>JAODIE010000012.1:1099068-1123069 GCA_027575565.1 Diploeciton nevermanni
ATGCCGAAAACGTTCTTACCTAAAGACAAAAAGTGTATAGTGCAGTTTTTCAACATAATGAATCTTAAACACTTCGTAACCACACTCAACAATACTCTGAAAAGCATTATTCAGCCGGTATTTTAGTTTTCATTTCTCAATCAATGTCAAACTCTATACATTTATCTTCACACGTTCTTAAAGTAAAACAGTTGCATAGAAATATACGCTTTATGGTAACCATACAGTAGGCTGAAATATGCTTGAAATTTATATATTGCGACAGTCTAGCCATTTTAACTATCGTTAACTATCGGTTGTAACTTGGAATTTTGTTTGGCATTAAAAAGAAAGCCATGATTCACTTTTTGCGGTATTTCTTCGTGCTTGCATGAATCTAAATTGATGCTTCCTTTTATACCGCCGCGAAAAAGCGAATAGTTTTCAAGGCCAAAGAAATCTGCCTTGCATTAATGATTCCAAATGTATATTTGTTTGAAATATACGTTTATACAAGTGTCTGTAGTTTTTCAAAGAAATGAAGATTGGTATCTTGTAACTCTGGAACTATTAGAGATAAACAAATTACGTTTTCACGTTTGCTCAGAGTTGATTAACAAGTTGTTATTACAGTACTAACAACAAGACTAATTATATTTATAAAAATGATGTAGCATTCTATAAATTTGGCAAATAAACTAAAATTCTTTATGTTGATAAAACTTCAGTATACACTTACTTAATATTGATTTGTAAAACGTTTTCGGCATGTTGCCTTCTTTAGTATAAGAATAATTTGTGAATGTTTCCGATTTATATCGTTTTTAAATTAGTTCTATTGAGTGGAGAGTGGTTGACTGTTTCTTCTGTCGGGGATGGGTATTTTAGGAATTATGAGATTAGTCTTAAGTGTTTAAAGATTGTCTGGAATTGTGACTGCGTGTGCTCATTAGGGAGTTTTGAGTTACTTAGCTGGTGTTTGTAGATCATTAGGTTTTCTTTAATGTCTAAATGTCTATTGTCTGTTTTTAATATTGTTAGTGTTGTTACCTGCGTGTGAATATTTAATTAAGTGGTTAGCAAAAAAAGAATAATATGTTTAGGGATCTTTGAAGGCGCGCATATGTTTATTATCTGATTATAAAACTGTTAGTGTTGTATTTATGTTGCTACCTGCATATGTACTTTTTACAAGGTGGTTGGCAAAAGAGGAATAATAGGTTTGTGGATCTTGTAGCGTTGAGATTGTTGCACCCCTTCTTGTGCACAGGTGCACATGCGTACATGTGACTTGTGTTCTTGTATCTACGCGCATGACAAATTAGTTTATGTGAGAAGTAAAGTATCTCGACAGCAATAGAACGGGTAAGTTTTAGATCCATTATTATAAATATATATAGATATCTGTACTATATGTACGAAGGCTAGAGTGGCGACCAATCCACATCAAAACCTCTCCATCCTCCACTGCAGCTACCGGGGACCCAAGAGGGTCGTTGCACGGCACGGCGGTTTTTTGTATCTAAATTTGCTTGCTTTTCCAATTGGTTTACTAATCTATGTATACCCCTAGATTTGTAAATGTTTAAATAGTCTGACCATAACAGAAATATTCCCAAAATGTTGTTGTTTACATTCTCAAATCAAAACAACTGATTCATTGCGCTCCCAAACGTACTTTCAGAGATGCGTTTGAATTGCACATACTACAGATACGTATTATGAAGCATTTATAAATTAAATACGAAACCTACAACAACTTGAAAATCTATTACATTTGTGCTGTTGTTAAATTTGCGCACAAAGAGAGGAAAGAAACAGTCGAAACGAAAGAAACCTTCACCTAGCCCAGCTGACACACGACCGAACAATAATTGATGAAACCTCAAAAATATCAATTACTTCTCTAGGTGAGCAACATTAAAACAAGAAATGCGTTTATTTTAACTTAATCGAATCTCTTTAACTCTATATATGATAGTACTTTAAATAATTAATTTAAAATTAAATAGACTGAATAAGCAAACTCACTAACCCAATAAACTTACACTAGCGTACTACTATTTACTAAATGTATCAATGAATTCTAACCTTTGAAATACAACTACACATGAGTACATTAGTTTATGCAAACGATCCGATGTAAGTAAATCAGCATACGTCCGTTTATTCGTTGTTTATGTTGTTTATGCAACAGCTTATATTAAATTCATACTGGTTGACTATATTAGTTAGAGATTGGAATCATGTTTATATCATTATGCCTACTGTCGGTAAAAATTAAAAGGAAAATTTCTGTAATCGAGATAATATTATTTATTCATTCGATCAGCGTTATCAAGTGATTGATATTCATTGTATTGTAATAAACTTAGCATTAGATTTGATAAATAAAACGTTTTCGGCAGATTGCCTTTTTCGAAATCTTCGATTTTTTACGTAATTTATTCTTAAAATACAAAGTAAGTGTTAAAGTAAATTTTTCCTAATACAATAAATTATTTTATTTCTTAGATAATATATACATATATGATTTATTGATTCCAGCCACTTGTTTGTGTTGTTGGTTAAACAGATAATATTTTTCTCTATTTTAAGATATATTTAGATTATATCAATAGAATAGATAATTGGATTTAGCTATTAGTATGCCCAATATTATCTTTTATTTTATTAGCATATTTAAGACAATTTAGAGCTTATTTAATTAATGAGAAAAAATTTTTGAATAATAATATTCTATTATTTTAGTACTAGTGTTGATTTGACAATCTAGCAATATTATTAATCTAGCAAAATGTCATTGCTATTACAAAAATATAAAAAACCTAAGTAGATTTATTGCAACAATTATCTAAGCGTAAGCTATGCAATATTGATTGCAACAGATACTCATGAATTCCTTCGTTTTATATTCATACCGTCACTTCTTTTTTGCATTTATAACAAAAACAGATGATATCTCGTATTGTAACCAGTAGTGACAAGAAATAATCGGCTTAAAACGCATAAATAATATTCAACTGGTGTAAGATGTCTCATAAAAGCAAAGAAATTAATTCTGTTGATAAAATTGATTCTATTTCAGAAATAATTTTGTTTCAAAGAATTTGGTTATGTAAATAAAACCTAACAGCAAGACTTACTATATCTGAAAGTGAAATGTTAGAATATTAAACTGTCATCGTAAGAACATGGCGAAAACGTTTTAGTAAGTGAATTTTGGTAAGTGTTATAGTTAAGTTTTATCCACATAATTTTTATATTATTAGAATGTCTTGTTATTTGAAGTAAAAGTTTCTATGTCACAATTTGTGGAGAGTTGAGTGTAGAGCATTATTCAAGCAAATTAATAACAACTACTTGGTCACTAGTAACTGATTACTAAAATAATTGTAATACATAATTAGTGCATTCACTTAACTTGTATCTGCTAACATTCGCTTCAAGCATGCATCGACTGCATTAAGTATCCACGATCGTATCATGTATTGTGCAAAAATTCCACATTGTTGCCCAATTGTTGTTTGTATTCAAACAGCTGCTAGTCCATGGTGCAGCCAATGCACCAATCTCTCTTCACCTTTACGCTCTATACCTTCCTGGCGTTTCCAAGATTGCGCACGCATTGCATGAAGTGATTTGCACTTGTTCGCGCTGCCATTACGCACCTAATTCTTGTGCATGCTGGGCAGGTCTGTAATGTTGGTAATACTGAAAGTTGACTGTCACATTGCCCAAGACTCGTATTTGACCTACAAGCATTACATAAAATGCAGCGTTAAAATAACCTGGCTTGTTTTGGATTTCAACTATTTGTTGCTCTTATAAGTTGCAGTATCGAAACTTGACATAAACTCCATCAACTTACAGTTGCAATTGTTGGAGTCACTGTGTTATTAAATAGTTTAAATGGTGTTGCAACTCTGTTTTAGACTTAATTAATTCGATGATGTCATATGAATTTTTATTCATGGAGTTTGTAGTTACAGAGTAAATTGCAGTACCTAGTAATTAGAGAGTAGATAAATACATTTACGTTGCTGATTTAATATGCGACAAAACACGTAATCTTTAGGAGTGACGTGGAATTCCAATACATAAATATTTAAATGCTTAACAAATGCCAGCAAACAAGTTATTGAATTTATCTTCTGTCAAGATTATAATTTTTTACAAATTAGTTTCTAATTGAACATCATATCTTTAATTCTTAGTAATTTACTTTATTCTAAAAAAAAACTAGCGGTTTATAAATGCAAATTGTGAAATGAATTTATAGTAATATAACAAAAACATAATATTGTTGAAAATTTGCACTATAACACTTACTTAAAATTGATTTATAAAACGTTTTCGGCATGCTGCCTTCTTCAGTATATGCCGAAAACGTTTTATAAATCAATTTTAAGTAAGTGTTATAGTGCAAATTTTCAACAATATGAATCTTAAACACTTCGTGACCACACTCAACAATACTTTAAAAACATAATAATAACAAATACAATAAATGTGCGAGATATCATAATTTACGACCCGTCAGCTTTTAAAGAAATCTATTAACTTAGCTATTATACAATTATTTCTAAAATGGTGCAATTCTACGATGTGTGTGGCAACATCATCAATTGTGAAACAAATTATGAAGTCGTCAACAATAAGTTACGAAAAGTCAATTTGTTTCCATTTCATAAAGTGGCATGCAATAATATTACTTTTTATGTGCAAATTGACTCCTTGTACTAAGAAGTAAAATTTATACGTTACTAAGAGAAGAAGTAAATGTGATTAACTGCATTGCAAGTTATGTTTTGTCATTACAGTAGAAATATTAAGTACATCGTTTATATAGTAGTTTTAATAATAATGAGAGTGTTGAAATTGTGAATTCAATATAAAGTTTTATAAATGAAAAATAATCAGTTGCGTATTGAGAATCAATATTGTTATTAAATTAAGAAATAAATTACATTCTTTCTTTAAGACTATTGTGTTTTTATTTCACTGAATATTTACTAAAGCAAAAATATGACCAAGTGTCATATATGTCAGAATATTACATATTTGATTAATTTCATAGCCTTGAATGTTGCTTCTTTCAACAAAGCTATAAAATTGTCAATCATAAATCTTCTTGTTACATTAATATACGATAAACATAAACAATAAAGCATAATGCAAAATGTTGGTGAGAAACACCTTGACTTAATTCAGCATTAATGCTCATTCATTTTAAATCAATTTGCAAAAAAGTGCAACTTTGTAAAAGCATTATGTACATCGGACGCTAATGCAAATAATCTTTGATAAACAGTTAGTTAGCAGATGCAGACACTCAAATCTCACTCAGCCCAACTCCTAAATTAGCAAATTGCTAATCTTTAACTCCAACATTTCTATCAGAATTAATCATATAATTTGGCACCTGCAACCAGTGATTGGCATTCAACTAAAAAAAAAAAATTAATTAAGCGAGTACAGCTTCAGGTTGATAACTAACTAGAGCTTACAAGAGGGGCAATAATTTAATTTGCAATTTGGTTCAATTGAAAGTTGAAATTTATTATCTATGTAGTAATAGACTGGTATTCAAACTTACCATTATAGATATTTGATTCGGGCGTATAAATAGTGAGAATATTATTTATGACTTGAATTTGAACATTTGTTGAAGTATTGCACGGTAAAATCAAAGTGTGGTATTGCAGTGAATTTGATATGTACATTACTATAATGTAGACAACAAGATATGATTAAATGCTGAAATCAATTTGCATACTTGGAATTTGTTTGCTTCATGTCAATTAGAACAAAGTTCTTTGGTTTTGCATTTGCATTTTAATCGGATTGGAGTAACATTTGTTTATTTTAGAGTTTATCTTAATCTACTTAGTATAAAAACATATTGAGATATTGAGTTTTGCTCTTGTTATTTTGTTATTTATAAGAGTACTGCAATGCCGGATACCGACACCATACTTAAGCCTCCACTCTATTATACTGCATCAAGTACCAGGGTTATTAGCAATTATTAGAACTGACACCGGTGGAAATATATATTATATTGAATACACCCCCAGCAGGATTTAAACTCGCAGTCACTGCTACAGTCAGACAGCTTACCGATTGTGCTATGGAACGGGACAAAAAGTTTTGTTCTTATTTATAATTTATTAAATAATTTTACTGCAGATTAATGTTAACCTTAAATAATTAAAATCACACAGGTTTTATAAGCAGCAATTTTATCTACTAATACATATGTCGAAATTTTAAAGTTAAAGAAGAAGAAAATTGTGAATAAGCTCTTTAAACCACTTTTAGAGTTTTTCTGACTGCATCATTTTGTTAAATCGTGACAATAAAATGTCACCAGTTGTTTCTTGTACGGAAACTGTCATCTACAAGCAGTACAATGCAGATCTCTAATCAAGATTTGTCCCAATTAATTATTGGTTTTAGAATAAACTGTAATAGTTAATTTATTTCCTTTTCCGGATCAATCAACGGTTCGTCTTCTGAGGAAGAACTCTCTGCTGGTTGACCTCGCGTTATCAAATGATAAGTCTCAGCTTCCAAAGCCAATCTCCTAATATTAGCCAAGCAACCTGCACATGCTTCCTGTAGTTCCCTGTCCTCAGAAGCAACGGAACGCAAAAGAAACGGCACAACTCCACACTCATGCATAGTAATACAATTAAACGAGTTTTTTGAAAGGTGATAGAGAGCAACTGCCGTATTCCGATGAGTATTCACATCGTTGGATGCCATATACCCAACCAAGTGGGTAATAGCACCTAAGCGTCCAAACATCTTACAATTAGACCCCCATGAACAACAATACGCAATCGCACGTGCCAAATGCTCTCGCAGTAGTTTATCATCGGTTGTAACTAGATTGACCAACAGTTGGACAACGCCATGGTCTGTTATAACTCCCAGGTTTTCTCTATCTTGGGCTACTTCAGCTAGAGCGGCGCAGCAACACGCAAGGACGGTCACATTGGGTGATTTCAATAGTTTCACGATTAGTTCTAGTCCTCCAACGAAACTACGAACCATTTCACCTGAATCTAGAGCGTATTTTATGCAGGGAACCAAGGACCAGCATGCATTTGCTTGGACCTTCCAAGGAAGAATAGAAGAATATCTGATTAGCTAACAGATGGCTAAGAAATTATTTTGGAAACTTACAATTGGGTGCGGATTCTTCAACAAAGACCAGATTAATCGAACTCCATCCAATTCCTCAATGATCCTCATTGAATCCGGATCATTTGCTGATTCTCGTAACACCATAGAAACATTCTCCAGCAATGGCGGATACGTATAATTTAATAAATTGACTAACAAAGGAATCCCTCCACATCTTAACAAAACAGGACGGTTTTCTTCATGCCGCATTAATTCTGATAAAGCACCAACTGAATTTGAAAGGACCTCTTCACGTTCATCAACATTTCCTAACAACTTGACCAGAATCTAAAACAAGCAAGAATATAACAAACTAAATTCTTTATCCTGAACACCTTACTTCTACAGTTTTCAACTGATTGAACCTATCAACATTCTCGGGACTTATTGCTGACTTCCAAATAGCTCCAGTTACAGCAGCCAGTAAGTTCTTATCTTCTCTGCAAACCCGATCATTTGCCATTGCCACCAACGGATCTAAGCCTCCAGCTTGTCGCACCATATCTCTAGTGATTGAATCCTCAGAACATTTGAAGATGATCTCCGCACAGTACCTCCTTAATTGTGGTTCATCTTGATTACTGAGATGTTTTACAATGTCTTTTATCATGCCTTCTGTTTGGATAGCAAGTTGGTAGCTGGGAATATGCGCACAGCGTGCGATAATACCAACTGCTGGGATTACAACATCCATGTGAACACAACTTGAAAGAACAGAAATTAAATCTACTATAAGAAGATCTTAGGACAGTATAAATACCATAATAATTTTGATATCAATGCAATGAGTCCACTCTTCATCATCACCAATATATTCTTATCACTTTGAGCGGTTGACCAAAGAGCTCTTGCAGCTGCTCTCACAACACCAACCGCCTCTTTAGCTTCACGCGTTAATTCATCGAAAGGTGTTATCAGCAGAGATTCACTGACATCCAGTAAATCAACCAACATTGGAATACCATCATATTTGCGGACGTGCTTCCTTGCTTTCCGAATTTGAGCAAGATTAAAAAGAGTTTCTCCAACTAAAAGCTGTAAATCCCGTGCTGGCATTATAAGATTATCTAGAAGAAGTTTAACTCCTCCCAAGTCAGTGATGCATCTTCGGATTTCTAAATTTTGCGAGAGTTCTTTTAAGACACACAATGCACCAAGTTTACATTGTATATCTTCAGTGTCCAGGAGATTTACAAGGATTTCAAGGCCTCCAACATCCTAAAAATCGATAAATTAACACTAAACTATTGAATAGGTCTGATAAGCGCATAATATGATACCTGAATTGCGCTCTGATTTATCAAATTACACAAATCATGATCTTTTAAGCAACATAACGAGATAACTGTCGCTGTTGGATTGCCTGATTTCATGTATTTGATCAATTTTTGAATATGCCAGTATTCAGGTGGAAGGTCTGCTCTAATGAGAGGGATTTTCTCCTCCTCCGATGAGGAGGATCCTTGGCTGGAGTCTTCATTGTCTGATAGTTCTTCGATTATTACATCTCGCGGGCCCATTGGTTTGCTGATTTGGCTTTGTTCGCGTTGTAGAATCTCCGATATGTTGGATTGAGACATTTGTTCCATTTTGAAACAGTTAAGCTTTCACAATTAATATAGCTGTGAAAAAATGTGTTAAGACGTTATGAAAATTTCAAGCAATTTGTAGAAAATTGTATGTCAAATGCAAACTTTTTTAGAGTAAATAAATTAAACTAATGTCATAAAAATGTCAGTAAATAGAATAGAGTTTTCCTAACTATTGTAATGATTTTATTAGCTAAATATATTATGTTTAAAACAACTTTCAACAAAAGCAAAGTATGAAGAATGTAAAAGAAGATAAAAGCGTTGTTGTTTTGTCCATTTTTCTCTTTAACACCTATTTACTTTGCAGAACTAGTGCTAGGTTTATCCACTCCACCATATATATATATATAAAGAAAAATATATTTAGTGTAGATGAAACATAACTATAACACTTGTCTCTATCAGTATCTGAAGAAGGTATGGCAAATTACCATCTGTGTTGTTTACTACTATTGATCAAACATGACAAAAATGATATATAAATAAAAAATTAGTAAATGTTAAAGTATTTATTATGTTATGTTATTTTTTGATTTCACTTTTCGCATTTTGCTTTGTGTTGAGCATTAATTTCACTGTTGAAATCAGTTTCGATAAGGGTTTATACTACCAACCACATAATACTAAATTGCAATTGTTTTCTGTTGCTCTATAATTAATATAGCACAAGTATTTCTAATAATGTCGATTTGTTTCTTTTCAGTTTCGACGAATTCTGCACGACATTTTAAAACCATATCACGACGACGTTTTCCTCCTCCGATGGCTGCGTGGTAATTTATCCAAACATACAATTACTCTTTTCATTTAATTTTTCTGTCTTTTTTGTCATTTTTTAACTCTACGAAAAAATGTGCAATGCGCTCAACAAAATTAGAAAGAAAGTGTCGTTGAATTTCTTTCTTTTTGTGCTTGTTTTTCGGTATACAAGTATATGTTGGTTTAATGAATTGAATTTCAATTTTGACTTTCTTTTTGTTATTGTAGAAACATATTTTTAAACCGCGCAATTTCTCTTATTTTTTCTCTTTATAGCGAGGAATTGGAATATTGACGCTGCGGAGAAAATGTTTAGAGAAGTAAGTCACATTTATTTGCCTTGAATTAGGTTTCGAATAATTTGTTTATAATTATAGTCCATGAACTGGAGGCAACAATGGGGTGTTGATGAATATCTTCAAACTTGGCAACCAGGAGAGGTGCTTCTTAAGTACATCGCCTTTGGCACTGTTGGAACTGATCCAGATGGATGTCCAAGTATTAATTAGACACAGCTAGAGTTATGAAGGTGTTCAATGCATATTGTTTTTTAGTTTCAGTTATTCCAATTAAAGGAATTGATATTGTCGGTCTTCTACACTCTGTAAGCCGTCATGACTTCATTCGATATGTTCTTACTATCCTAGAAAGAATTCTGAAGCAAGCAGCGAAATGTGGTCAACATGAGCTTGTTGTTATTTTTGATTTGGAAGGATTTCAGTTGCGTCCCTATACATGGAGACCAGGTATATTCAAATACTATCAATCAAAATCGTAAACTAAAACCGAAATCGTAATTTTAGCTACTCAACTTGTAATTTCATTGATCCAAATGTACGAAGCTAACTACCCAGAGACATTAAAAGCTTGCTTCATTATCAATGGTAACAATCAACACAACTTCTCTCTCTCCTCCCTCTCCCATAATATTAATAAACATTTCTCAGCTCCCAGGGTATTCGCATTTGCTTTCAATATAATCAAACCCTTTTTGGATGAGTACACCATCAGTAAAATCATGGTCTTCAAGTCAGACCCCAAAAAATTCCAGAAAGCAATGAAGGTATATATACCGGATAATCAACTTCCTGCGTATTATGGTGGAACTATGGTAGATCCTGATGGTGATCCAAAATGTCCCTCAAAGGTATTTTTGTGAATAGTATAGTTTAATATTTACTTTAAAGAATTCATTGCTTGTTTTATAAGATCACTTATGGGGGCACAGTTCCAAAAAGCTTTTATAAGCAGAACTTTGAACAAGATAAGAAACGTGACTATACACACACCACAATTAAGTGCGGCGGTAAGATAGCGTTGAATTTTAAGCCCTCTGAGGAAGGATGTTACCTCAAGTAAGTAGAAGAATAATTTTAATTCAATTAACCAGTCCAATTTTATCTTCCAAATGTAGTCACTAGTTTGTATAACATCATTTTTAATGATATTTTGTTTGGTGTACAAACAACAATACTGTACTTGTATAAATCATTTGCCTATTCGTTTCGTAGCTGGGACTTTGTCACTGAAGACCACGACATTAAATTTGGCATCAACTGCCAGGAAAACGCCAATGGGGAAGTCAACGAAGTACTTAAAGCAATGCGTGTGCCTTCTCACCAAATTGAAGAATCTGGAGCCTTACAATGCAAACCAAACCATACATGTAGGCACTGATTTTAAACCACAACCAAACTAAAGCTCAAAGCATCATTAACGCAAACTTTCTCCCTCTGTACCAGAGAACAATTACCATTTGGTTTGTTTACTACTATTGATCAAACAATTTCTTCCTTTAGATACCGTCATCTTCGACAACAGCTACAGTATGTTCAAGAATAAGAAGATCAAGTATTCTGTCTACATGTCTGAGCCAATCTCATCACTGGATGTCAATGTAATGCCTGCAAATGAGGAATAATTATTTACATTAAAGAATAAAATAAATAAAACAAAGACATAGATTAGGTCTTAATTCAATGCATTAGATTGATACATCATAATTAGGTGAGGATGGGGCAGTAGATTTTAAATATATATTTCGCTCAATAGAAAAACACATCAAAGATTTAGGATAGACTAAACTATAGGTTCAACTTTGAAGACATGTAGTTTCCAGATGTTTACGTGATGTTTATTAAATGTATTTTTCGTTTATTGGCAACAAATACATAACTGAATCCGCAATGGTATAAAATTGTAAACTTTATCTACCTTCTTATTTAATGATACTTTCATTTTTGTTTCTTTTGCTTGTATAATAAGTGTTTATTTTCTTTATTATTAAAATGTTATCATGACCTATTATGAATAGGTTGATTTGCATGTTATGTTATTCATCACCGAAAAGGAGCTCTAAGAGTTCGAATTTTTCGCATTGTTCTCCTTCCAGACGTTCGGGACCCATCCATTTTGCAAGTGTGGGTAATTGTAGAAGACGCGTGTTTTTGTCATGACGGAATGGACAATTCATATCTTTCCAAGTTGGTCTATCGCCTACTTCAACCACTACAAAATGTGCATTGGGGTTGAGGAACTTTTCCATTGCTGCTTGAACTCTTGGCCAAGCTATGAGGAAAAGAAACAATATTCATTACAAAATAAAAGTCATGATTCCCCTTTGAATGGAAATTAAATTTCCAAAACATGATGTTCACCTACAAACCGCCAGATGTCCAACATGTTTCTCTCTTCCACTAGTAAAACGTAATCTGTATGTTGATGCACGAGACAGCAAAAGTGCAAAAGTTAACCTCACAATTTATGTCCATTTCCTCCGCATCATCTCTTATTTTGTTTATTTTGCGAATGATTTACGACATATTTACCTTTAATACAATCGTCGCACCAACTCAGCCCATTCTGCATCTTAGAGCCACCATAATACACGTACACCTCCTCGTTGGGCTTGAACTCTTTCATCTTCTGTTGGAAATTATCATAGCCGGTGATATGATATTGATGTGGCATTGTTTGTTCTTTTGTGTTCAGTCTTCTTAAATGTTCGAAAACGTGTGCACACTCGCGTCACTAAAAACAAATGACAACACTGAAGAGAACAAGCGTTATCAGTGAAATACACGGCGAATCATTAAGTGATACGATAACGATTGACATGAGTTTCTGGGGAAGTAAGCAGGAGTGGCACTTACGGAGGTTGGCACTCGAATAAATGCTGTTTGCGGCGTGAAGTACCGACTTGAGCTGGGGGGCACAATCGGTACAAATTTAGAAATGAATAGCTGGAATTACTCGAATAACTAACCCAACGGACTCAAGGGATCGCGAGGTGGTTATGGGTGAGTTACTGATAGTTACGGCTCGTTTTACAACAGTTTATTGCAGAGCTAGACGACACGCCTGCACTAAACGGTTGATGCGAATGGTTGCCGGCGAGTCGAAGAGAGCGGTCTCGTTGGTACTCGTAAAAAATGAGTAAAAACACCGCGCATATAAATCGTAAACCGGTGTAATAAAATCGAAGATGCGTGCCGGGATAGAGAGGCTAGCAGAGCGAACTCACTGCTACATACTATAGACATATTCGGAAATGAACGAAATTAAAGCACTTTGCATACATTCAATGAGTTTAATTGATGTAAACATGTAAGTGTTAGCTGCTGCAGTCGTACTTGGATCAGTTTGTTAATATGACAATGCTCATTTGTTTTGAACCATATGTTTCTGGTAAGTGATTCTAGAACTTTCTGGGTTATCTATCAGTTTTAGATAATATCAAGGGACGTACTTTGTTTGCTTTTTCTATTATTGAATATTTGTTCCTGCATGTCTCGAAATCACATAACAAAGGGCATATCAGCTTGAATATGATACTATTTATTGAAATATATATGCCGCAAACAATTTTTAGAATATTTATGTTTCAAGGCAGGTTTCGATTCTTTGACATTTATTTCAAATAACAAGGTTTTGATAAGAATCAAGTTGACAACTTGCATTGTTATACATTTTGTCTATTTTGGAAACATTGTAATTTACACCGCATTCGCAATAAATTTGCTTTCCCAATATTTCAAACCCAACAAATATGATAGCAAGATCATTTAATTAAATTCTTTTAGAGTATTGTTGAGTGTGGTTACGAAGTGTTTAATTATGTTGATAAAATTTCACTATAACGTTTTCGGCACGTTTAATAGAACGTCTTCGGTCTTGTTTATAATAATAAATAAGGGTATTACCGTTTATACCGAAGTCAATTTTAGTAAGTGTATAGTGAAATTTTATCAACAGAATAAATTCCTTTATTTATTGGTACAGCTGCACTTCATAAGAATGCGCTTACGAAAGGGTATTTGAGACTGATTTGATGACCGTTAGATACAATCCTCTCAGAAACTGGCACAAAACACTTTTTTTTTATTTGGAAAGTTATAACTGTTCCTATTCCGACAAAATGGAATAAAATCTTTTTATGTTGTGGAAAAATAATTCTGTATCATCTCAATGATCTATATACCGTGTTCTAAAAGACGAAAATACACCATATTTTTTCAATTTCATTATTATTATTACATTGACATACTTTTTATTACTTGCTGTATTATCTGTAATAATTCGCCAACTTAAAACTGGTTATTGATGTTGCTAATTCAAACTTAATTTAATTATCAAATCTGGACTCAATATTTTAGTATAAATTCAATGCAGAGCGCACCGTGAAGCAAGTAGTTCTTTACATAATTTATTGCAATTATTCATTGGTTTCGTCAACCATATGAAATAAAATCAACATGGTTAAACTGTTGACGCTAGCAATAATTCTAGTCATTTGCGTTTATGCTCTAAGCACTCCAGTTGAGCAAGTTCGCAATGAAAGATGCGAAAAAATGTGCCCATTTTCAAAACCTGGGGCTGAAGATGTGGAAGACTTCGATGATATTACTCAATGTGTTGAGCCTGTTTTCCATTGGCATGGCTGCCGTTGTTGTGTGTTGAATCCTAGTAAGTTTCATATATATTATTGGGGAGTTTAATTTAATTTGTTTTCTTTGCTGTGTATAGAATACACCCACGCTCCTAAAGATGAAGACAGCAATAAATAGAATCAAAACTAGAAATGTGAATGTTTGCTTCGAATGATTTTCGATCTTGTCCGTTATTATCAAAAAAAAATCTTGTCTGTTGTATATCTTTGATTGCCTACTACAATACTATTACATGTACTTCCACGATCATTTTTAATTCATAATCATCATCAAATGGTTGAAATATATATTTTAGTAAACAAAAGAAATTAGAATTTATTTAAGCTGTGGATGTATACCCGTTCATTAGGATTAATTCATCTATTAGAAATAAAACAAAAAACATATTCTTGCAATTACCACCAATAAAATCAAATGGAATAATTTATTACGACGAATGTATACTAGCAAGATAAGTAATCAAAAATACATTTGTAATGCGCAACGTCGACGAGACCAAAAAATGATCTACATTCTCTCTTTTTATCAAATGGGATTCACATACTTGCTTCTAAACAACCAACAATAAATTTGCTTATGAATATTAAACACTTCGTGTCCACACTCAACAATTCTCTCAATAAATTTGCGTGAAAATAATAAATTTTATTATTGATCAACACAGAAAGAACCAAGAAAACAAGACCTTAACCCCACGCGTTTAAAGCGGTCGGAGGCGCCGGGCATCGATCCCGGTACCTCTCGCATGCTAAGCGAGCGCTCTACCACCTGAGCTACGCTCCCACGACACAGTAACTTTAGCTTCAAGTTGAACAGCAACCATTGCCTTACTTTTTATTTTCGAAAATGAATAATTATCTGAAGAAATATATTCCAAACTCAGTTTGATGATTGTACATAAAACAACGTGATAGTAATTTAAAGAAGTCCAAAACGCGATCCTGCCAGGATTCGAACCTGGAATCTTCTGATCCGTAGTCAGACGCGTTATCCGTTGCGCCACAGGACCTCATTGTGGGTGCATTTCTAAGATTAGGGGTTGATGCATTTAAATCTATTTAAAATAATTAATAACTCAATTATTTGATTAATATTATATTGATATAAATTTAATGTAACAGTTAATAATTATTTATAAATAAAACGTTTTCGGTTTGTTGTCTTCTTCAGTATTAATATTTATATGAATTAATTCTTTTTACTATTCTTACTAAATGTCAAACTTTTCTACAATCTTTAAATCTCAAGATGCCGAAGTTACTATTCCTTGTTTCAAAGTTCGGAAATTTGTACACATGTACAACTAGGAGTAGTGAAAGTGCGCAATGAAGGAAAGAACAGTTCTTATGGATTATTGCCTACACATATACCCATCATTAACTAAGAGAAAAACAGTTCCTTCGAACCGGATTTGAACCAGTGACCTATGGATGACCACCAAGTGTGAGCTTACTACAGTCCACCGCTCTACCAACTGAGCTACCGAAGGCTGCATGCCCAATCAAACCATCTGTATTAAATACATGCATATTAATTAATCCTCATTAACTAGTCTAATAATATCGTTTTAGTCGATATTAGAACCATCAATTGATATATTGGGTTCAAAAGATTCAAATAGAGTTTAAGACTTTCTTATAAATGTGATTTATTTATCCGATTTAATTTGTAAAATATTTGATATTTTATTGTCTGATCATACAACCAAACAATTATAATGCATTTCTAAAAAAAAAAATAAAAATATAAAATTCAATAAAAGCGAGAATCAGTTCTATCTCTATATATATTTGGTTGCCTATAGTTCTTTAGTATTTATTATTTCGTTCTTTTGTTTTATTAAATAGGTAGCGTGTTGTTAATATACTTTACAAACGTTGATATACTGTGCAGTTATTTCTAAATTGTGCAAATTCTAGCTTTAAGCAAACATTCCAATTGTTAAAATAATGCCACTTTGAATAATACTTTAGTGGGAAACACACATGATAATATTAGTTTGCTAAATACACAATTGTAGTATTTTGACATGAAAAATAACTAGCAGAAATATGACTAATTTAATAACATTGTCGATATTTTTATTGAGTTGTGTCTTGATCATTCAGGCTGATCCAATTTTAATCGTCCCAAATTGTACCGAAATGTGTCCAAACACGGGCCAGGATCTGCTACTAGGCTTGTGTAGAATTGTTTATTACATACGAACATGTCCTTGTTGCAGCATATTTGCCGCGGTAAGTTTTTCGCACAAATTCTATTTACCTGAATTTAACTTAATTTAAGCATTACTTAAAACAAAATCAACAAATTGGTTTCAATTGTTCTTTTTTTTTTGATGTGCACTTTTCTACTCAAAATAATTGTGGCCCGGTTTGTTTTAGTGAAATCAATTTCTTCAAATTTTGTATTCCGTTATATCATCTATTAATAACAAAATCATGTAATTTATCCTGGAAATTAACATGTCTCTTATGTTTTTTGCTTTTGGTGTTTTGGATTTCAATCAAAATTACAAGCATTAATCAACAAATTGTCACTGTTTATCGTTTAACTTTACTAGGTACATAAAAAAAGAAATAATAAACAACATGATTAAATTGATATTCGCCGAAATCTTTTTGATTGCCGTTGTATATATTGTTAACAAGTAACATTAATACAAATAGTTGTATTCGTATTGCAAAAGTGTTTGTTAATATTTTGCTGAAATAAGCGGCGTGCCTTGTTCTACCTTACTCATGGTGCAACCAGAAAAACTGGAAGTTCATTAATGGTAAAAAAATGTCAGGTGGTCATCATATTCTCATTAGAATTTTACGATAAAAACATATAAATCTTGTTTAACAAACTAGGATATTCAGGAAGTAATAATTCAGTGAAAATCACTGTACTGTCACAAAGATTTATAATGTTACCTTATTTGCATATCATTAAGTGTTACCACGTTATCTTTCCTTTGTTTCCTTTGTTGTTATATTATCACAACTGTTATGAATAAGCTAGTAAATATTTCGCAAATGAAGGCTTTGCAATATACGAATTCCATTGACAAGCTATAAATTCTATAAACCTGGGTGTACCTCGGATTTTCTACACATTGAGTAATAATACTTTAAACAAAATGAATAAGTTGGTATTAACTTCAATATTTTTGTTGAGCATTTTGCACCTGCTTAATGCTAGTTCTATTGAAAGAGAACCAACTATTTCATTATGTTCTGATTATTATATTCATATTCCAAAACAGTTTTGTACTATCATTGTTTATGTACGAGCATTTCCTTGTTGTGAAAGTATTGGTAGTAAGTCTGGTGATAATAATTTGCTATATTTCATTAGTTTTCATGATACTGAATTATTTTAATAAAATGCATTGGATTGTAAATGACATTTAACGAAACATTAAGAGGTATCAATTAATAATAACCACTTTTGTTTCAGTTAAAACAACACCACCTTCTAATTCCACAGCACTTACCGACAATTAGTTGATTAATTTTTGAGCACTTAACGTCGTCATTCGTTCTAAATAACTTGGAAAATGATTAGTAATGTAATAAATTTAATAAAATGATGATCATAATTTCAAACTCTTTGCCGTATTCTAAACCAAAACGCAAAATAATTTGCTTCATTTCTATATTTAGTTAGGCAAGTTACACTTTATTATAAACCAAGAAATCTTATATTCTCTTAATTAATCTCTCATTAATATAAATTGTCTCTATGTTAAAGAGTGAAAAAAACATTATAATAACTGACCATTTCAACAATAAACAATTAGTCTTGGACAATGGAATATAATCGTAACACACCAAAAGGCAGAGGTTTATTAATAAGGTATTAGCAATCATTTGTTTCTAGCTTTCAGTAAGTTACCTTAATTTCGAAGAAATCCAATTTTGTTGTAATATTTTCATAAAATTCAAAAACATTAAACAAACAGGAGTAAACATGTTGTAAGTATAACTATTTAAATAGTACTTTGAAGAATATACTAAAACAACAAACAGAGTATCGATGACTGTGGTTATGAAGTGTTGATTTTGTTGATAAAAGTTTGCTACAACACTTACTAAAGTTCTTTAATATAAAGTTGACTTAATATTACTATAATAACAAGTGAAATATTATCAACAAATTATATTATTTAAATTTATATATAATAATAACTGGATCAACTATAAAATGACAATAAAAGTCAAGATAATAAAAATAATCATTATTAATTTGATGCCTAATAACGGGACAAAATATGACCATCCCAAGGTTTATTGCGAAGTTAAAACAACTTTTTCTTGGTTAATTTACGGAGATTTGATTTTAATTATATGTAAAAAGAATTGCAAGTTTCTTGCTAAATTGTTTTATTTTAAACAAAAGTATGAACAAGGCAATATAAACCATAACCGTTTGATTGATAGGCGACAACCCAAAGATGGCAGAAAGATAATTACCGAGTCTCATTACTACATAAAAAAGTTATTACTATAATTGGCAGTCATTTATTTTTGGCACTTTCGGCAGCACGTGACTTTAAACCAATAAGCAAGACTAGAATTGAATGTAGGACGCTAAGATGAAGAGATTACTTCTAGTCTCACTTTTTTTGATTGCAGCTTTCAGATATGTAATGACTTACTTTAACACATTAGTAAGAAGAGCTAATTGTTATGAAATAGTAGACAAAGTGAACTTTAAGTGCTGCATGCATTTTGCAAGTGCTGATAATATACGCTTTTAAAATGTCAAAATACAAAATATACAAATCAATGTTGAGTATGTTTCATTTAAAAATAACTAACTATTTAGTTTTAGTTCATAACCGCCGAATTGAAACAACTAAATGTAATTCAATGCCTCCAATTAAGTATCTAAACAGTCACTATTATTAGAGCTTACTATGAAATAACCGTAAGTAAGACTAATTTAATTGTGATAGACAAATTGTTATTTGTTTTTGTTTATACAAAAACTATAATTTATTAAAACTACCCATTTTATTCTGCCTAATAGTCATTTCGTATACTAACAATAGCAAATCAGTTGCACTTCATTCAGAATATTGATTTGCAATCAATCAAAAAATGTGCTATAAACTTATAAAGCGTTTAGAGCATTCATTTCTATTAACAAATAAATTGGGATGAAAACAAGGATTGATTCTATAGTTTATTTGCATTGTTTAGCAGATCGCAAGTTCGTATCCTGCTAACACCCCCGTTGTTGGGAAAATTCTAGTTAAAATTGTAATGAAAGTGTTGCATTTTCCAGGACACAAGCGATCTAACTACTAAGCAACCAGTGATAGAAGATCACAAACAACCGATTAATGATTGGAATGCCATTAAAGAATGCATAATCAATTCAGATTAATATTGAATTAAATTTTGATACAATTTTAAGCTTCTTTGCTACCTTCATCAATTTGAGATACCTCAACTACAGGAAAATGTTATAATTTAGCTAAGACAACATGAATTTAAAACACGTATCACAAATCTACTAGCTGATACTGCTAAACAATATCATTATTTGATAATTATGGAAGAAGTTCATTGCTTTCTGATTTGTGCACAATGCCATCAAGATATTAATAAACTTGTTTAACAATCGCTTTATTAACTATGGTAATCTGTACAGACCGCTTGTTATTCTGCATTTGGGTTTATACACCTTTACAATCAAGTTATGTTGAAATAAAACAAGTAAACTCCAGTTATAAAAGTAAGAGTCCAGTGGAAAACGTTGACAATCATGTTATATGTCTTTTGAAAAGAATTTGCCATGGCAAAAATTAAGTTAATTACTATATTATTATTCTTATTATTTAAATTTTCTTACATCTATTGCAATCAGATAAGAAATACTAATCTACGAACGTGCGCAGAACTATGTCCCAATTTTCAGCATTACATAGAAACCGGATTGTGTTCTTGGGATGATTATTATGTTCCAGGTTGTCCTTGCTGTCCCATGTTCAATTGTAAGTATTGATTGAGTTTGGTTAGAGAAAAACTAAATTATCTATATTCTCTTTTTATTGTTATAGAACGTGTATTAACAACAAAACGTAAATATCTTGTTGGTGATAATGAACCAGATTACCTTTATAATAATTAGGAAAGAAAAAATGTAACATCACAATTGCAAACATTAGGGTTTCTTTGAACCTAGGAAATAAAAAATCTATATATCAAATGTTAAGTTAATAAATAATTTATAAAGAATAATAAAAAAAATCTGATAATTTCTTCAAAATCTTATTATATTAATTTTTCACATTTTCGAATGATTGATGTCTCATTATAATACTCATAAAGGCACGTCACAATAACCTAAAGACAATCAAGTTCAATCTTGGAACAATTAAGCGTAACCGAATCGAAGTAATGATTCATTTTATGAATGAAGGCATTTCATCTGAAATCTACTAAGACTTTGATTACGTCTATTTTGTTAGAAGATAAAATGGCGCACATCATTCCAGTTGCTACACTTTTAATTGCCATCTTTATTGTTCAATGCAATTTGGTTATAATATTAAGAAAGGATAAATGCGCATCTACCTGCCCCAACTATGCAAGAAACAAGGGAGACAGTAATTGTTCAGGCAAGACATTCAGTTACAAAGGGTGCGAGTGTTGTATTTCAAATGAAGGTAAGTTTTTTATGAGTACTTGTTGAGTAAAATTCATCTCAATAGAAAAGTTTGTTCCTAATTGGTAAGAGAAAGTGGTTCAATATAGTTGGTATTAAGTATTAAGCTTATTTAATTGATGATTGGTTATCTAAATTCGTGCGATTAAAATAATTGCAATTTCTTAAAAATTGCTAACAGAAAGACAACGTGCTAAAAAAATAAAATTGTTTTAATTTTCCACAGCATATTTTAGTAGAATTACTCTATTCAATCTTTTTGATTATAGACTTAATTCTCATAGATTTTGCGTTTAATCGTAATTTTCTCTTGTTCGTTGAACACGTTTGAAATATCTTACTTCTTTTACTTGTGTTTACATTATAAATATTTATTGACTTGTTTCTTCTCCATAGCATTTAGCCACCAAATGGAAGACGATGCTGATAATGATAGTAAGATCTTTTATCTCTCTTTTTATGTACATTAACAGAACCAAATTAATTTCTTTTCTCAGCAAAGGAACCAATCTTCTACAACACTGGCGCTGGAATCTGTAAGTTTTGAGAGAACAACATAAATATTTAATAAACTAAAATATAAACATTGCATTTGTAACTCTAATTGTCTCTTTCATAAATAAAAGCTGATGCTGAAGAAGAAAACGCTTATTCAACGGTGAACAAGAATAAAAATACCTTCATAGTGATTGTTCTAGAAGTTAATGGTGGAGAGTATAACAAACATCTTCTCCTGCCTCATACGCAGGATACAGGAAATAACTTGAAAACTGGAACTTCTCCTGGCAATAATGCTGAAGCTAGGATAGATCCTTCTATACATTCACTCTAGTTTAAAATATCTTAAAATTATTTTCCTGCTGTCAAGGGTAGATAAAGTAAAGCATTGTTTTAATTATCCCGTAAAATTAATAAATTTTATGGTGTTTCTTGTCTTTGTCTAGATTATGTAAATTGTGTTTTGTTATATTACAACAAAGTAACTCTAGCCAAGGACTCACAGTTTATAATTGATATGGTGCATATTAAAAAGTTTAAAAATCTTAATATTCAGTAAGTATAAATAGATATCTTTATTTATAAATATCGCATTCATGAAGTAAAGCATTTCTAGAAGTTACTGAACCAATACCTTATTTCATTAATTGCGTTGAATTGTTTTGCAAAATGCATAAATTAACATTACTGTTTGTTTTGTTTTTAACTATCTGCAATCATTCTTTAAGCAGTCCTGCTCAGCAGGAACGTAATCAGCGGTGTGTAAGAGAATGTGCTCTTGGAAATCCGGGTGCAGAGGATGTTGAAGATTATGATGACATTATTCAATGCGATCAACCTGTTTTTCAATTTCGAGGATGTCGGTGTTGTATTGTTAATCCAAGTGAGTTAAAACATTCTAAGACCTATTGCATGACTTGTGATGCAAAGAAAACTTTCTAAATATTTAATTATATTGATATAACGATAACACCAATTATTTACTATTCGATTTGTTGACTACTTCAGTGTGAATCTATAATTTATCTTTCCTTCTTGAATTTATACTGAAGAAAGCAACAAGCCGAAATCGTTTTATTCTCAGTATATTTCATGTTATGTGTAAGTGTTAAGTCAGTTAATACTTGAACAAAATCAATGAAACACTCAAAAATTCCTGGATAATATGAAACACAAATTCTCCTTAAGAAAATGTATTAAAACGACACTGACCAGAAGTCCATATACTGATATTGTATTGTATACATATCCACCTTATTCTACTTTGTTTTAAACAATAAACAGCTATAAAGCACATTTATAAATTCACTTTGTGACCGCACCAAACGATACAACAACATATTTGCGAAAATTCCACTGCTACGACTTGCAAAGTGTCAAATATTTCAATCTCTTATAAAATTATCAGTTGCATTAAATGTGCTTTGTGTTTCCTAGATTATACGCACGCTCCTTCAGATGAAAACTACAACAATAGAACACGTAGAAATCTATATGACGATGACTACAATCAAATGAAAACTCACAATGATGACAAAACTAATGTAGATGTCGACGATGGTGAGAATAGTAAAGATAGAATTGCAGTAAAAGAAAGTAGCGATATAGATACCAAGACAGATAATGATAGCGGAGACGATAAAGACGACGATGAAGATGACGATGATAGTGATGAAAAACCCATCTTGGAAATCTGCATTTTCTGTTTTTAATTAGCAGTGTAGAGAGTGTGGAACTCTACACAAAACATCATAACAATTAATTCTAAGAAGTGCTAGTTTTACAATATGCACAACGCATTGTGAATCTATTAATAGAAAACAAGGTAATATGCTTAACATAATAAAACTAAATGATAAGTACATATAACCCAGTTGATATTATAAAAGGAAATCTATATAACGACTGCATTTGCCATTAATCTGAGTTGATAAATCCAACAACACATTTCACTTCTTTAAAACTAACGCAATGAAACAATCTTTATTATTTGATGAGGTAGTAATCCTCGTTACAATATTCTCCGTATTACACCCCACAAACGGAGCTGTTCCGGTTGTTTGTGGTATTGCTTGTGTTTTCAAATGTCCTGATTTACCAGAAGATTGCACACAAACTGGAGGCGCAATTAAACGGCTTGGAGTTTGTTCATGCTGTAACACATGCGTTTATACCGTTGGTAAGTAGTTTATATTACCTTTAATGCGTTTTCAAATAGTGTGAATAATGTTAATTCAATTATAAATCTCTTTTCTCTTCAAGGCTTAAACAACACTTGTGGATACCAGGGAATCAATGCGCTTGTAATTTAATTTGCGATAATAATGTATGCAGAGCAATAGAAAACTAACATGTTTCATTAAGCTT
>JAODIE010000012.1:1123169-1182623 GCA_027575565.1 Diploeciton nevermanni
AATCAATGCGCTTGTAATTTAATTTGCGATAATAATGTATGCAGAGCAATAGAAAACTAACATGTTTCATTAAGCTTATCTACAACATCTTCAAATTAAAATAGTACTATATTAAGAATAATATTACAATAAATTGTTTGAAATAATTACTTTGAAATTTTAAACTGGCCTCTATATTATTTCTCTCAACTAAAAGTCAAAACAAAAGTTTAGGTTAATTGAGGTGACACATGATCTTCTCGATTTTTCTCATTATTTTAGATTTCTAAGGAAATTTCCCTCAATATCCTCATGAATTTATAAAAGATGCTTGTATAGTTAGGTAGTTTTAATACTTAAAAGTATAAATATGTCTAACACTGAACTGCAAGAAGAGGAAAGAGAAGTATTAAACTCTATTTATGATGGTGATACTTCCTACAAACAAGTTGCACCAACAATCCACCAATACAAGGTAAGAAACGTACTTATAAATATATACTATGAACTGATAATATATGTCACTTGCTTTTAGTATGGTATTAATGATGATGTTAAATCATTTGTTCTTGAAATAAAATGGAATGAGTCATATCCAGACACCAAACCTGATATAAACATGGATGCATTCTACAATAAGCATATGTAAGGTACTTTAATCCTCATCTTTCTATTAATATATTTAATAATACATTTTAGAATTCAGTCATTAAAAGATAAAATACATGGTTTACTTGACCAGGAAGCTGAACAATATTTAGGCATGTCAATGACATATTCTTTGTTTGAATTCATCAAAGAAAAGTTTGATGAGCTTATTACAGAGCAACCAGAACAAGTTATAGCTGAGTCAGTCATTTGTGATGATATAGATAAAATGATAATAAATGATCAACAGGTACTTATTTTACACTTCACTGTTGAAAAATATAAATGGCTTTCTGGTACTTCCAGAAGGCTTAGTAGTTGAGTTAATACTATTAGTTAATAATATCAGCACATCAATTATAGGAAAGTAAGAAGACAGAAAAGAAAGAACAACTCACAAAAGCACAAAAACGACGGCAATGGGACCGCGTCGATGCAAAAGGTGAGAAACCACGCGGATGGGATTGGGTTGACATTGTACGTCATCTATCACAAACGGGGTCCAAAGACGATGCTACAACTTAATTTCTACAATTTTCGAAATGATTGCAAACCAACAATTTCCTACTACCGTAACCAATTAAAAGAAATAAATCAATATTAGCTTAAAGTCATGAGGGTCCAGGTTTAATTTCTTATATTAGTATTATATGTTTTTCTTTGCTGTCGGATCTACGATGTTGGTGTCATCTTCTAGAAGATTACATCGCCATTCACCAAGTCGAAGAGAATTACGTGACAATTCCCAATCTAAGAGTAATCATTCACAATAAAACCGAAATGAATATGAGAACAACAAGTACGTACTGTTTACTGTCAACGCAGTGAAGAAACTCGTTATCTCCGTGTTCATAAAATCATTGAACAGGATGGAATCATCCAGTGGGAACAATTCAAATGTCCGTGTCTGCAATGGACGTTGTATCTTCTTCAGCATGTTAGTCAGCCTTTGAATGGGTGTGACGTGATGCAGTTGTCTTTTCGTTTTCATGTTCTAAGGTAGAAAGATACTAGAGAAAAGTTAGTCTACAAGATAGAAATAGTTACCAATGGAATATTATTATACTGTGATAATGCCATTCCAAGCATGAGAGCATGAAAATATCCACGAATCGCCAATTCTGAATCGAGTGAATGGTCAAATGCAACATATAGTATACGCTTGTTCAAATCAGGAATGATGACATACTTCAGACCCTTGAACGCTTTTCTTATAGAGTTAAACTGGTCTTCAGTGAGTGTTTTAAATGGAGTTTTCAGTGAGGAACCCATTTTGATTGTGAAACCACACATAGTCAGAACTGAAGAAGTTAAGAATAGAAAATCGTATTGCAGATACTACCAGTGGCTGATTTGTCATTAGACGCTCGCCTTGGGCCCCAAGAAAAACTGCCACAATATTTTATTCCTTTCAATACACATGATTTCTAAAAGGGGCACCAGGATGAGGTAGTGGTCGATAAATTCGCCACTGGATACTACATACCATTTTCCTGTGAACCAAACAATGGTTCCAGTTTATTGACACTTGTTGGAGTTGCAACTGCATCATGTTGTAAGTAGCTCTTGAAAACAACAATAAATCTGCTGTTATTTAAATGTTTGAAAACTAATGACAGCACTGCTTGGTAATTGGCATAGATATGGAGACTGGTCAGAAGTATGAAGATCACAGTTAAGATACTAAAAAGAAAATTAACTCCTGCAAAATCAGCCATTGCACAATAAAAACCTTCCTTACTATTCACTCCTTTCAAAGTAAGTCAATAAAAAAATGCCACAAATACTAGCTAGCAGGTTAACACATGTCTCCTGACTTCCATCTTTAGCAGAAACATCTCCCATATTATCCTGAATAGCTTGATGCTGAGTAATTGCAGCTCTTGTGGCACCCCCAGCAACACCCACAACCGATTTCATTGTTGAAGTTATGCATAGTGGATACAAGCTTGACTTTAAACTCCACCAGGGAAGGGTAAATTCAATTGTTAGTGCTACATCATTTAGAATATCTGCAAATAGTCTCCAGAACTTGCATTCAGAATCAAGTGAATTACTGAAAGAATATGGTCAATAATATGTTAATTTCTTGGTATCATGGGCAAATATTTACCCTTGCCACCAAGCAAAAAATATCCTTCCTCCCATTCCACTTCCATCTTTAATTATCCAAGTAATTGCAGCACCTAATGCACTTGCTGCCACATCACCAACTCCAACACTTTTTAAGATACTTTGAGTTGTGAATGTCCCAGTAATTGTACTACAGAATGCCTGAACAGTGTCCCATTTCTGATAGCTGGTATAATCATCACTTACTGACTCTGGAAAGCCAACAGGAAGAAATATTTGCTTGAAGATATCTTTGAAGAAATAAGTAATAGTGCTTGCTGTGTTTTCATAACTTGTTTTGATAATTTTTCCATTTACTGCATTAACAGAAAATACTTGTAGTTGCAACATTCATTTACTTAGTTTTTGTTAGGTTTGGTACTTACAACACTTATAAACATTTCTTCTGCCATATTTTCCTCCACTTTCAATAAACTGATAGGAGTTGTCTTCCTTTGAGATGGATGACATGTTATAAGGTGAACAAACGGATGCTTTTTTATTCATACTTGAGTATTAAGGTCGTAAGATAATCTTAATAAGAGTATGAAGCGATATTAATGTGAAATGTGATGAACACAATACGAAATAAGCTGAACACTGAAATTTGGAAAATGTAGATGTGTCATGAAATGACAATGTTTTGTAAATAAAACTTAACCATAGAGCAAAGTTCTTGGGTGCGTCACTACCTGTTGCAACCCTTATAATTTTGCACGTAAAATAGTATAGTATTAACTATTTACTCGAACATAAAATAATTTGAAATTAAATTATTTCAAATCATTAACAGCTGATCAATGGCCATCATTTCTTTACTAACCCTCAATTCAAATTTCAACAAATAACACTGCGATAATGTAAGAAAAACGTAATTTTCATTATTTCTAACATAAAACGATTGTATAGCTCATAATAACTTTTAGGTGTGGTAAAAATGAGCAGAAGAAATCAAGAATTCACACAGAACTTTGCCTCAGATGGGAAAAGACCACTTGGTATGGCTCCTCGAATAGGGCTTTCCAGAAATGTTAGACCATCTCCCAAACAATTTAAAAGTCCTTTGCTTTCATCACCAGTAAAATATCCCAACTACAACAACACACCAAATAAATTTTTGGATGATATCAATTTAGATCAAACTCTAAATGTAAAAGATATTCCACTAAAGAAAACATTAAGAGAAAGAAACAAAGTTAAAAAGAATTTAAGAAATGACTTTGATGAAGATGCTACTGATATTAATAACAAAGTAGAACACACAGGTAGTGTTTTCTTTTGTTTTCGAAATTATTTTTTTATATTTTACATTTATATTAATGAAAATTTTTGATTGATAGATGCCTGTGAAACAAAAGGAGAAATAACACCAATGGAAGTGATCACAAATAAAATTGAAACTGAAGCTGCTGGTACAACAAAGCTGATAGAAAGTAAAATACTAAAAAAACCTCTATTATGTTCTACAAATAAGTTGAATATTGATAGTTTGCTGCACAGCCCAGTTTTGACAAAAGACTTGGCACAAGACAACCTAAGTATTGAATTGAAGGATTCAGAGAATAAATGTGAAGAACTTCAGAAAATTACAAGCCAAGTGAGAGCTATAAATAGAAAAGCATGTATTAAATCGAATAGTGAAGATGGTAAGAATGTGCAGAAGTCATGGGGCAAGGGAGCTGGCAGAAGTAAGAATATTAATGCACTCAATAAATCACCATCTAAAGATGATAAAAAGGATATTGCAGAAATTACTGATGAGTTATGTGCATCAAATAATATACAACTACAAGCTAAGAGAAAATCTAGGAAAAAAGTGGTAGCTCTAGTTGATGACATAAATGAGAAGAATGAATCAATAAAAATAACTCCATTAAATTCGCCAACTACTCCAGAGTATATTATTGAAAGCAGAACAAGAAGTGCTAATAAGAAATCTCCTGGTTGCCCTGTATTAACACCACAAGTTCCTGTAACAGAGAAAAAGAAAGGACGATCAAAAAAGACAAAGAAAGCAGTGAGAAAAATAATGCAGAATGATAGAAATGGTGAAGGTGATACATCTTTAATACCTAATAAAATTCCAAAATTACAAAGAGAGGAACCCTGTTTTCAAAAAAGATACGACAAAGTTGATAATACTACGAGTAAGCCGAAAGCTGCAAGTAAGAAAAGTATCGACAGCGATGACGTTCCACTTTCAGAAATTCAGGGAAATTCTTTAGAAACCTCGAGAGATGGAAAATCTATTAAGAAACAGATTTCATTAAGCCTTAGAAAATCGAGTGCCAGTTCCATTAAGAGTATTAGTGAAAATTCTGTTGCTACATCCCTTGACGTGTTACAATGGGAAACAGTGAAGAATGAAGTAATTAATTTTACAAATGATATTGAGGAGAAAGAAAAGAAGATACTGTCAATAACTGAAAACAAGAATGTAAGAATTGCTGAATTAACTGCTTTGACAAAACAATGGGAAGATGGCGGCAAAAGAGCACTACTGGCACTTCTTCATGAATTGACAAGAAGCGGTGAGAACGTAGACATGGCTGTTCTGCTCAAAAAGTTTAAGGCACCCGAATGCATAAAGTTCGATCCATTTCAGCACGATTTTGTTTAGACTAATTCATTAAATGAATGTTAGTTAGACATTTTGGAACTAATTGAATTCAGTTGGAATATTGGATTAAGGTCATAAGTTTATTTCATATTTAATTAGACTTTACTACACAATGAAATAATTCTCTAGCATATTCCACGCCATAAAAAATTAGCACTGAACTTCTTCTAAATGTCTTCTCGTTTCTGTCGCTATTTAAATAAATTTCCTTATTTAATCCATTCTATCGTCTTGCTTTCGAGATCGACGTACTATGAGTCTTACCCCCACTCAAAACAATATACGGACTCTGCATTTCCTTCTGCTTTGCTTGCAGCATATTCAGCGTTCCCAGTGGGGTATCCGTGCTGCTCATCTTCTTCATCAATCCCTCCTGTTGACTTTTCTTCAACCTCTTCTCAATCTTATTCTTCCCAGGCCCTTTACCATGAAACTTGTGACTTAAATACCTGAATGCCTCCTTGCTATTCAACACGTGTCCATCATCATCAATATACTCCAACTTGACATTGGGTTTGAAAGCATCTTTCTCTCTGAAGTCCTGTACAGGTCCAGCATATCTCTCCCGACGATTTCCCCTATCAAATTCCTCCCCATAATTCTTATCTTCAATTGAATAATGTTTAGCTTGGAGGTAAGCAAGTCTTGTATTCGACGGTCTGTTGCTCTCTTCCTTGTCCAAGTAACCTTTACTCATTGCTAACTTCAATGCTGCACCGACACCTGTACCTACATCTGGTTCCTCGTCAAGAATAGGTTCTGATAATCCTCCAGCTCCGTTAGCCCCTGAAGAATACGCCCTATCAACGGAGGTCCATTTCGACGTTGAAGTCGAGGCTTCTTCAACGATTTGACAATCATCTTCTGAATCTGATTTGATGAGATCCTTGTCATAATCCATCAATTCATCAATTTCTTCCCTGTTTCCTGCTTTGCCATATGTGGGAATATCACCCAATGTTCTGCAAAATTCAGCAGTTGTATTGAGGATAATATTGCCAGTATCAACTGGTTCTTCTTTAATTTCCGGTTTGATATTCGCAACGTGGTCTTTTATTAAATCAATGACTGCTGTTTCGCGTTGTTTCAGCTTTCTTGCTTTATGCAGAGCGCGCTCAAGAGCATCATCTCTTTCTTCTAATTTGATCTGAAGATCATCGTAGTCATCAGTATTTCCTCCTGTGTGTCTGCCTCGTCGACATACAGGATCAACATCCATTCTGTCTTCTTTCTTTACACTTTGATCATGCTTTACAACTTCTTCCAAGTCATCAGCTGTGAGTATTTTCTCCTTCTGTCGAATTTTCCTTGCCTTCTTCTTCGGCTTTTTAAACTTCGCCAGCTCTTCTTCATTATAATAATCCGAAGCCAAATGAGTTAGGTGTCCAATTGAAGAAGGTAAACACTCTATTTTCTTGTTTGCCAGTTTTTCTTTAATACTCTGCAATACATTATTCTGTCTCTCGGCTGTTGTTTCATAAGATCCAATGGTGAACATGTCTTTCTTCTCACCGTCAATTTCCTCGTCGTATTTGTGTAGTAAATTCTTCGGCTTTGGATTGCCCCATTCATCAAGTTCCTCCATGTCATATGGATTGTATTGTGGCTTCTTCTTTTTATTCTCATTATTTTTCTGATATCTTTCGTCGTCGACCATGTTAACATTAACCAAGACATCCTCATCTTCATCCAAAACTGCTTGATCTTTCAAAGTTAAAATAACAGTTTTACCCTCCTTGAAAGAATCAACTCCATGTTGAACATTTAAACCTTGAAGACTCTTCTCAGTGTACTTTCTCTGTTTCTTAATTTGCTTCTCCTTCTCAATCATGTCACTGACCCCAAATTGTTCATCAAGCTCCTCCAGAGCTTTGGCTCGCATCTGAGCTGTTTTCTTGGCATCTGCCATGTCTCTGCTCTTTGATACCCATTTAGAAGTATCATCATCACTGCCACTCTCACCAAGAGCTTTTATTTTGGCAAGTTTTGCTTCAATTTTACGTTTTTCCTTGTGTGTACTCAGTTTTGTCTTTAATTTCTCTGACTTTGTAGTCTGAGTGATGTTACCAGCAGGTTTATGGTAGAACTCACCCCATTCATCTTTCTTTTTACCACCATCCTTTTTATCCTCACTTCTAGCATCCTCAGTGTTCACTTGCAAAGGCTTTAAACCCAACTTTGCCCTCAACTTGTTAGTCTCTTCAATTGAAAGAGATTCATGTGCTTGTCCACTATTAGATGCTCCAGGACTTGAAGATCTTTCCTTAGGTGGAGGTGATGAGTGTCTTGGAGGTAGAGATGCCTCCCTGTCAGAGATTTCCACCACATCTGAATCTAAACACCAAAATGAACAGAATGATTGATATGTTGGTGTTTGTGCTAGGAAAATAATTATTTTGGTTGGAGACAAGTTGATGACCTTACCATTTGATTCATAGTCGTGTTTGCGAGTATCGCGGTGCTTGCGCTCACGGTGATGGTGCCGACGGCCGTGTTTGTCATGTTTAGAACGTTTGTCTTTGGGGCTATCCTCGTCGGAAGGACTGCGGGTGCGATGGCGACGCTTACGTTCGCTGCGGTCCTTTTCTTTTTCCTTGTACTTTTTACTACTAGAACCCATTGCTATTGTTTAATGTACGGATATCTATGCGGAATTTACCTCAACACCTTTTCGAGAGGAGAAAATCGCTTCCCTTACTCGACTAGAATAGTTTATTCCAGAAATGCAAAGAACTGAAACCTAGCAAATACAAGCAAAGTACGTCGGAAAAACGCACAGAAAACGAATGTTTTAGGTTAGTAAATGACAGATATTTCAAAATTTGGCAGAGAAAGCTCAAAAAAATAAACAGCAATAATTAATAACGCTCATATTGTAAAACTATTTTAAACTAATAATATTAATAATAAATTACCTGATTCAGTATTCTAAATCAGGTAATTTCAATTTCAAAAATAAACATCTTGAAAAGCGACACTGCGTGTAAATAAGGTTACTAAAATCGTTAATACGAGCGCATAAAGCCAAAAATGAAGCTTCTTAACTCACATTATAAATACTTTAATCATATGATATAAAAAATAAAGACACAAAATATAAGATATAATAAAACATGACAAACTGTAATACATGAAACAATTCATCTTACATCTTTTCGAAAGTTTCAACAAATTTACACGTTAAACAAGTATGTGTATAATTATCATCCTCCTCATTATAAGTTTCTGGACCAAATTCATGAGTATGTGAAGCAGCTGAAGTCTTATCGTACAAACTACTCCGCATATTCATCCTTAACTCTTTCATTTGCTTATGATATTTCTTAGCCTTTGCTGCAATCCTTTTCTCTTCCCTTCTTTGAATTTCTTCTTCTAGTTTCTCCTCGGTTCCCCATACTTCCAATGCGCGATCTTCAATTTGAATCTGCAGATACAATTTCATGTCACCCCAACTGTTGTGATGTGGATTCTTTTTAGTAATGAACTTCAGTGGTGGTTCACGACGCTCGAGGTCACAGTCCTTGAGTAGATATTCCTTCATTGCCTCTGTTTTTGTGATAAGGCGGTGTATTTCCGGATCTTTGCATTCATCACAGACTTTACAGTCAAATGTTTCGAAGAGCCATGAAGTGGCAAATTTTTTCTTACAGCGATCGCAATTAGGACGAAATTCTTCAAGTAGTGGAGGCTCTTTTTCAATAAGAACTTCCTAAATAAATTTTATTATAAATTATACAGAGGTTAAATGTGTAGGGCTTACTGGCTCTTCAATGTGATCTGGTTCTTCTTCAAGAAGAAATCCTCCACCTGTATCCTTGTATTTGATTGCTCCTACTTTGATGATAGCTTTATCAATAGAAATGGCATTACTCCTATCCAAATATAAATAATTATTGTTACAAATATAATTCATAATCAACATGAATTCAAAGAAAATAAAATCATTATGTTGAAAAATTGCACTATAACACTTACTTAAAATTGATTTGTAAAACGTTTTCGGCATGTTGCAATTTTAAGTAAGTGTTATAGTGCAATTTTTCAACATAGTGAATCTAAAACACTTCGTGACTACACTCAACAATACTCTGAAAATAAAATCATAAATATTATTTACGTTTTCGCGTAAGGATGGCACACCAATTTGCTTTTCTTGATTAGCTGGGCCTTTTGACGATTCTTTTCTATTCGATCTTTCTGTTCCTGCGTTAAGTCAATATCTGCCATTCTTCCAAATAAATAACTTGAACCAGTACTATTAAAACAACAATAATTAATATTGAGCAAAAGTGGCGCGTATTACTGTACTTTTGATGGAAAGAAATCAATTGTTTGGTTATAAAACATAAATAATTTTGACAGGTTGACAGGATTTCAAAATGTTGCAAATATAAAGGTAAATTAAAGTATAATAAAACTACAAACATTTCCAAGAAATATTTTAAATATATTTACAGTATTTTTTATTTTTTTAAAATCATATATTTAAATGTTTTACTACATTTTATAATAATTTATTTGTATATTATATGATGGTAACGCAAAAAACATGTGCACTATAATTTTAGCAATATTCTCATTATTTATGTCCTTCTATTCTTATTTATTGTTTTTAAAATAGCAATTTATGTTAGAATTTTTTTTAAATTTATTGCAAACATATAAATAATGTTTTGTTGCTAAAAAATTAAAATTGAAATTTGTTGTTTGAATTTTTGCTGTGGAATTCTACAAAGTTGCGCTGTCTACAGTGGCCTCTGGCGAACACCACGCCAACGACCCTCCTTTTTACCGTGTTTCGTTAGCGTGTATGCCTCGTCGGTAAACACGAAATAAATCGCAGGTAATTAAAGAAAATAAACTTCATCCGCTATTAGAAACTCAATAAACAGTATTTGTATTAAATTTGTCATTTGGTATAGTGCGTATTTTACGAGGAATCTGTGATAATCTTGGCGAAAAAGTTCTCAACATTTCGAGATAGTGTCTAACCTCTTCAGCGGGTTTGTTGTCGCTCAGTGCGATTACCAAGTTCTCAACGTCTTCATCGTCTGTTTCTATATTAAACATTTAGTAATATTTACTGAAACTAGTCTGTAGCGTTAGTATAGTGCTGTTTACAACTTCCAGCAAGTGGGTGGTTTGTTTACGTTGCCGTCCTATCTACGCGATATAACTGGTGAGTAAATATTGCTAATATCTAACATAATTTCTTTTTTTAGCCATGGTGCGTACGAATGTATTGAGCGATGCTCTTAAATCAATCAACAATGCCGAGAAACGTGGCAAGAGACAAGTCCTCATCCGCCCCAACTCAAAAGTCATTGTCAAATTCCTGACTGTGATGATGAAACATGGCTACATTGGTGAATTTGAAATTGTTGATGATCACAGGAGTGGCAAAATTGTTGTCAATCTTACTGGCAGGCTAAATAAGTGTGGAGTCATCTCACCTAGATTTGATGTGCCCATCACTCATATTGAAAAATGGACTAATAATCTATTGCCTTCACGTCAGTTTGGGTAGGATATTGTGCTTTATTGTCTACTAATCAGGCCTTTGCTATTAAGCTATTTTCTTATTCCAAATAACTAGTCAACATTGTAATGTGTCAAATCATATTTTAAACCATAGTTGATGCACTGTTTTAACTAACTTATTCAAAATGATTTGATTGCAGTTATGTTGTCCTTACCACTAGTGGAGGTATTATGGACCATGAAGAAGCCAGAAGGAAACATCTTGGAGGAAAAATCTTAGGATTCTTCTTCTAATGTTAATTTAAATAATAAAAAAATATAAAAACGTGAAACTTACGTTTTGGTATGGATTATTTTTTTGTTAAATTAGTTGAAAACATCTTTCACCAACAGAGTCTACTTTTTTGTGTGATGTGCAGAAACATTCACTTGCAATTTAATATAAAATATCTACTTAATATTTATTTAGGTGCTTCGTTGATTTTGACATTTCTTATTTATTTATAAAACGTCTGTTGCCTTCAATGGATTAGAAGGCAGTGCCTTATACATAAACAAGAAGAGTATAGCCTCAGTCAAGAAATTTTTTAGTCTAAAAAAAATTTTAATCTAAAGATACCTTTGTACAAAGCAAAGGGCTTACTGGTCAATATATACGCAAACTTTTTGATTTACTTAGGATCTGCCTTCGGGACGGAAAGTTCTCCCACCACCCCCCAGTTAGCAACTGTAGATTGTTCGTAAAAACACCACACTACTCCAATGATTTCCTCAACTCAACCAAATTAAAAGTTTGCTCGTGAAGTTTATTGCTCGTTACTTGAGGCAAATTAGTCGGTATGGTGGGATTGATGATTGCTTGGGACCAAATGATTCCAAGAGGCAGAATCTCGTTCTTACAACGGTGGAATAGATATTGGGAAAGCAATAGGAATTTATGCTCTATCACACAACTAGGCGTGCCCTAGGTATCATAAACTTATAGAAATTACTGCACCATGTAATCGCATCTACACAAATGCCCTTATTTCGAAGAACGCTTTGAACTAACTAAGAGAACTAAGAGTGAATGGTTTAAGATTTATGAAAATGAGACTTTCATCTGCATTGTTAGTCATTGTGTATTATTGAGTATATTGATGAGAATCAACGGTGTATGTGTATTTAATGTTAGAACGTTTCATGTTTTTAATGAGTATTTTTAAATTTATTATTATGCACATGAAGAATGTGAAGTCCTTAAATTGGTTGGAAATTTTAAAAGCATCCCGATCTTCATTAGAGTTAACTGACTAATATGTTTTTCATAATTAATATTGTATGTTGAAAGTACCTTCTCGTCCCTTGAAGTCCCTACTTTCTTGTCTAACTGTCAAATCTCTCATCTGATTTGTGTCAATATAATCTTCGCTCTGCTTGCTCCCAAATTTTGTCTAGATCTGGTTGGAAAAAGCCAAGGTCTCATTTTCATTAAATTATTAAGTTTTCTCTCAAATGAAATAATAAAGTCTATATCAAGTGAACGCAGTCTTGGATAATAAACAGGATTGTCCCAACAAGTAAGTCTTTCTTTCACATTTTCTATTTATCAGTTGTCTATGTCCTAATGTTCTTATACTAATGTTCTTCATTATAGTGGCTTCTGGAGACAACCTTAAACTGGGCCAAAAGGTTGAAGTTGTTGGAAAGGATGTCCAAGGAGTAATTGCTTATATTGGAGTCACTGAATTTGCAAGTGGCAAATGGATTGGACTGATTTTGGATGTTCCAAAGGGTAAAAATAATGGCACTGTTAAGGGAAAAGAATACTTTAAGGTTTGTGCATTTAGTTGTGTTAATTATAAAATGATTGTTATTAGTTCATACTAAACTTGTGGTTTTATTTTAGTGTGAGGACAATTATGGTATGTTTGTCAAAGCATCTCAAGTTCGACTAGAAGGGCAAATCAATCCCATGGAAACAAGTTTTGATTCTACAAAATTAAGAAGTCGGCAAAGCACGTAAGTTATACGGCAATGATATAATAAGTTAATTATGATTAGTTAACATATTTGAAAGACTTTTCATTGCTGTTATTTTTGATCACTTTTATGATTTTACTTTGATTGGATTTCATTCATGTGTTTGTTTTCATGCCACATTATTAGTATTGGATCAAAACCAAAGCCAACGACGTAAGTTCCAAAAATGACAAAATTTTCATATTGTAAATAATCTATGCACTATACTAGATAAAATAGATCTTGTTTAGCATGATTATATCATTCCTTTTACTCACTTTGATCATTTCAAGTACTTTGTACTTTAGAATATTAACTATGATCAAATGTTTTTTATGAAATGTGGTGGTATATTTAATAATATTCTCATTGAATTCAATCCTAATTGACAATTGATGAGATGAAAATGAAATGAAAAAAATAAAGTATGTTTATTATTTGAGGCTTGTTAAATGCTATTCTATTTAACATCAGAATTTCAAATATATTTTAGATTTGATGAATAAGCCAACTTTAAAAGTAAAAAAATATTCATACTAACGCATGTACTCGTTTCATCTATTTCATAAATGTGTTGCTTATAATGTTCTTACTTCCTGCTGGAATAGTGTCAGAAGAAAGACTTCACCGACAAAACGGCCAGGCACCTTATCAGCTTCCAGGTATCACACTTATCACCCTGAACTCACAACAATGTTGCACTAAAATTCTGTGGCGTTGCATTAATAATAATAATAAGTGTTGTGTTGCGACCAAATCATTGTTTCTCTAATTTTTCAACATAACGAGAATTAATTAATATTTTGTGGGTAGTTCTAGAATTTCATTGGCAAGCAGTCGTCAATCACTTGCCAGTAGCAGACAATCGCTTGCAGGAAGTCGCCAGTCGCTGGCTGGAAGTCGGAGTCAACTTGCATCCCCAATTGTTGAACGTGGAGGCGATGGTAATGAGGGAAGTCAGATACCAACGAAAAGAGCATCATTTGTTGAGGTATAAATGAGCAGACATTTGTTAGATGTTAGATGACTATATTTGTTGTACTTATTGTGTTTGTTCATCTAGACAAATTTTGTGGAAACTCTCAAGCCTCAATTCACACCAGGACAGGCAATTACATCCACTACAACACCCATCACTTCTGTGGAGGACAAACTCTCTAATCTACAATTCCAACAGGAGATTGAAAACCGCGAGCAGCAAATTCGTGATTTGAATGAAAAGCTTGAGACATTAAAAATCAAGCGTCATGATGATAAGGAGCGCACCAAGGATTATGACAAGCTTAAAATTCAACTTGATCAACTGCTGGAATTCAAACAGAAGATCATGGAGTCGCAACAGAGCCTCCAGCGTGATTTACAACGTGCAAAACAGGAAGCCAAAGAAGCTCTTGATGCACGAGAAGCTCATGCTGATGAAGTTTCTGATTTGGCGGATGCTGTTGAAATGGCGACGTTGGATAAGGAAATGGCCGAGGAGAAGGCTGAAGCTTTGCAGCTAGAGTTGGATGCATGCAAGGAGAAATTGGAGGAAGTTACATTGGATTTGGAAATTTTGAAAACGGAAATGCAGGAAAAAGGCGGTTAGTAATCATAAAGTAGTTATAAATTGTACTTGTTTTTATGGTAAACAACTATCTATTCTGCAGGAAATATTGGAGATGGTACTGCAGTGTCCAGTTATGAAATTAAACAACTTGAGCAACAAAATGCAAGATTGCGTGAGGCATTAGTCCGAATGCGTGATTTGTCTGCACATGATAAACACGAATACCAAAAGTTATTAAAGGATTTAGATCAGAAGAAATCTGAGATAACTGAATTGGGAAGAACTAAAGAGAAATTGAGCACTAGGGTTGAACAGATGGAACAGCAAATTTCTGATTTGCAAGAACAAGTTGATACAGCTTTAGGTGCAGAGGAAATGGTCTTTATCCTCGGCGATCAAAAGCTCTCTCTAGAAGAAAAAGTCAGCCAACTGCAGGAAGAAGTTTCTGAACTTGAAGCACTGCAAGAGATGAACGAACAACTTCTAGAGTCCAACGCCGAAATGGAAATAGACTTACGGGAAGAACTAGACATGGCTCACGCTGCACACCGAGAAGCACTCCGCGAAAAGGAAGCAGCTTTGGAAACAATTGCGGATCGAGAATCAACCATCAACAAGTTCCGTGACCTCGTTCAAAAACTGCGCGATCAGTCGTTAGACTTGCAAACAAGGTTGGAATCAGAGTCATCTAAGCCAGTTACAGCTCTTCCAGAAATAATGGACTTTAAGAAAATGTTTACTGAAACTAAAGCACATACGAAGGCAATTGACCTGGAATTGCGTCGAGTTGATGTACAACAGTTGCAGCAACATATTCGCTATTTAACTGCATTCATGCCGGATAACTTCATGAATCGTGGTGGAGATCACGACGCTGTACTTGTTTTACTGTTGATTCCACGCATGATATGTAAAACTGATTTGCTCTTGAGTCAAATTCGGGATAAATTCCCTGCGGTCGAGAAAGTAGACCGCAATGCAATTATCAAAGGTCATGCTGTTGAGCAATTCAGTTTTAGATGTAAACTATCTTATTATATCTACGCGTTGCAATCTATTTTACATCAGTATGATTACTGTCTTACTTCTTGCAAGACAGATACGTTGCTGAATGTTGGAGCAAATTACACTGAAATGGCTGCCCAAGAAAAGGTAATTGATGGGCTGGTGGAACTTGTGAAACGTAGTCAGTTGGATGAAAATGTCCAGACTGAATTGTTAGAGAAATGCGTTGGGTACTTTTATACCATGTATCCACTTCAGTTGAGTATTGAGAATAAATTGAATCATACTCAATTGATGAATGATAATGTTAAGTCGTTATCATCAGCATTGGATGGAATTAGCAACGATGCTTTAGTTATCCGTACATTGTTGGACATTATCAATGCGGGAGACATTGGATTGTTGTCGCAACATATAATAACTACTTCCGAACAGATTCAATCTCAGATTAAGTTGATTAAGAGGAGACTTCCTCCGGATACGTCAGTAGCTAACTTAGGCTTGAACAAGGAGGTCTTTGAGAATCTGTATCAATGCTATCAGCATACGGGGAAAATAATGAAAACACTGCAGGATGTTACGAAGAATGCAGTAAAGACACTAGCGACCAGTGGGGAATCAGATAAAGGAATGGCAGCCGATAAAATGAAAGATTTTGCGATCAATGCTAGTGACAAGATCTATGAACAGGATGATTTAGGCCCAGTGCAAAGTATAAGGAATTCATTGACTTTGATTTCGACTCAAATCGCACAGCTTGCTCAATTTTTACAGGATAATGAATATGAGATTAACACGAGCAGGAAAAGTGAGGAGAAGCAGATTCCGACTGTTATCATTAGAGCAAATCATGTCAAGAAGGAATTAGAACAGACGAAGACGCTAACTAATAAGTTAGAAGGAAAGGAATCGGATATTAAGGAGTTGAGGAAGGCAATGAAAGATAAACAAGAGCAACTCTCCGAAATGACAATAAGAAAAGAATTGGCCGAGAAGAAGCTGGGCAATGTCAACAAAGATTATGAGTTGACTATTGAAAAGTTAACGAGGAAATTAGAAGAGTCCCAGTTGAATGTGCAAAGGTTAGAGAAAGAGTTTGAAAAAACAATGGATTACATGCAAGCGGATATTGAAAGTTTGGAATCTGAAAAGAACGCAATGAAGGAAAAGCTGAAACAAATGAATAGTAGAGGTGGTCATGCCCATGAGAGTAAAGTGGCTTCGATAGATTCTAGGAGTTTGGAGCCGACACTTCCCCAACTTGTGAAGGATTCTCCTCTTTTACTACAAGAAATTGCAAATCTTAGAACTTTATTCAACAAAGAGCGTGATGAGAGGATGAAATTGCAGTGTGAGAAAATGGAGAATATTTTGAAAGGTTTAAAACCATTGCCCAAGTTTAAGAAAGAATATAATCCGACCGTTGAAGGATTATATAAAGAAGGAGCAGCATTGAAACAGGTATATATTTTCATTTGATGAATCACAATGATTGAGTTCTGTTTTGTTTATTAGGAAATTTTAATGACACTTGCAATGCCGAAGTTTCCATTAATTTATAAACTGCATCCAGAACAAAAAGAAAATGGGTGGAAACGACATTTTGCAGAGAAGCAAGCCAGGATTTTAAGGCTCAAGGCAAAAGCTGAAGAGTTTCAGAAAAAGGTGATGGCTGAAAGCATCAAAAGAAGTTTTGGAGCACAAGTTGAATCAGACTTCGCCGTTTTCCCAACGGCTGAGATGAAGAAGGTACTTTGCAGTGTAATGCATTATTTATTTTCCGACTTAACGTGTGTGTACTTTATCTTTTTAGGCCTTTGATGAAACTAAAGCTGTCAATATTGGCTTTGTGAAATTTCCCAAGGAATATTGTGCAAAGAATCAAAAATCATCAGTCATTAATTTGGATTTGGATTTCCAAAACCTGCAGAGTATTTTAAACGCGCTCACGAACTAATTCTTATACAATACTAAATTATTTGTAGTTTAAATTTTCTTATTTGATGCTGTACTAATTTTGGTTAATTCATTCTATGTGATATTTGCTTCAAGTACACATTAATTTAATATTTACGTGGGAAATAAATTAAGGGTTAATAACTTATCACAGAGAAAGGAAATGAACTTAACAATTTCAAGTTGATTCAAACTGCGTTTACCTTAGCTATATTTCAAACTCATTCATACTTCCTCTCAATCTACATTACAAAACAGTTCTCTAATGTCTCAGCTCTTACTTCTAAAACGCCAACCACCACCTCTCTTAAGCATTCAACTCTCCCGCACTCATCACTCCCACATGACAACTTTTTGTTGTTGCTCACGCCCTCTCTTACTGCAACCCTTAAAGATCGACCACACAGTTATTAAAACTATGTAGTAACGCTTTATCAACATAATGAATCTTAAACATTTCGTAACCACACTCAACAATACTCTGATTAACTTTCTGTAGAGTATAAATGCTTTTTGTTTTCGGTGTTTTAAGACCGCGAATCATCGTTAATGCTTTTCAGCGCCTCTGCCGAAACGCGAGATCACTAGACGCCTATGTTTACGAAAAACTGTCACTTTCTATTCGTTATTATTTGGAAGCAGTAATTCGAATAATATAAAGGTTTACTTGGTTTATTTCGTCGTGTAAAATGAATTAATTTGTTCACTGTGATGGAGGTGTATCAAAACATCGAAAGAAACCCCAAAGTTGAATTAACACGCAGTGATTCGGAGACAGAAATGCCGCAAGTGCAAGATATGACTGAAAAACTGAAAATCCTGCATGTAAATGGTAAATGCAATCAGTTTAATGTTCTATTAGGATAATAATCTAATCATTTGTGTATTAGATACCCTGGGAAGAGCACATTCCAGAATACAACTGGATACTTTATCCATAGATACAAAAACAATCTTAAAATCCATCCAACAACTTATGCAAGCAAATCATATGACCAAAGCATTTGAGGGTGATGTTATTCAAGAAGCCATCAGACAAAGCAGAAAGAATAATTTATATGTAGCCAAAATGAAATTCTGTGCAAGATACTATTCTAATCTAAATGAGAAAATAACAACAGACATTAGCACATTGAAAATGTAAGTATTTTTCATCCTTTTCTTCTTTGACCTCAATTAATTATAATTAATTTACTCATTGTTTTATTTAATAGACTATTTTCTAAAGCCAAGGAAGACATTGAATCATTTAATGTGCCAAAGGAAGAAATATATAAATTGGATCAGAAGATAAAACGTTATAGTGAAGAAATTTGTAAGCTAGAAAAGAAATATCCATGGCTGCAAGCAAATGATCTCAAATTGCCCAACATCCAAGCAGAAATTACTAAACTGGAAAATCTTCGTGAATTACATCAACAACTTAAAACAGATTTAGACTTCTACAAAAACCTCAGTCCTGATTTGACTGAAGCTCGCCATCAAAAGACTGCAACCAAGGCCAACTTTGAAAGGATGAGAGAATTGAATAACTGCTGAAGATGCAGACAACAAATAATTAAATTTACTAACAATTGTCAGACACTGAGTGAAGTGGGTGTATTTTTTATTTGATCATTTGCTGCAATTTTTACACAGATCAATATTATTTACAAGGTGATTAAGATAAAGTTGGCTGTGATATGTGAATTTAAAAAACAATTTCAGACCTTTACACACTGCAAACATTGCAATATGAGAAATTTAAAGCTAAACATATCATAACACCAAACATGGATGGGACAAGATACTGTAGAACATTAAAGAGACCATCAGAGTTTTCTAATATGACATTTTCACAACTGGAAAATTTTGTTAATATTGCAAGCATGAATATCAAGGACTATGATGTACAATTCTTGAATCAAGCAAGAGAAAATAATGAAATATTTGCAACAGTTGGTAATAATGATATAAAGGTATGACTATTTGTTAAAACAATACTGTAAAAATACATTCCTTTATTAATTCGTTGTAAAGTGTGCAGATATAAATCGAACCCTGAATTACCTTTTCCACTGGCAAAAAATAATAGATCTGAACGTTCAAGATACTGAGAATTATTTGAATGAATTTGAGAAGAAAGTTTCTAAAGTAGAAGAGAAGGTGGGGGATTTCTCTTGTGCTAAAGCTGCCGATTTAGATTCGTTTCGCCGTTCATTGTAAATAATTCATATTTGAAACGTTATAAATTTTTATTTTTAACATATTATTAGTTACCCAATTGTTCTTAATTTGCAAGAAATAATGACATTGTTGATTTGCAAACAAGAGGAAATAATAGCTAAAGTGAAACTAAATAAGTGTGAACATAACATAGAGAACCAGGTATGTGGCCTTTAGTTTCATTGTTTCACTTGCATCTTAAACATTCATTAATTTCTTTATTCACAACAGGAGAGAATGGTAGTGGAGATAATGGACAATCAATTAAAGCAATTAGAACATCTGGATATATTAATTAAGAATTTAGCCGAATCTACGCATGAAGTACAAGATCAATTTTTGCATGGTGGTTTACCATTTACTTTCCCCTGTCAATGTTGCCATTGCAACAAATAAGTACTGATTGGAATTGAACAGATTGAAATATATTTTTAACTCATACGGTATCAATGTGAAGCTTAATAACCTCTCATTAATTTTTGATTTAATTAGCATAAATATGCTGATTGAATTAAACTGTAGAGGTCAGAAATCATTTTTTTGCCAACCACACGTTACCAACTACATTTTCTGTTTAGTGAGATTAAGATTTACTTCTACACTTTATAATTCCTCGTGATAATTTTATTTATTCGAAAGTTGGAAATAACCACCACTTACCACCACAACGTCGCTGAACTTGTGGTTGGCTCTTAATGTTTTTGTTGATTGGTTAATCTCGTTGCATACGCTGTGCTAATATTTAACGCTCGTCACGTGAAATTGTAACTCAGTGTAAAGCTAAGCGTCTCTGTCCTAACAACTTACTTTACAGGAGCAGTTCTCTTAAAATGTGGACTGTTACTTCGGAGAATCTTAAAATTCAATCCGTAGATGTGAAAGACATTCGTTTTCCCACATCTATAGGAGATCATGGATCAGATGCAATGGTAAAATAACAAATATTAGTTTAATAATAAACTTCAGAATAGAATGGTTGAATTGCAGCATGGGGATCCGGATTATTCTTGCGCCTACGTAACGGTTAAACTCTCCACGGGATTGGAAGGACACGGCTTGTCTTTGGAAGAGGCACCGAAATAGTTGTTGCTTGTATTAACGCACTTGAATATCTTGTAGTTGGTTTAACAGTTAGTGATATTTTCAAAGATTTTGCTGGATTCTGGCGTAGTTTAACTAGCGAAAGTCAATTAAGATGGGTATTTTTTTTTAATGCAAATATTCAATTGTTTTCAAAAATAAATTCATTTAGATTGGCCCAGAGAAAGGGGTTATCCACCTTGCCACCGCTGGAATAATCAACGCCCTTTGGGATTTATGGGCCAAATTGCTGAATAAACCAGTGTGGAAGTTACTCACTGAATTGGAACCGGAACAACTGGTGTCCACCATTGACTTCCGATATATTACCGATGTCATCACTAAGGAGGAAGCGGTGGACATTTTGAAAAAGTCAAGAATTGGGATAAATCAACGAATGGAAATATTGAAAACGAAAGGGTATCCTGCTTATACAACACAAGTTGGTATGGAAGAAGAATAGTTTTCTACCGCTACCAGTACTAAAACTAAGCTAGCTCTGAAAAGCAACAATTTCTCCGATTTCTACCATGTTTTCTTCTAGGTTGGTTGGGATACACTAACGAAAATTTAGAGTCCTTATGTCGCAGATATGTACAAGCTGGATTCACTGCTTTTAAAATCAAAGTCGGGCGTGATTTAGAAAATGATAAGTTAAGATTGCACATTGTGAGAAACGTAATCGGATATGATTGTAAATTGGTAAGTTTCATGTTTCCTCCCAAACCCTATAAAAATGTTTTTTTATTATAAAGATGGCTGACGCAAATCAAGTCTGGGATGTCGATCAAGCAGTTAAATGGATCTCCAATTTAGCTAAATTCCAACTTCTATGGATTGAAGAACCCACTTCACCCGATGATATTTTAGGCCACGCAAAAATCGCAAGAGAATTAAAACCATTTAATATTGCCATTGCAACTGGAGAAATGTGTGCTAATCGTGTCATGTTCAAACAATTTCTACAGGCAGGGGCAATGCAATATTGCCAAATAGATGCATCTAGAATTGGTGGAATTAACGAGATTTTGAGTGTTTATCTAATGGCGCATAAATTTGGAGGTGAAAACATTTTTATATTTTACTCGTATTTTCACCGAAAATTTGACGTTTCAGTTAGAGTATGTCCTCACGCTGGAGGTGTAGGCCTCTGTGAAATGGTCCAACACCTTCAAATGTGGGACTACCTCTCCCTTTCGGGGACAATGGAAGGTCGGTACATAGAATACGTCGACCAACAACATGAACACTTCGAAAATCGTCTCGATGTACGCAACGCGCATTATCAAGCACCCCAGGTACGAAGAAAAAATTCTGCATAAAACATTTTATAATAGATATATTCATAATTAAATTGCAGTTTCCGGGATATGGTACCACGTTTACTAGGGATACTATCGCAAAATACGAGTATCCACATGGTAGCGAATGGCGGACAATGTTTGCAAAGGGAATCTACTCAGATCCGCGCAAGTAAAACTAGTAAGTATAAAATAAATAAATAAAACAACAATAGTGTAGCACTAGAACAAGCAAAGAAGTACAGTAGTATTATATTAGCGGTAACTAATCAATGTAAATTGTAAGTTAGGCACGTTTTAACATAAATTTGTCTAACTTGCGCTGTTTGCCTTTTGACTTATCAATCGGTGACGAATCCGATAACTTACGTTTTTCGCTAGTTGCTGCAATGGATTCAGTCTTGTTTTCTTTCTCCTTTGATTCGGAATATCCAGCGAATTTATCTATGAGGCTTAAGGGGTTGTAGGTTTCAGGTTTTGCTTTTTTGAGGCTTTTAAGGAAGGGATTTTTAGGTTCTTCACCTAGGACGGAAAGATCTTGCTGAGTTATTAGGCTCAACGGTGTTGCGGGAGATTCCTACATAAACGACAGAAATAAACGACATAAAACGACATTCCTGGAAGCCTACATAGGATTTATAAACATACCTGTGTTCCAGGTGTACTAGGCAAAGGTGCAGGTGAACTTGCAGGAGTAGAACTGAACTTACTCCTGTTCAAAACCTTTCCAGTACTGGTCAATACTAACTTCTGTCTGGGTTTCGTGACATTTGATGGTGCAGACACCTCGACTTGTTCCTCATCATCAGCTTCTGTATTCAACTTTGTTGATAATTCAAGTAGCTTCTCCGAAAGTCGTTTTTTCCCTAATTTATTCACATATTTTAATGCTAGATTCAATATCGATGGGTTTTGTAAACTTTCCATCAATTCTAAGGCACGCTGATCATGATTATTCTTCGCAGATAACTAAAAAAAAAAAAAAAAAAAAAAAAACAACACAATCATACAACATTTATAATACGCTAAGCAAACGTACCGCGAATGCTTTAATAGCAGTCTCCTTCATTTTCTTCGTAGTATCCTCCACTTGTAGTACACCCCAAGTAAATAAATTTGCTTCCAATTGATGCTTCTCAGTATCGATATTCCAAAATGGAGGCGCCAACATTAACTCACTTAATGTAGGCACTGGCGTTAGTTGCGGATAAACACTACCTTTGCATCTTACACCTCTAACTGCTTGCAAACTCTCGTAAATGGCAGTAACAAAGAAACCATCACTAGGACTCTTCATGCCTTTCTTCGTATTACAAAATGGGAGCCAAGTATTACTTTGCAATGGATATAGATAAAGCATTCCTGAAGAATCCACCATGGCTGGCGTACCAACATCAGTAAACCCCAACCATTGAAGAGTGCAATCTGGGCCTACTGCAGATTTGAGATGGCGGCACTCAATAGACGTGCCTTCTAATTTAACCAAAAGAACTTCAACATGTTGGTCGGTTTTACGCCAACCCCCAGCATGATAGGCTACCATTAAAACATAGCCACAGGCGGAGGCGCAAATTATTGGGCCCGGTACGGAGAAGACAGCTTTCTGCACGCCGAAGATGGTGCAGACGTGAATTTGGTATTTGGTAGTACCAAAGCATATAAGATTGTGGGATGCAGCGAGGGAAACTATTTCAATGTCTTCTTCCGGAGCATTGAGGGTCCATTCTTTGGAGGATGAACCAAGGGGGATCACATTGACGGTACTAAGAAAGAAAATTGTTTATTGCATAAAAATATCAGATAAATCCTTACCTTGCATTTGCCACAACTAAGGCAGCAGAACTAATAGATCCCATTGTATACCCATTATAATTCGCCATCATCATACTATTATGCATTGTCGAATCATGGAACTCCACTTCAATGGTCCTAGACCCTTCATCATCCTCCTCCAAACTGCCACCATAGCACCTAATGACACCAATCTCGTTCCAACACATATACCTCGGATCCAAATGCTCTGGCGTTGATGAAGGCATGAAACTATCCTGAAGTGGTGGTTCTGGAGTCCTAGACCTTGGTCTTGGAGAATGTGATCTTTCAGAAGCTTTCTCAACTTCTTTCTGCTCTTCACTGGGACCCATCACATCTCGTTTCAATTTCTCTAATGAAATTGCATTCTCATTATCTTCATCATCATCATTGAATGCTGCTGCAAATTCACCATCAATATTGAGTTCTCTATCAACTTCACTTCCATCTTCAGCATCATGTTCCACTTCCATGCCTTCATCTTTATCATCACCACCTGGAACATCTCTTTGTACTTGATTATTTCTATTGCTGGCTGATTTCTTTTCTGATGCATGCCAACAATCAACAGCTAATCCAATATATCCTTCAGCATCTGCAAAAGCTAATTCTCCATTTTCAAGTGGATTCCAGCAAATTGCTGTGATGGCAGTCTCATTGGGGTGTTTGAGGAAACCAGTTAGTGTTTGAGTTTGTACATTCCATACACATATATTACCACCTTTAGTACAACCAGCAATATAATTCCCACTCTTTGAAAACACCACAGTTGTAAAATGAGTGTCAATCTTTTTCCCACTTAGTTTAATAGCTTCCACCCATGTTGTAGTATCAACTAAAATAACATTTTCTTCATGTGGATAACCCATATATTTATTTTGACTGTCAAAGTCCATTCTGCAGATATTTTCAGCATTCTCAAATGAGTTTGCTGAAGGTATTACATTCCATTGTTTTACAACATTTTGATTCTCAATGTTTATAACTTTCAGACTACCATCTCCAACTGATACTGCAATGAAAGTGTTTAGATGATCAATTGCCACACTTAAAATGGGAGCTTTCTGTCTTGGTATTGTCTTTACACTTTTTACATCCATGTTCACAACTTGGATTGTCATGTCTTCAGATCCTATTACAATAGACTAAAAAGGAGTTTTTAAACTTATTAAATTTAAAACTACATAACTTACACTGTGCATAGCACTAATTCCAATGTGGTTAACTTGTGCAGTAAACCTAGTAAGAAATCCATCTCTTTCTCCACTTGGATATTGAACAAGTTGCACTTTGCCATTATCAGTTGCAACAATTAGATGGTCATTCTTTTGTTTGGTACACAATACAAACTCTCCTAAAGCGGTCTGAAATGGATCAGCATCATTAAATCCATTCCAGATGCGAACATCGCCGTCGTCTCCACAAGAAATTAACTTTCTGCAAATTTGGCATTTATTGGTTGATAACATTTTTTCATATAGAAAATTTAACACACTCGCCGTCAGATGAATATGTTACATCGGTATGTCCACAAGAATGTCCATAGTGTAAAGGCTTAATGTCTATTTCCATTGTAAAATTTTAGCATTCAATTTATTTAGAATTTAATTTTGTTTAAAAACTTCTGTACGATAAAACGAACCTAAGGTTACAACGGCAACTTTGGGACAAGCGCGGGAAGATTTTAGTTAGAAAAAGTTTATGTTGGCTGTTCTAGATTGAAATGTTCCTAGTTTAAGTGTGCGTTGTTGCCAATTTAAAATGTGCTTTGTAATTTATGGTCAGGTGTGGTTCAATATAATTTGAATTTTGCTACAATTTGTTGTAATGCAGTTAATATATTAATTTGTCTTAAAATAAGAATTTTTAATTATTTACCAATATAAAATATTAGATAACCATTCTTTTAATGCTTTAATTACATTGCAAATTTTAATAAACAACGATCACAAAAACGTTATCTTAAAAATTTTAAGCATTGCCTTGTACGTACAAGCAAATTGTATATTTGTATAAATGTCGTTGTTTAAATGATTACATTGTTTAAGAACAATTTTTAAAGTATATTTTCCGTTGATTTACTTTGGCCAAGTCATGACAGTTTGAATTCTAGTTTACTAAATGGCAACCCAGCAAGATGCTCAAACATTTGATGCTGTGCAGCGGCGCGCCGGCCATTTTGATGTGCCGAAGGTGGGGATTGTGGTGACGGTCGAACGTTGTGCCTGGCGATTTTTACGAAAAGCGTTCGGAAAATCGGCACGAACAGCGCGAAAAGTGCGCGCCCGTAATCAGGGGGCCAGTGACGGTGGTGTTGCACATAAATTCGGCGGTGGATAAAGTGCGCCGGCGGCGCGTCTTCATCGACATCGGACGGCGGCGTTTCTCCCTCGCTCGCTTCCAGGCGTTGCAAACGCTGTGCACACGGACTCTGCGGCGCCCGCCGCTCATCACATACATCGCACGGAATTCCACAGCAGCGTGGCCGCCAGAGACAGTCTTTGTTTCTGCAGAGCGCAACGGAGCGCCCTAGAGGTAAGCAAAGCGGTATCATCTAAGTGTGTGGTACGTAAATGCAGAAGGTACGCCGCGTACCGTTAAGTTGCTACATTCGCGCGCGCGTCGGCGTCGCCGGCATGGCGATGTCGCTCGCGACGGCGTCTTGTGGGCCCGCCGGGCAGTCGAAGACGACTTTCTCTCGCTGCTTGTCGATCGGTGTGGCGCCGATGCGTGCGAGGTAGAGCAGTCGGTACCGCAAGCCACTCAGCCGCAATGTGTATTTTTCCCAAGTCGCGAAATGCCCGCGAGCGCGTTGTCTCAGTTGCGACTCGCCAACTCGAGCCTGTTTCGCGGCATTTCGCGACGCGCGAATGAGATACTTGACGACGCTCCCGGCTCGGACCAACAAAGCTCAACGCGCGCGAGAGCCACGCAATGCAAGCGCGAAAAAAACCTAGATCGAGGACGGCTTCTAAACGCGTGAGCAGTGGATACGTGAAATAAAAACAATAACACCGCCTTTAAACTGTACCAAACAAATCAAGCTTCACTCCACCAACAAACAGCAAAATAGAAATGCTAACAACACAATAACACTAATGCCATAACCTTCAGTCAACAAAAAACAAACAAACCAGTTATCGAGTGTTGTGCGGTGCCGTGTTAAACAAAAGAAAGTTTCGTGGAGAAGTTGGATAGATTCCTGACCAGACTCAACAGATTTGACGTATGCAAATCGCGGGTAAAAGCTATTATTATCACACGCTAGTATTTCGCGTGTTTACCCAGTTCGGCTTCATTCCAATCCACAGCCAAGTGTGTGCATTTTTAGTAGGAATCAAGCGCAATATGGGCGCATTGTCGCCGCGGCTGGGGACTTATCCTCTAAAAACACATCCGAAGAGTATGCATTAGCGCCGGGCAGTTATGGTGCAGGCCAGTCGATTTACATCGGTGCGATGCAAGCTAGAGAAAAACCGTGTGCATTCATAGTGACGGTGATTTATGGGTTAAAACTTGTTCTACCACCTATTGGCGATGGTAATACAAGTGTTGATGTATTTTGTGCACAATGCGACCAAACCAAATTGTATTTCGAGAAGATAATGGAAGGTGATAAAAAATGTCTGGGAGCATATTTCGAAATTGTTGGGATTGTTTTATGCGGTGTCAATCATTCGTGGAATTTTTGAAATCATTGTTAGGTAAATATTTAACGACTTTGAAAGTGAATTTCAAAAGAGGCGTACTTATATTAAAATGATTTATTATGTTTGTAAATTATAGCAATTTCATGTTTTTACTCTATGAAATTAGTGTTTAATGGCTGCCACGTGAAGCGGGTATATGATTCTCAAGTAACTTAATTTTATTGATAGAAGCTGATAAGGAATTTAGGGATAAAATGATTCATCCGAAATCATTTTTGTATTGTATTCAAAAAGTATTCCTGCTGTAATTCTACAGTTCGTCGCCGACCTTTACTGATTTGAAATATATTTGGTTCCTTGGTTGTGTAATCACTGATTATGCCTGGTTTACGACATATATGTTTTTAAATGGGTGTACTTCAAATGTGGAGCTTAAAGTTTGCAACAATTTTTGCACCTGTCCGAAAAAATACTAGCTTATTATCTAATCGTAAACTTTACTCGCCGCCGACTCACTGTAACTTTCCCAACACCCAACGCAGCGACATGAACGGTACTTCGCCGACATTGCCTCGCACATTCTACCCGCTCGCAGATTGCGGCAAGGCTAAGTTCAATCATACATATACAAAAAACGCATATACATTGCGATGCGACTCACGGCTGCGCAAATTCCAACGGAATTCAGCATTGATCACATGTGCAATGGTGTGTTGCATGTGTGGTATAAGTGAGCTTCATGTGCATTGTTTACTCGCGTCTCTCGCGGGCCACTTACATTTATTGGTTTATTGTCTCTTCATAATATTACTGCGTGTAAATGCGCAAAGTTGTGAAATTCGGATGCTTGGGAACGTGGAACAAAAACTGCAATCGTATTCACATTTGGATTTTTTAGCGGTAGGGTTTAAAGATATTCGAGATAAAACATTTTTTGGCACTTGTGTGACTATATTTATGGGTGAAAAAATGAATAAATTTGCTGATTTACGAGATTATCAATTGGAGTCGTGCCAGGTGATTGAGAGCGGTTATTTTTATAGATGGGTTAGGCAGAGTTGAAAATATGAGTTGCAGGCTTTAGAAATATATTTTAAAATACTTCATTTAATAGATGTTTTCACTTAATGTTGTGCATTTGCTTTCAACTTTGAGTAATACGTTTTAAAATTGTTTCTTCAAAAGTTTTCCACAAATTTTCTGCAATTATACTTTTTTTCTTATTTTGTTTAAGCTATGCTTACTTTTTATTAGGAAACCTTTTTTTATCTTTTTCATTTTTTTATTATATCCGTAATTTACTTGGTAAATTTTGTATGTTTGTTAAATTAAGTAATTAATCAATATGTCGGTATCTAAGTGTGTCTAAAATATTCCAAAAATATTTTGTCCTGTAAATGCAACAACATTAATTCACTACGAATTTGGAATCATTGTGTAAACTTGATTTGTTTGTTTTTCATTCGCTTCAAAAACATGGATAAATTGTCAACTTCTAAACTAGACGTACGATGTGCATATATAATTAATTTGCATTAGTTCGCAACAGCGAAGCATATATCCGGGGGACACGGGTTCAATTCCTCCTGGGAGTGTGCAATAATATACGAGTATATGCTCACAGAATCCAGTCCCAGTAGCCGCCAATAACCATTGTAGTTGTTGCAGAATGGAACAGTGACTACCCTAAACATCTTTAGATGATCTCAATAATTTATTAGGATCCTTGAAGATATAAATATTGCCTGAGCATAAATTTACTTCTCTGCTTTTAATAAATTTCTCTTATTTGCAAATATAGAATCGGTTGAAGAATGCACTTTCTATCATCTCAATATATTTATGTTTTATTCGTTTTCGCCCGTTGTTCGGCTTGTTTGAAATTTCGCCTCGAATAATTGAGTAATAAACGAAAGCCTCGCGTCAGCTTAAACAAAAATGCGTGCGTGTGCACTGCTGACCGATCACATCACGTCTGCAACGCACGCATGCGATGCTGCCGCCGATTCAGATGATTTTGAACGTGAACTGCACTGTCGAGAAAAATGCCAGTGACACTCAATCCGATATAATCATCATGGAATATAAGGCTATCTGACGGGGGTACTAACTAAATTACTAATGTATACATTTATAAATTACGTGAAAATCTTTATTTGCGGCTTTTAAGAAGATGTAATCTTTGCCAAAGATTTAAATTGTTGGAAGTCACTGGTTTACTATTTCAGACTTTTCTGCCTCAGCAGCACAACTACGACAAGTCCAGTCTGCATGTTTGAGCTGCAAAAAAAATCAGTGAGAAGTTTTACATTTTGTTCATTCTTAGAACTTGGAAAATCGTTATTTCTAACGGTGTGTTCCTGCTTATAATCATTTGTTTCCTTATTTTCTAAATCCAATCTTGAATTTAAAATATAAAATGTCAATTTGTCATCGATTGGATTGCGATGACTAAATCAAAAAGTAAAGTATGATCATAAAACAAGCAATGAAATAAAAGAAAGTCGCCAGTTGATTATTGGTGCTTTATAGGTGGTACTTTAGTGTACACAATAATACACATTTATATATTTATACTTCATATACAGTGGCGTCTAAATGTGTCTGTAGTGTACTCGCAGTTACGGTTGTTTTGTTGCATGTTCAGGCTGGTGGTGGTCGTGTCGTCTGAGGAAAAGCGTGACCTCGTTAAACTTTCCGTTGACTTCACAATTTGCCACTCACATTCACATCAAGTTTATATTCTCCACTCTTCTCATTCTGTCATTCTTTTATATCACGATCGTGCTGGCTGATTTTTATTCTTCTCATCTTCATGCTCATGTTACCGGAGGGATCGTGGCGTCGATTCTCATTACATTAAGGAATTAACTAAATAGAATGTCGTAAGGATCGATAATGTCGTGATGAAAATTTAATGCCATCAAGGAAACTATTCTCTTGTTATCTTATTAAAGTATTTGCAGTTTCTTTCGGAGTTGCAGTAATTCATTAATAGAGGCAAAACAAACTTAGCAACCTCATATTAACTTATTGCTTTCTTTGCAAAGTTGCGGAAATAACCCACTCAGTAAATTGTAATCTCTACTGAAATAAAAAAAAAACAGTGCAGTGCAATTTCACGACACATCAACTTCACTTTATCGCCTCATATAAAGTATAAATCAAGTATGAGTCAAAACCACTCGCATTAGTTGACGATAAGTGATTAATTTGATGATGTTTAATTGTGTTTTAATCACCGATTATTCAAAACAAACCGCCAAAAAGGCCATCATGCCATTTTTATTTGAATTTGTATTGTCATTTTCAAATCCACATTAATTTAATGCTTACATCAATTAACTGTTGTTTGAGAATGGTGTTGGAAAAGTACTTGACGACACCTCCGCCGGCAATAAAACAAACAACGTAGCGCGCTCGTACACACACGCACGTTCGCAAAAGAATGCAAACACCGCGCATCGCGAGCACATTACCCGTGTTTGGCTCCTACCTATGCGCGCAATAATAAAGTTATTAGCTGGTGTTTGGCCGATCTTGATGCCGCAACGCGTATCGATGATATTACCTGTTGAATTCATGAATACATGAACAAGCATGTATACTACGTCTTCTAATTGAGGTGCTCTTGATATGGAGATTGTATTGGCATAGCATTTGCATTGTGTGTGAGTCACAAAGTAAGCAGGTATAAAAATAAGTGAAGTAAATTATATTTTATAGTTTTTAATGACTAGGAGAAAATAGAATCGCACTGAGAAGAAATCAAATCAAAGCGGTATGCCCAATTTACGTTTATTGCAGGAAGTAGAAGTTATCACGCTTGCATCACTTTACGGCAATGAATATAATATTTTCGTAATTATGCATTGTACAAACAATAAACTTCTGTCAAAAGGAAAACTGAATGAAAGGTATTTATAAACGGTAAGCAAAGAAATTAGGGTCAAGTAATTCATAAGTATTGCATTTATTAACCAAATGTAGTACACTAGATTATTACCAGTAGAACCAGTAGAACAATAAAGTTAATTTCATGATATTTTTCTACTCTTTATTATTTCTTCCATTCATAATAATTAACTTGTTTACTATTTGTATTTACCTCTAATTATCTCGCACTGCATTACGACTTTGTGCAAGTTATACAAACGCTTTATGAATAAATAATACCAGTAATTACACGTACTGCAACATCATCCTAGACATAGCAGCCCTAATAAATTTGCTTATATAATAGCGCTCACCCTCATATACTTAGATCTTTCTCAATTCAAACCCATTCATCTACACATACCTAGTCATACAATGCAAAGTGGATAGCATCATATTGTTGTTACTAGTTACTAGAGAGTTGAATGTTTGAACGTAGTTGGAACTGTCCCTGTGGAGAGTTGAGCACTAGTTGGGCCCGACCTGGAGTTAAGGAGTTGATGTTTGTTTTGCCGTGTTTATGCTTTTCGTACTGCGTGCTCGGTCGGGGATGAACGCAGCAGTTGTATGTTGTGCATGCGATGGGAGGATGCGAGGGATGGCGGTGGAAGTGGCCGAAAGTCACGCGTGGCGTCTGAGGTCGAATATCATCGATCCGGGGGAGTCCCGGCCGGCTCATCTTGAGCCAACCAACTACCACCGCCACGGATATTGCGCTGGCATTCTGACAATCTGGCACGGGCAGAGGACAAATGCTAAATACGCGAGGAATTATAATGGATGAATATTAATTCATAGACAATGAGGAATTATTGGAATGGATATTTGACTTTAAACAATAGATGATAATAATATAGTTTTGAAAAGCGTAATTAAGTCAATATGATGGCACAGATGTTTCTGAATCACTAACACAAGACAGAAATAGTTTGTTGTAAGTTCCGATTTAATATCTTATTGTGATCTTTCAATTTTAGTGGGGAAATTGCAGTGTAATTAAATTCTATCATTGATTGATAGAGGGATGATAATTAAAGTCAACGTTATCATGTTTAGATTTTACACTGCATGCAAGGTTTCACTCCACAACATTCGGACATAACGGACAATCAATAAATACCTGCCCCCCTTAACTCTCCTCGCGTTCCACACCCTAGCTCCGCCACCTCTGCTGTCTCCACCTTGCGCGATTTCTCCATCGTCCTCCTGATGCTGGGGCATCATGATCAAATACCAAGCATTTAATAACCCAGACGCGAAATGGCTAATCGAGAGGCAGTCCAACCAATTTATCCCGTTCCTTGCTCACCCGCGCGTCTCAACAACTCCGACGCTTGACATCGCGCCAATTTGAAACTATTCTGTGCACTCACCAAGCTCAGCAAACTAGATAGTCTCGAAACTAACCGAACTGAGATATAGCTAAATTTTGATCAAATTTAGTAAAACCGGTGAAGTGTTAATTAAATAAGTTGTTCTGCAGTTTGATAGAGGAGTAATAATACCAAAATTTACTGTATCACTTGTACTACTGTTAGATATTTAGATTTTTTATATATATAAAAATGTGTTTGTTTTTTTTTATGATATACATTTCTTGCTCCTCATGTGTGTGTTATAAAAATTAAAACATGGAAAAGTGCAATCTGCACAAAACAACGGACGCGCAGTAGAAAAAGTTGACGCAACAACTTTAACAAACTTTTCCGTTTTCGTTTTTTCTTCTCTTTTAACTGCTCTTTCTCTTCATTTCACCAACGACTGTCCTTATTGTACCCATTACGTGTCAAGTTGTCTCTTTGTTTCTCATCCATTCTCCGCTGATTTCTCTTCCTCGTGCTCTTGTTCGCTTGCAAACTTTTCGCTATATCGATTGAAACTTCGCTCGCAGCTCGCGGAACGCGCGCGCCAAACTAACTTCTGCCATAAAGTATATAAACTTACACTTTTCAAACAACTTTAGTTGCGCTGCGCGGAAAGTTGGTGCGATGTTCAAACTGCGCGCAAAACACAAAACTAGGGACTAGTTAAAAGTTTATCGACTTTTAAAACAGCAGAACACACTCGCATTTACGCGAATGCCACGTGAACCGTTGGCATGAAACTGAAATCTTATGTTGACAATGAAGGGATGGAAAGGAGGACGTGTGGAACTTTTTCTCGGCTGCAATTTCATATTTATATCTGCGTTGCATTCAAAAGTTTCCGCGGCAAAAAGTTTTCGTTATAATTCGTTTCGTCATTCTTTGAAAAAGCAAGCTGGGAAGCGGTCTCTGACACGAGAAAAGTTTTAAATCTTTACTTGATTTACTTAATTAAAGAATTTGTACCGCCAACGATTCGCTTTTGAGCTAGGCGCGCCGAAACTGTGCGAGTTTTAATTACTTTCGCAAAGTTTCCTTGTGCCTAAGGCGGGGGGGGGATGCGCGACGATTGCGAGTTTTATACTTTACCATTCTGCATGGGGAGAAGTTTGTTTTACGGTTTTTTTTTTTATTTGGCGTTGCAACTCGGGTTCTGTGAATTTGCCGTGGGATTGCGTAGGATTTGCAAATGAAGTGATGTTATGAACGATGATATTTTCACTGTATCGCAAAGTTTGCGCTTTATTTAATTAAAACTACTACTGGTCGTACAGGTTCAACCAACTTCTACTTGTTGGTTAGAAGTTGAAAATTGGCGAAATTTTTAGTTAGTATTGTACAAGTTTTAATAACTATGAATTCGCCATGCTTTATTTTTTAGAAACTTTGTACTAATTTGGTTTTTGATTTGTTTCTAGATATTGGCTCTTGATGAGCGAGAACTATGGCTTGTGGCAGCTAGAGTCGGTCCGCTTCAGAGTGCATCGGCTTGAGTGAGCTTGAACAAGTCTCTCTCCCCGCGCCCCGCCCGCCTTACAGCTCGCGGCCGGCGACCATCGTCCGATGGACAAGCGGAAAATGATGAACGTGAATAAACGGCCCCGCATGGATAGCAGCATACGCGGCCCCATTTCCAATGGGCCAATGCAGTCGCGCCCGCTGGTGGCGCTGCTCGACGGCCGCGACTGCTCCATTGAGATGCCCATCCTGAAGGACGTCGCCACGGTAGCGTTCTGCGACGCGCAAAGCACGTCGGAAATACACGAGAAGGTGCTCAACGAGGCGGTGGGCGCGCTTATGTGGCACACCATCATCCTCACCAAGGAGGACCTGGAGAAGTTTAAGACACTGCGCATCATCGTGCGCATCGGATCTGGTGTGGACAACATTGACGTGAAGGCGGCGGGCGAGTTGGGTATTGCCGTATGTAATGTGCCCGGTTATGGTGTGGAGGAAGTGGCAGATACCACACTGTGCCTCATCCTCAACTTGTACAGACGCACCTACTGGTTAGCGAATATGGTGCGCGAGGGCAAAAAGTTTACCGGACCGGAGCAGGTGCGAGAGGCAGCGCAAGGATGTGCGCGGATACGGGGTGATACATTGGGCATCGTGGGTTTGGGTCGCATTGGATCAGCTGTGGCGCTGCGCGCTAAGGCATTTGGTTTCAACGTCGTCTTCTACGACCCATACCTACCCGATGGCATTGAGAAGAGTCTCGGGTTGACGCGGGTCTACACGCTGCAGGACCTACTGTTCCAGTCAGACTGCGTTTCTTTGCACTGCACGCTTAACGAGCATAACCACCACCTCATCAACGAGTTTACCATTAAGCAGATGCGACCGGGCGCCTTTTTGGTTAACACGGCGCGCGGTGGTCTCGTCGACGACGATGCGTTGGCATCTGCATTGAAACAAGGGCGCATTCGCGCCGCCGCTTTGGACGTGCACGAAAACGAGCCCTACAACGTGTTTGCGGGCTCACTGAAAGAGGCGCCCAACTTACTGTGCACACCGCACGCGGCCTTCTACAGCGACGCCTCCGCGACGGAGCTGCGCGAGATGGCCGCTTCCGAGATCCGGCGTGCCATCATGGGCCGCATTCCGGAGTGCCTGCGCAACTGCGTCAACAAGGAGTACTTCCTCGGGCCCGGCGCTTATCCAGAAGGTACAGGTAATAACGGCTTGGCCGCGCCGCGCCCGCATGCCCCGCACCACGCCTCGCCCTCCTCCCACGCCCACTCCCTCGCGCCCGCCCCCGGCGCCGGCCCTGCGCCCAGTCTTCTTAACGAACGTGTAGTGTCCCCAGCTGGCGTCAATGGCGGCTACTACCAGGGCGGCGCGCTCCCGCCCGTGCAGCAGGCGCATTCCACCACGCCGCACGAAACCCCACACACGGTGACCCCCAGCGTTGCGCCACCAACACCACAACCAACGCCACATTCGGGCGCGGTCATTCCACCTCCGGGCTTGGTAAGTACAAATTGTAATTTAGCGTTTGTTGAATTTTCAACTAACTGCATACGTTTTTAGTCCATGAGCACACCGGATCCTACAAATCATCACGCCACAAAACCCGAACCATCCGAAGTCCACTAACACAGCACTGCGTGTGTGAAACAGCAGCAGGACCGCCGGCGCCGCCACCGGCTGGCTGTAGGAGGCACGCGGTGAGCAGCGCACCGGCGCAAGCGGACGTCGGCCGATTCAATGCGTTGCATGTTCGTCACTCATTTCTTTTCGTTCATTGAGAGTTATACATATCGTGGGCGCGCGGCATGATCCAGACATCACAACACATCCGATAGCAGCGTTACGCAGCGCAGCCCCCTGACGCCCGTGCGGCTCAGCCGAATAAGTTATTAACTATGCGAATTATTTTAAACACGTGCACGTTTATCGTTCGTAATCATGATTATTGTTACTTATAGTTTCTCTTTTTATATGTCGCCTAATGCGTAGAGTTTTGTACATATTCTTCAGTGGAAACCGATTTTATATTTTTGTAACTACTAGGCCGAGCGCAAAGGTGGAGAATCAAAATATTTATAGTGCGGCGGCGCGTGGGGGGCGGTTTCGGGCGTGCGTGTGGATTAGTTATCGCTTTTTTCAATTATCATTACCTTCCGACGACGCCGGCCAGCAAAGCGTAAGCCAGGGCTTTTTCTTGTACAGCGGCGAGGCGCGTGCGCGCGCCGCTGAGGTTTCTTTAGATTTAGTGCATCGAATATACAAACACAAAAACGCTAGCGGCGGGGGGCGGCGCCGCAAACACGTGCTGCCCCTCTCTCGAATAACTCTATCATTACTTTTTTAATACATAAGTGCATTATATTGTAGGATGAATGGCGCCCAAACATGGACATCTCGCAAGACAGCGATGGCGATGTTTGGGATGACGCGTGCGTGTGCGAATGCGGGTGCGAGCGCGCGAGACATGGAAATAGTAGCCCAAACTTTTTATGTTTAATTCTTAGCAAATAAATACTATAATTATATATTAACAAAGATATATATTCTGTGCGACTTGGTGGGGGCGGCGGCGTCGTGCTAAAACACTTAGACTTGCGCAGTGCAGTGCGCGGTGTCAGTGCGTGCGCGGCATTGTTGGTGGACGAGTGTAGCATACTCTCTTTTCTTTCCGAATGCGTGGCATCAAATTTGAGGATTCCTTCTTTGTTTACCGTTTTAGTATATTAGTTGTAATCGTAATATAGCCGAGCAAAGAACGGGCACTCGTCGAACGGTTTGCGGTTTCAAATTGAACGAACGGGACGATGATGGCAACAAAAGTTAAACAACGCATATTACTACAACAACCTCAACAAAACACCAGTTAAATGAAACTACATTCCAACCTACTAGTGTAACTCTTCAGGTAACTTAACCTAATGCCATCAATGCTTACAAAATGTCTCATGCCGGAGCAGACTGGGGGAGATTAATCTGATATATTTTTGTAATCATCTAAATGAGTAAAATGTTTTATAATTGATATCATGTAATATGCATTGTGCGCATGGAGCTAGCTGAGGAGGTACTGAAACAAATAAATCTCGGTAGAGATTTGTGCGCGGCATCCTGGCTCGGGGAGCGGTGCAAACTGCATGACACTCCAGACATTGAACATGATGATCAGTTTACTGTTGAAAAGATGGACCTATGTCGAGTTAAATGATGTGAAGCGAGGTGGACACAGATTAAATCACAAATTGAGAGATAAATGAAGATTTAACATGGAAACAATTAAAACATGTAGGGCTATTGGACTTCCACAGATTTTGAATAAATACTTAAATAATCTCTGGCTTGCTTTTGTTTGTAAACAACAGTATGAAGTGTTTTTGTAACTTGGCGCAATAGATATCAGTTAAAACATTTTATAAAGACTTTGTACGTTAGCTTTTGTTTCTCAATGCAGATTAGTTAATTTGGGTTGATTTTTGTTCCATTTCGGAAATAATAGCAGAAACTAAAAGTATTTAATTTATAACTTCATAACAGTATGTAACAATTATTGATTGATTGGACTTGACATTTGCGCTCTTCAAGGATCACATCACATGTATGTAGTTCCTATAGCGATTCCTGAAGGAACTCCTTGTCCCAATTGGATTTCCTCCAATTGCCATCTGAACTTGCTGCAGAGTCCTTCCTTTTGACTCGATGATGAAATAGTAGCAGAACGGAATACCACCTAAAGATATTACAGCAAAAATCCCGACTATGAATGATGCTCCAAACTTGTTTTCCAGCAGAAAGGCAGCCCACAACAAAAACGATATCCAAACATATTTCACAGTATAAACACACGCTGTGGCCCATGTTTGCACTTGCTCGGGAAGATAGTCTGCTATCATTACATCTAAGGAGCAACCATCACTCATATTCACGCAGATGATATGGACAATTCTGACGACAAATGCCAGCCAGGCGTAATTATTCAAGTACGCAGAATGGAACAAGGTATAGTAGAATATTGAGAGTGCAGCCAATGATAAAGGTACTAAAATGGCACACCACACAATTGGTTTCCGGAGTCCGTAAGTCATCTTCAGATTCACAGATTGTACAATTAACGGGCATACGTAATAGGCTAGACCAATAATGATTGCATCTTCATGTTGTCCTATGATGTCTAGACTTCTGTGCTTCCCAATGGTGTACCATAAGGAAAAATCATACATTATGAAGATGGTATATGCGTAAAAACATTGCAGCATAGCGAGGATAATGATAATAAACAATGGTTTATAGACGACCCTATAGAAAAACATGTACTTCGTACTGATTGTAAGCTCCCTAGCTTCATAATCCTTTCTAAGTTGCCTTATCAGTATATTAATGTTATCTTTCCCTCGGAAGAACTCCACCGCTTTTTCTGCCTTGACTTGGGAGTTTTTAAATAGGGTAACGGGACTTTCCGGACAATAGTATAGAAAAGTGAACAGTAAACATAAAATAGCAGCTCCAATAGCATGTCCATATTGACGCATCTCAGCATGGAACCCAATAAGGTGGGCGAGCAGTATGCCAAATCCAAAACCACTGTTGAATATGAGGAAGCAAATGTAATAGTACCCTTCGTGGATTCCATCCGTTAACAGTAAAGATCCGCAGCGTAGATAAGCAATAGCGAAGAATGCGTTGAAGAACATGGTTCCCTTATGAGTTGAATGTTGGGGGTCGAATTGGCCTACCAACCAACAAATCACATTTATGGGGATACATGTTAACATCATTATGCGTGGTCCCCGTGCTATTGTGAGTAAGGTCATGAATATGTTTCCAGTGGCATAACCAATGGCGACGATGGCAGCAAATCCGCCTTGATGGGGGTTGTAGACGCCTTTATGTTCATTTGCTTGGTGGCGGATCATTGGAGATGTTAGGCCCATTGTATAACCATTGACTATCGATCCCAGGGTTACTGAAAATATTCATTTGATGCAAAATATCATGGCCACGAGTGGAACTTTACTTACCCGCAACGCATACAAATAACTGATGTGCGAAGTTTCCTCGATCAATCTTTAAAGTTCGTAGCCACAAGTCATATTGAGTTATCGTATATGGCGAGCCCGATGTATTCTCGTCGTAAAAGTATTTATTCAGTGATCCATGTGCTACGTTCACAAATGTATTTGCCCGATGCATTAATGCTTCTGCGGAACGCGGAGAGGAATGCTTCTTTGGACGCATTGCAAATATAAATATTCTCAAAGCTTAAAATGGCAAGTACATTGACAATTTATGCTTTTACAAACTGTATTTTTGTAGTTATATCTAGTTTTTGACTTTTATTTGAATTTTGAAAGGTTTGTTCAACTGAAAGCGGTGGCGCTATTGTCACTTAAACAAGATTGCGCGTCATTCATCGTACAAGTTGTGTGAATCTTGGCGGCTCCCGGTCTTCCAGTAAAACCAGCAGAATTGTTGTATAAATGAATTAACAAGAAGTGGAACAGTGTCGGCACTTGGTAAGTGATCCATTAAGGCTATAAATAATCTTCTCACCCATCGTCTGACTCACACACTCGCTATTTTCCGAGATGAATGTGTGCATTTGCGGCTATAAGAATCATAAAGGTTGGAATTTTTCCCTTTCTATCGCATTAAAACGCTTACAATCTTAAGCCTATCTTCCGTTAGGTTGTACTGAGACATACTATAATATCTTATACTTGTGCATTCCAATCGTTTTCGCGTGAATGTGGCCGTATAACCGCATTGCAAACATACAAACGTGCAGTGTGCGCGTAGAGTGCAGCCAGAAGCAGCTGTGCAACTCGCCGACGCTTCAGTTCTTCACGATTAGCACTTCGAATTAAATCAAGTCTCTTCCAATCCGGCCAACGCTGCATTTATTTGCTAATCATTATTAATGTGTTGGCTGCATGGATTAACGTTTCACCACTTATCATCGACAAATGTGAGTAGTAGGAATTGCGTTGCAGTTAAGCGCTAGGTTTGTAAATGCGTAAAGCATGAATTACGGACATTTGGGGAGTTGCCGTGAGCGCAGGTAGTTCATAAAGGCATAACCTATCTTTGTTTATTGTAATTAATTTACACTGATTTTTGTTTGATTGAGATTTGTCAGTTTGTTGAAATGAATTAAAATGATTGCGTTTTGTTATTGAAACACCACCACATGTATGGGCACAGGAAGTACACATTTTGCTTAGATAAGCTCAATTCGAGTTAAATATTCGATTAGGAAATTAGTCGAGTTTTTGCTAGTACTTGATAGTACTCAACTCGTAAAAATTTGTAACAATACTCGAGGTCGTTTGTCATTTGTCTTATTTCTTGTTTGCGGTAAAATTGTGAGGTTCAAGTCCGCCATTTTGCAGATTTTCACGGTCTTTCCTAAAATTAGTTATTTTCTTCGTTGGTTAGACTTGGCTTCAAAGCATATTACTCGTTCTCATTGTTGATTCAACTTTTTGTATACTCTTTAATATATTCAGCTCGGTTTGGTTCAATGTTATCGTCAGAACATTGAATTTTTCATGACCTTGTCCAATGTCTGGTCGGTCGGCTTTGAGCATCGCGTGTTTTTGTTCCCTCATTGCAACTCGCTTCTCTTTTCGTGGATGGTACTGGATGTCCAAGAATTGCGTTAATCGCGTGGCATTGCATTCCGCTCAGGTTATTATCGCGTAGTAGTAGTTATCGCGTTTTCCTTGCTCGCTTGGTCATGTTCTGAAGAACATTCAGAACGATGGCGGATGTACTCGATGCAGTTGTGCTTTTAGGCTTGCGGCTTAATTGTTTCTCTGCAATTGGATGGTGGTGGTCTGTGACGTGACTTGTCTGATGTTAGCAGAATGACTGAAGTGTCGTGGGTAATTACTTTTGATTGGTCAATTTCTTCAGGAACTCGTCTGTGAGGAGGAGTTTTTGTATTAACATTTTCGTCGAGTATATATAATTAGGACTCATAAAAATTCGTTAAATTACATTTTATGGATAAACAACATTATTGATTTGGTATAGATATTTAAATTTTGGGCATAAAAACGCAAAATTGTTCTTAATCTGTCTATTCTTTAGTTCAATTTTTAGTTTTAGAGCATCATTATATTTTCTAGTTATTTTGTAGTGTGGTAATTTGACGGAAAATTTAGATTTAGATGTTCTGAGTCTGTTGTTATTTACTAGTGCGATGATTAAATAAACTTGGACTTGTAACAATTCTAACTAAAATATTCGAAAACATTTGCCTTGATAGAGAGTTTGAATATGAACTCTTCTAGATTATATTACATAGATATACCTAAATGTAGCCTACAAGTTGGCTGAACCAATCAATGCTATAGTGATTTACGCTTTACGGGTTTCGTCCTTTTATAGTCAATCAGTTAAAAGAAGAAAATCAAGAAATAAAGTGTAAAAGTAAAGCATAAATTACCATGTATTTTAAACATATCGTTGTCAATATATATCATCGACTCCGTCAATATTATTTATCCAAATGTTCGCATAGCAATTTCCACAACTTTTGAATTACGTAATTATTTTCTCACCTCACGACAAACATTTATTATAACCTTGTTTTATTGCTATAATTATTTTTTGTGATATTAACTTGACCTATTAATGGAAAGGCAAATATATACTTATCATTAAGCGAAATGGTAGAATGAAGGGTATGTGTGGAATAAATTTATCATTAAAGAGAAAATAGTCAATTGGACATTGAAACAATTCATTAGAAGTGGTAGTATTCATAGACCATAATATATTTAGATTGTTTTGTTTTCATTGAACTGGAAAATGATAAAAGTAATCTATTAAATTGTAAGTGTATGCAATAGTGGCCGATATTATAAATTCAAGTAGTTTGTTTGTTGTGTTATTAATGTGTCAAGTTTTAATGATCATTTTCTAATTTTGTTCATCGTTTGTCAGACAGCTAATTTCTACTTGGGTCGGTGGGCAATCTAATCAATTATACAGCGCAGACACGCACCTAAATGTACAATTACAGAGCACAGTGCACATGGTTAACATGTGAATGAGATTGTGTAAATGCTTTTTAACTTGACCACTCTTCGTATGCCAGAATACGTAATTATGGCATTGTTATAGTAATTTTAATAGTCATTGGTGTATAGTAATTTCATTAAAGTTTTAGTAAAGTCAATGTCTCATTGATGTAATACATATATTAGCGAGTGGGACATTACATGGCTTGGTGTTTTCGTGCTTGGAATATCGTTAACGCCGTGTAACTGATGCAATGCAATTTATAGTGAGCGGCCGCTGATAGCGAGCGATCGGAGGCGGCAAAGGGCGGCGCGATGGATGGCGTACTCGAGGCGCTGTTTCTGGTAGGGGTGCTCTGGTGGTGGTTCCCCAATGCATTCATGCGGACGATATGCAGGTTAGTCCCATAATTCCTAATTGATTTCGATTTAATTGAGGTGATGGGTTGCCAATTGGTGTGAGGCAATATTAAATTAAATATGGTTAAGTACTGCTTCTTGCAACATTCCGTATTTAATTCTTCGATCGGATTTATTTTCTTTTCGGTTTTATTAATTTCATTTTGACGCATAATTGGTATTAACATGTTCATTCAAATTTGTGCTTTCTTTTGGTAAATTGTCGTAACCGATAACAAAAATAGTAGAACAATCAGTTTTTTTTTCTTGCATGATTTTTAAGTGAACCCCAAAGTGTTCGCCTAAATTTTAGCACCATATAAATGGAGTTATACAACAAAAGCAAAATTTAATTGGCTGCTTTACCATTTGTGTTGTTCGAAAACAGCTGTGGAAAGAAATGAGGAAATCAAATTATTTGATATTCTTTCAAATACACTTAGCAATTTGCCCAGTTCACATTATGTTTTTATTTTTATCTAATACAATAGTCTTATCTTCCTCGAATACCAGTCGATGAGTTATATGTATTATCGAAATTGTAATGGCATGTGGTAATCAAGCGACCAAGAGCGAGCTGCTCACGTATAAAAACAAACGGTTCGGAATGGAAAACATTTTTTATCACACAGTGGCAATAACTTTGATACTAATATCCTTATTTTGCCTAACATTGACATTTACCATTTACGTCTAGCCCAAAAAGCACATTTTTAATGCGCAACAAATTTCAATTATTAATTAATTTAGCTCAACAAAATTTGAAATTACAGAACAATGTTTTAAACACTATATTTGATAATTATACGAAATAAATTTGATCTTATTTTGTTTCTCAAGATCTTGAAACAATTGGCTCGTCAAAGTATTTTAAACTCATTTGTAATATGAGTTATTTCTGGCTAGTTAGTAATACAGAGAAATGATAATAGGTGATAAGGCTGATTAGGATTTCGCTAAGTATCGTTTTGTAATTGTAATTGAAGCTGGCTATAAATTATTATTTATTGAGGCTGTTGGCAATTGATATGATTTATGTAAGTGATCATTGTGTTTAGGTATGAAGAGCGGAATTTTTTGTGTTTGTTGATATAAAATAAACCGAAGAGCTTTATATCAAGTGAATGAATAGATATTATTATAACGTTGATTTTACGTTTTAAATTAAATTACATACTTAGCAGCGCACTGGCTCATGAGTCAGTGGGTCGCGGGTTCGATCTCTGCTAACAACGCCGTTCTTGGCAGCGTTGTAGTTTAAAACCAAGCTCAGAGTCTGCATCCTGCCGAACAGAAAATCAGTGCAGTTACTGAGCGGCCAGCGGTGGGAGGTCAAGTACGGCGTCGGTCTATGAGCGATGTGGTTGTTTGTAGCAATAATATTTGCATTTTTGTGCCAAAAAACGTATCTTAAACTATGATTAAAATTTTAACTATTGGAATTTTTTTATACAAATAATCAAAAATTTATATCTTAAGATCAAGATGTGCTTGCTCAATTCTATTATTATCTGCAATTGGAAGACCATCTTCTCTTCTATATAATGCGCTTTGTCCTTTTGCTTTGTTTAGGTCCATCAAATGTTTTACATGACCAGAGGTGTGAGTTGAGTTTGTTCTGCAAAAAATCTATAAATTTACTTCACAATTTTACGTCTTTGATTGAAACTGCATTTTAATTTCGCGTATCAGTTTTTGGGCACTATATACAACTAGTTTAATTAAATTCTTAGCCTTAAATTTCAGTTTATTGACAAAAAATAAGAAAAAATAAATTATTAGTGGACTATCACAAGAATTTTATGAGCGGGAGTAAAATGAACTTCGGATATGGTTTCAGGAGGCCATTTTTCATGAGAATTTGAAGAAATGTCCATGCAAAATCGTGTTTTTGTTGCGCAGTGCTATTGACGTAAGAAGCATTTGTTTGTTACGCCATACATTTTTTAGCGTTGAATATTTCAAATTATTTGCAAGCTACATAAAAGTACTTAATTATAGATTACGTTTGCCCGTAATAGGGATCGATTTCATGGAAAATAAACTTGATTTAATTGTTTATTAACCAATTACGAATATCAAAACAAGTAAAATAATCTCGTTCAACAATTAATACTAGTATTTTAATATGATTAATATAAAGTTTATATATATATTTATTTTATATTTTAAAGAAAATGCTACTTGTACTAAACTTAGCTGTTTCTAAACTGGGGTAATTTTTATAACATTATTTATAAAACACAAAAATTTCTTTATTAAGAAAAGTACTATTTAGTTTTTTTTTTTTTTTTTAACGAGGCATCTATGTTTGTAAACCATTCACTTAACTAGTGACCTTCGTGGCCAAGGTGGTCCACGTTGTGCGTCGAGGACGCATAATGGACACCAGCTGATGGGCAGAAATATTCCACAATAGCCTTGCCAATCTGAGCCAATGAACCATAAGCGTCCTATTAAAAATTACTCACTCAGCCTGAACATTCTCATTAGAAATCGACGACCATGTTGTATCACTATCAGAGATGACTTGTGCATATATATTTTGTAGGAAGCATGTATAACGGCAAAGTATAACAATTTTTTTTTATCGAGATGGCATTAACGGCTTTATTTATGATTAATCATGATGTTCTAAGAAAAGAGTTTTATTAATATTATTGAGTGTTTGACCACATTTCTGTTGTGATTTGATATTTTGTTTCGAAACTTCCGTATTTATTATCAATCATTTAGCTGCCTTTAATAACAATTCATGAATAGATACTGAACTAATGTGTGAAAACGTAATTTGTTTATCTTTAATGGTTCCAAAGTTATATGTTATCAAAATGATTTTTTGTGAAAAAGTGCAGACGTTGATATGAATGCATATTCTATACATATCAATGCACCGGAACCAGTTTATTGCTATCTTCCACTTGACAAAGAAATGTACAAGTATCCTACATGCGGGTGATAATTCACTACTTGACCGTGGGTACACGAATTGAAACGAAATCAATTTAATCCAAATCCAAAGTCGCCTTAAGTCCACTCAACGAACTGAATGTAGTCAAGTTAAAGCCGTGCATGTCGACACTACTGACATTATAGCTTTATTCATTGTATTCAGTGGCCATTAGCGTGTTGACCGCGCGATGATGTGCACAGTGCGCTGCCCTAACGTGCCGAAAAGCACGCAAATGAACATTATATAATTTCTCTTATATCGTTGAAAATTGTTAATTCAAACACAAAACGTGTGGTGGTGCTTACTAGATTTTGTTACTTTTTAATTTTTGTTAATTAATGTTTCGTTTAGATTTATAAACGGATCAGTTGGAGATATTTTCAATGTGGATATTGAAAGTGATGTTGAAAATTCTTGAAAAGTTCGAATAACATACGAGTTTTTATGGTTTTTCTCTAATTTGGACACTAGTTATTAATAGCACTATTTTGCATTTGATGCCAAGGGAAACTTGTGATACTTAGTAAAGTTATAATTCATAGTTATTAAAAATGTACAAAGTTGCTACAATGGAGTTGTTGAGTGTTATATATGGAGCATTCCAATTGACAATTGTGTGGTTCTTCGTGCAGGTTGTCCTTCTATTGAAAGGGTAAATAAATAATTCATAATGATGAGTTGAGTTGATAACTGCTTCAGGTAACTTCATTACCTTGCGTACAATTATTATGTCAAAATATGCGCACGGGAAACGTTCATTAGTCGATTTGAATAAATCTGTATTCAGTGGTACTATACGTTTACAATTGTGTGCATCTATTCAAGTGATTTTAACTCAAATTGTTTGTTTTCAGCATCGGCAAAATGGTTGATCTCGTATCAAAACGCATGTTTGACTCATTTCAAAGATATGCGCCCAACAACTCTTTTTGCAATGAGTCCCTGGCGTCTTTTGAATGTCTCAAGAGATTTTCACAGGAAAATCGACAAAGAAGGAAGGATTTGCAGAATGTAAGTAAAAACTTATTTTGAAATCACTGAACGTTAAAAGTGTAAAAATCAAACTTATAATTAAATTATCTGCGACTTACATTTGCAAACTAAATAACAATGATGAATTCGTTATGGTTATGGCATAATTAATTCAATTATTATTACTCAGCGGGGCTAAAAATATCGTTTGATTTCTAAGGCATTTTTTGAATAATGACGCATTCGAAATAATGCAAATGTCATGGTGATAATGCCACAATTTTGATTGAATTTATGACATTTCAGACGCATGCTGATCTCTTCGCCATCAAGGAGGACCTCCCGCACCTGCAGATTGATATGCAACGCAAAACCTGCAACAGCCTCACATGCTACTGCATTAAAGCCACGGGCACACTAACTGTAAGTGAACGAATCCGACACTATTAGCACAATCACTGAAGTGTTCGTTGGAATATATTTGAGTGAATGTGGGCTACATAACATCAGTAAAGCAAATCTAAGCCTTTGTGAGTTCATAACAGTACGTCATGGTACGTCATTGTCGCTGAATCACGCCACCCAATCGCATTTGGGCGGAATTCAATTTGAGCGTTTGTGTATGCTTATCATCGTTAAGTGGCACGTTTGCTAAAGACTGTTATCGTCAAATGTTCGATGTCGGAAGATTGCTTTGGTTGAATAGCTTTATATAGATTCCCTGGTTCACTTCTGGTACCGATTGCTTGTCAGACAAAAATGTGCTAATTATTAAGTATCTAAATAGAGAATGAATCATCTTAGAAACATACGGACATTATTTGCTTTTTAGAATATAATCGGAGTTGTTGACTCTGATATGAAATGATTAAAGTTAAATCATATACAATAAGTAATAAGTGGCAAAAATAAAAATGGAAATATTTACAATCTTGAATTGTGTAGGAAATTTCAATTAACATTATAAAATTGTGTTTCGAGGAATGCAATCTTTGTGTGAGTTATCGTTCAAACTCCAGTTACTCATTTCTTTTGTTATGAATGTTACTTGAGAATTAATGTCATTGTTTACTGATTTGCCGCGTGCATGTTGACTTTATTAACAGCAAACACGTGACATTTATTTCTTGGTCTCACTGTGATAAACTGGAGTTGTGATAAACAAATTGCATATTCATGGCACAGTTCAATGTTTTGCAGGGTTAAATAAATGTATTTATTTAATTGACTGATATAGAGCAGAATGCTAGCACAACATAGAATTTCTATATTTATTTCCAATTTGATTTCTCAACATTACAAAAGGAAATCGGGTTTTAAAATAATATCGGGTAGTTATCCAAAACTTATGTTTAGCATTATGTTTAACAAGCTTTAGTTCTACCTATACTTTTCAGCGGCGTTCAACGTTTCAAACTATTAAAAATAACTGTGTTACGTTTTTCGTAGTCTGTTATACGAAAACTTGTGGTTCCTTATAATTGACCTCTAAATACTCTCAAACACCACTTCATGCGCTTCATTTGCAATAATGTGTGGTATATATAAATGCAAGTGTGTTCGAGATGAACATAAACATCGCGTTAGTCCTAATCCTGGAAAGAAAGAAATTCAATTAACACCCATATTATTACAGGACCAACGTCGTGAACTATCAAAACAAGCACTGAAAAATATCCTCAACTGCTGCCCGGCCACCAAGGAAACGACACTAACCAACCGTATCTTCAATCATCTTGCACAAGTCTACGATCTGAAGAAGTATCCATATCCACAGGTGGAAAGCACTGTAATACGGGACGAACGTGTAAAACGCGCTGTCGACGCTTCATCGTTACAACAGTTCCAAGATACTGATGGCAATGATGACGATGTTTATCAAAGTATCCTAAAGAAGAATACAATCCGGGCCAAGCAGTTGCTACATGATATGAGAAGCAAGTTGTCTGATTTTTTATTGAGATTTACCTCATGGGTACTGTATAAGTTGCTGCCTTGCTTTTTGAATGCAGTGGTAGTGCATCCCCAGGATATGGAGATGTTACAGGAAGCTGGGAAAGCAAATCTTCCAATGATATTTCTTCCACTGCATAGATCACACTTGGACTATATTTTGATGTCGTTTATCTTGTTGAATAATGATATTAAGTGTCCATTGGTTGCGTCTGGGGATAATTTAAGAATTCCTTTCTTCGGGTATGTAGAATTAGCTAGAGTTTTGTTAGATATTTTATCATTTTTAATTACTATTTGCCTGCAGTTCACTCTTGCGTGGTCTTGGTGCTTTCTTTATCAAACGCCGTGTCGATCCAATTAAGGGACGGAAAGACCTTCTCTACAAGACGATCCTGCATACTTATATGAACGAAACACTCCGTGCTGGTCACAATATCGAGTTCTTCCTTGAAGGAGGCCGTACTCGCACTGGTAAACCCTGCATGCCGAAATACGGTATCCTCAGCGTTATAGTTGAGGCAGTTATTGATGGAACAGTAGAAGATGCTCTCTTGGTGCCGGTGAGCATCAATTACGAAAAGCTTGTTGATGGTAATTTTGTCCGTGAACAGCTAGGCAAACCCAAAGAGATGGAGAGTTTTGGTTCTGCAATCAAAGCTATTTGGCATGTACTCAACAGTAACTATGGCATGATTCGAGTTGATTTCAATCAGCCATTCTCCCTCTGTAAAATGATCAAGACGTTCAATACGAATGGACGCATTCCTACGACTTTTAATAAGCAGTTGAAGTCGAATCCTTCTAGTACTAGTTTGTATGGAACTGATGTTGTATCAGAAGAGCATAAGAGTATTGTGGAAAGTATATCAAAACATGTTCTATATGGTAAGTATATTTTTCGAGCACTTGGTTGAAGTGAATTAATAAAATCATTTCAGATTGTTCTTTTACACAAGCTGTCATGTCAACAAATGCCGTGGCGTTTTTGTTGCTCAATAAATTTAGGGATGGATGCATGGCGCGTGTTTTAGTAGAGGCACTTGAAGAGCTGAAATTAGATTTAATTGCGAAAGGAAAAGAGATTGGTTTTGTTGGGGATAATTTAGATATAATCAACTACTCGGTAAGTTTGAAACTCAAAGTATTTCTATCAATTTATCGGTTGCTTTAATAGATTGGCTTCTTTTAGATTGAATTGTTAGGACCGGCACTAGTCCGCAAAGAAAAAGACAAACACGAAGAATTTATCCGACCTGTCGCGTTGTTACCTAATGTGATAGAACTCTCCTACTACAGCAACGCGTTGGTGCCCACATTTGCTTTGGACTCTCTAATTGCAATCTCGCTCTTTGCGATGGATCTTAGCAGAGGCTACGTTGAACATAATGAGCTCATCGAACACTGCACTAAATTGTGTGATTATCTACAGTACGAGTTCATATTTTGTAAACCATGCCAAAGTTTGGAAGACAATATTCATGGGGCCATTGATTGTATGGCGCAAAGACACGATTGTTTCACTCAGGTAATCCAAATTTTGAACGCATCGAAGTTAAAGTCTGAATTGCTTGTTTATAGGAAAATACTTCCGATTTAGTAAAAAATGGATTATACGAGGACGGTGACGATGACTGTACTAATGTCCGACCTCCAAGATTATACCTTAACTCTAAGGGCAAAGACCATTTGTTGTTCTTACGATCGCTGTTGATGCCGCTAGTGGATACTTATGCCGTGACTGCGGAATGTCTTGTGCAACTAGTTGGGCGTAATCTGTTAGAGCGTGAATTGGTCGAGGATGTTTTGGAATTGATGAAGTCACAACTGCGGAGTAACAGCTTGCAATATCGTAAGTATAACTATCATTGTTATTAATTAACTTTAAGTAACGAAACTGGCTTACGGTTTGATGATAATATATTACAGATGAATCTGTCTCCGTTGATCCAATCAAAAACGCATTGAAACTTTATCAAAAAATGGGGTTGTTAGATCTCTACCAGGTTAGGCAGTTGCGACTCTGCTCTTTAATGGAAGACCAGGACAAGGAGAGTTGTGTTACCACTATTTATGATAAAATCAACGTGTACAGAAGAGAGCAAACGCTTTCTGATGACATCTTCGACAAATATAACACCGATAGGGAAGATTGGGAGCGGGATGACTAAAAGTGACAAACGCGTCTCGACATTGTGGTGTTGGTTAGGTCAGGTTGATTCAAGATTGGGGCAGGGGGGTATTGAGATAGTTAACCTGAGTCAAGTGCCTTATTAATAAGAATTAGGGTGTGAAAGACACAAGAGTGAAACCAGCAGATGTAGGGACAGTCAAATCTGTTCATGCACAATGAAATGCAAGTTTTATTTGTACTTGATACCGAAACGAATGAATCACCATTATGAGCAGTTGAACAGAACTTCTGTGATAATGATCAAAGACTTATAATTGTAAAACAAAAAAGTACGAAATGTAAAACTAGAGTCATATGATCCATGGGAAAGTCCATAGGACTCTTGGACGATATCAATCTGGAATGCAGCGATGGTAAGCGCGAAGTAGTTTAATACGTAAGAGGATACCGATCAGATACTTTTTCTGTACAAACTAACTAATAAATCTTTTAAATTTCCTACATATAACAAGACAATAAGTAAGAAGTAAATGTTATAATATTACTATAATGTATATACCATAATACATTAGACAGAACTGCAATACTAGTTGCTTAAACTATGAAGTAATTTTAACAGTGCTTCTGCTGACGGATTTTCGGGAGTACCGTGGACGGGTATTTCGTTCTCTTCAAGTGATGCGGATGTTGTTGGTCCAATTGCAATTACCTAGTAATGAATTAAAGATATTTGGATAATATGCTTTGGCTCTTACTCGGAATGAGGCAACAAGTCGAAGAGGTTTTATTCACAATGAAAAGTAAGAGACAAAGCAAGTATTCCTAATACAATGAATATCAGCCACTTCGCAAACAAAATCAGAGATAGAAGAATGAATGAATGTGATCAACGTTATCGTGTAAATATGTACCTTAAGTTTATCGTGTCTTAACTTGGAATAATATTGCTGAATGGCTTTCACACCAGAAGGACTGAAAAACACGACATAGTCCACCATCAACTGGAAGTTATCGGTTGCACTAATGAGTTCCTGTTGTAAATTATAATTTGTGATTGTTTCGTAGACGATTACGTCATGTGTGTTTACTTTCTGCTTCAGAGTATCTTTTGCTAAGTTACCTTTTGGATTTAGAAACGGTAGTTCTGAAACAAATTCCTTGGAGATTTAATTTGTGCTGCCGGCCAACAATGGAAATTCTTACCTGTTATTAAATCTTTGTTGATGAGATCTCCAAGATTGTTGGCATTACCTGTCTCGGCGCCTAAACACTTCAAACCCAACTCAGTTCGTGCGCATTCTACCGTTTTCGGCCCTACCGCATAGTTTTTCTTGGTATTCCATTCTTCTCCAAGTGAATCACCATCCAAAGCTTTCCACACGCTTGTAACACTTCGGGGACTTGTAAATATAATCCCAGCGTATTTAGCAGGCTCGTTCAAACACGTTTTGAGCGCGTCTAGGTTGAGGAACGTGAAATCTAACGTCTTTATACTGAACACTTCATAATTTTCTTTTGTGAGAAGACTTTCAAAGGAATTCTCGTCTCCCGATGGGGTTGCTTTGAATAGTATAACTTTCTTCATACTAGAAAGAATCAAAACTTAAAATTTTGTACTCTTCAAGTATGTATTTAAAAAAAAGTTTAACTCATGCGTTCAAAGTTGCATAGAATAAGGTGTATATAAAGTTGCGATTTAATGACAATTCCTGTACGATTAATTATGTTGACAATTGAGTGATGTCATTATATGAGCCATAAAGTAGACACAAATGTATGATTAATTTGTTTAATTAAGTGAAATTACCTTCTAAAACTGCCAGCATACCCACATGCACATACCTTGATTGGCCAATCAACAGCGACAACTCGTCAGCAGCGGTTACTGATTGATAGGATTTTGTTTCTGCTTACACCGAATTAATCAATTTTATATCAACAACCAGAAAATAACAGATAAATTTTTAGCAGTGACTTCACAATACGAATTTAAATTAGGAGTAGAACGTATCATCCACAGCTGGAACATTCAGGTAATAGTTGTTGAGGCAGTTATTGGAATAGTTACAATGAATTGTAATTAGTCAAGGAATAAACATCAATAAGCGTGATTGTTGTTAAAGTAGCGACTGTAATTTAATAAGTAATATTGCCTGAGAAGTTGCCTATACTAAATAGTAATGATTGTGTTTTGTCCAGTTTTGTCTGTTTTATTAGATTGCTGCCATATTTCCCATCGTAACTTACATTAACGCGACGCCCGGAGTTAGCACAAATTGCTCAGTGACATCACAATCTTTATTGCGTTTTCAGTTCAGTTCCAAAGAAATTGTTCAACGAGTTTTCGGGTGTATGCGTGTCCGACTGGCAGATAGATTGAAGCAAACGGCTGAGTGCAAGCGTTCCGAAAACTTGCCGTAGACCGCATCCGCGCGCGGACACATTTTCTCACCTTGCACCTGGCGTCCGAGGCAGGATGCGCCGCAGTACGGCTGGTGAGAACTGAGGCAACTGTCTGCGCCGCTCACTGCAAAGTACAGTGAAAACACAAGACGGAGGTGAAACAAAAGACGATCGTGAATAGTGGGCACAGTGTCTTATTGCAGTGCTTACAGTCGCGGCTTGGTGCACCTCAGTACATGTTGCAACAAAGTAAGTATTATTACATGCAGTCTATTTTTACCGCAATTTGTGCTTGTTATTTCTTTGTTGCCTCTAAGTTGGTCTTAGGCCTAGTCGTCAAGCCACCAATATTAAAAATCGGCAAATTATTTTTAGTCGCGGGCCCTCTGAGTGCACGTGAATGAATAATGTTGGATGTATGACACCCGAGTGAAAAGGATCGCCCCAATGCTGAGTACATTGAGCATCATCAACATAAACATGAGTCAGACTCAAACACCCCATCAGACATCGCAACAGCAGCAAGCACAAAATGCACCCGCGGTGCCGCCGCAGTTGCCACCAACACCGACTAAGATGAATAACGCCAACGTACCTGGGGAGTTTGCCCTGAAGAAGTTGTTACCGATTGCGGCGTTTTTCATGGGATTTGCAACGGTTATGACTCTGCTGGTCATTTATATTAATAACAAAGGTGAGTATTAGCAAACAACATCTATACATACCTAAACATTTGAATGTGAATTATTTTATTAATGTATATGGTATTCCAATTATTTAGTTTATAATGAACTGATATTTTTAGCACTGCTTCATCATCAGTTCAACCTTAACATGACGCAAGATGCTGATTACACTAATTTGCGACAAGATGATCCTGGTTTGGTGGATTTCATCAAGTCTTTCATTCTTCGACCTGCTGTAGAGCCAAAGCACAAACAAATTGAATTTAATGCAGATGCGCCGACGAAAGACATTGAATTTGTTTTGAAGCTGATGCATAATAAGGTAAATAACAATGTAATTGATACTGTATCATTTGGTTACATTGAATTTCTGTTTCTGTAGATGAATGGAGTTTATATTGAAGCTGGCGCCTATGGTGATGGTAAAACCTCTGAAACAGAGTGGTTAGAGAAAAAACTCAACTGGCGTGGACTTCTCATTCAACCCGACTCTCGCCACTACTTCAACCTAAACAGGCACAATCGCCTCAGATCACAATCAATGCATGGTTGTTTATCACCCACACCTTATCCGCGTGAAATTACCTATCATCAGGAGGACGGCGTAAAAATCAACTCAATCAATTCAAACCTCATTGATGAATCGGGTTTGTTCATAACGCGAGTGAAATGCTTCCCGTTATATTCTCTTCTCTTGGCTATGAATCTAACTAACGTTGATTTTCTCAGTTTAGAAGCGCGAGGTACAGAGTTGCAAATTTTAGAGACCATTCCGTTCGAACGCGTGAAAATTGCGTTCATTGACGTGCACTTGCTAACGAGCGACCTTGAAAAGGACACGATTCAAGCGTTTTTAGCTAATAAAAACTACACGTTGCTACATAGCGTCAATACGAGTTACATATTCAAAGCAAATTGGTATTGACGTTAAAATTTTCTCTGCATTGAGAACAAATCAAAATGTTGTAAAGTATTTTTGTGCGGCATTTATTTTTCAAAATTGAGCATATATTAACAAAAAGACTACGTAAGTCTTTCTCTTTCTTAAACTTAAGAAACGCAATGTAACTGGTTTACATTGTACGGAAGTATTTTCTCTCTATCTACTATACTCTTATTATGTATTATGCATCGATTATACGTTTTATTTATTTTTGTAGCGGACACCTAAGACTGTGTAGGCGTATTTTTAGTGTTAGATATTTTAAGGAACAAATATTTCGCAGCTCAGTGCCTTTATACGTACACAATTTATACATTTACGAGATTATTAGTGACAACGATGTTCTATCAAATTTAGTAGTGATAGTTTTATGACTATTATTCGTACTGTAAACAAGTGAAAAGCAATAGTGTTACAGATCTAGACAAGGTACGCAATGAATACGAAGCTGTCTTTAGCACAATTTACTAACGATTTTAATGTAGTCGCGCTGTTTCACTAGCAAGCATGGAAAGAAACAAGGAAGTTGTTGCTTTTTACATGTTATTATATGAAATTGCATGATATTGAAGTGATGCGTTAAATTAAATTCGTATTTTTCTTTAAATATTGATTTTTATTGACTTATGATGGTTATGTTACCAAAGCATTTATGTTCCATCGTGATTTTGTAAACGAACGCGTTTTTTTCTTTTGGGACCTAAGAAATTTTTTCCAGTAATAATAAGATAATAATAACACATAAATCGTAGAAAAATGATATAAAACAAATTTTGTTTATCGACAGTACCGCCCTCAGTTTCAGTTATTTCTAGCACTATACGATCTTGCACGAAACAGCGCGATCACCAACGAACCCAAGAAAACCAATCGCGGACCCAATTTTCTGTCGGATTCCGTGCGCGTTGTGTGATATCGGCGGACGCTGCGCGAAAGCGAGTGCCATAGGTGTAGGTTGGACGGGTGCAACTGTGTCGTCGACCGCATCACTCACTGATAAAATCGATTCGATAAACAACGATTACACTTAATGGATACGTAACCGAGGCACACGCAACGCCGGTAAGTGATAAGAGAGCACATTCATTGCAGTATGACAGGCGCTATCATCACGAAGGATAAGCCACTTCCGAATAAGTAGATGCGTTCATTGTATATAAATAACTCTATAACTTCTGCTGTCTGTGCACTATCAAAATGCAGCAAAGCTGCAAATACAATTTTCTGATAAGACCACCTTTCAGACACAAACTGCGTTTGGCGGCATGTATTATTAATAGACTTACGGCCGTTTAAAATAACATTCGCGTATCGCGTAATTGGTTAGGTTGCGGGTTCTGGTGCGTTCGATGGGCGTAAGAGACGAGTGCAGAGGCAGAAAAAGTGTGGGCGGCGGGCGGCGCAAATGTGTAATGCTTTTAATACTAGGATAAGCAGCGTGCATGCATAAGCGTAGCGTCATGCCTTCAAGGGACTCGCTTTAATTGAACTATACGTGGATTTGTTTGGAAAGCACTGAACACATGGCGATTAAATTTAAACAAACGCTGCAAGTCTGGTGTGGTGTATTTTCAACCCACGCTAATTAGAACCGTGGTAAACAAATGACGAACGATTAGAACATGTACTTGGTTTGAGGTGTAAAAACTTTGTTTAGTAAGTGATAGAATTGTAATTAATTTACAACCACATTATCGAAGAACAACTTAAAAGGAATTGAGAATAAATGTTGATAAAATTTCACTATAACACTTATTAAAATTCACTTAATAAAACCTTTACGGCATGTTACCGTCTTCAGTATAAAATTTGTTTATGATTTTGTCTGACTTAAGTATATAGTTTATGGAGTGATATCAATAGTACCAACATGCCGAAAACGTTTATCATGTGACTTTTAGTAAGTGTTATAGGGAATTATATGAACATTATTTAAAAAATTATTAAATAAAAAAGGTGGATAAATATAGCAGTCTTTTTGGTCAATCTTTTATTATTTGTATGAAGTTCTAGAACATTTAGGCCACTCAAAAACATTAAGTTATTATTAAGTGTTAAGAAATTAACATTTCATCAATAAATAAAACTGTGTCAAAGTATATTTCGGGTACTTAATGAATATTTGTCAAATTTGATTTGATACCGATATATTAATTCATAGATTAATTTGGGGTATTCTTACCTTGCACAAAAAATGAATGAATCAGATGTTATGTGTCATTCATTCATTACTAACTCCTAGACTGTTTACATATAATCGCATAGTTTAATCATGCGCTTACTTGATGATGACATACCTAATTTTAATAAAAACTGTAGGTTGTTTCGATAGCCAGTTCGTTTTTATTAGCTGCTTAGTAGTGCGGTCGAATGGTCATATGCACCTGACCAATGGTTATTTAGACACAAACACCGTCCGGTCTCTGGCGCTGCTTGGATTTATGTCAATTTCTAAGTTTAGTGATGTGGTACAAGTATTACATACTACAGCACGTCGTATACGTTTGCATATTGTCTTCCTGAAAGATACGGCGTAGACTGTCTGTGTTTGTTTTGTGTCTAGCTTGTTCCGATTATGATTCTTAGACTACAGACAGATGTAAACAAAGATTGATAAAATAGAGATTAAGTAGATAATGAAATTTGTGGTCAAAGTACGGGCTTTTTAACGATAGTTTATTTATCGTTATAGCTTCAGACTTGCTCATGACATGACTCATGAAGCTTTGACCACATCGGATCTATCGAAGATAGTATTTTACCGAATTTTATAAGCCGATTAAAATCAGTGTCAATTGTTTTGATTATTTTCAGAAATGATTTCTAAAATACTCCTGCCTTTCCTGTGCCTTTTGTGCATATTTATACAAACCCAAGCACAGATTGCCGAAAAGCTCACAGCACCTAATCCCTGCGTCTCGAAACCAACATGCCACGAATGCATACAAACACCATCATGCGCGTGGTGTTTCAAACCCAACTTTGGCGACCGTCCCCGTTGCTTCCAGACAACGAGCGCCACTGCAGCGGCGTGCCCAGAAGAGTACATCTGGAATCCTGACAATGTTCAACAAATTCACATGGCTAAGAATCTCACCAAAGCGCATGCTGCTGGCTCGTTGGGAGCTGATGGAATGGCATCCGGATGGCACGCGGAAGGTCACTCGCATTCCCATTCCAGTTCAAGTTCTAGCTGGTCATCGTCATCGGGATCATCGTCGAGTGCATCTGGGGAGAGTAATATTGTGCAAGTCTCACCACAGAGGGTTAATTTGAAGTTAAGAGCAAGTAAGTGGCCTTTATTCTGATTCCGTTTGATTCATTTCACTTTATAATGAATAAGATACACTAATTATGTGATTGATTGTTGTTTAGGACAATCATATGATTTATATATGCAATATACACAAGCTGAAGACTATCCAGTTGATCTTTACTACTTGATGGATCTGTCCAAGTCTATGGAAGATGACAAACATAAATTGTCATTGCTAGGTGATCTTCTGGCTGAGTCGATGAGAAATATTACATCGAATTTTCGTCTGGGTTTTGGCAGTTTTGTTGATAAAGTCGTCATGCCTTATGTGAGCACAGTACCCAAGAAGTAAGTCATTGCTTTAATCTTTGTCATATTTAATTGGCCATCAAACAATTTTAATCCACATGATCGCACTTTACTATTTAAATTCTAGGCAAGTAATGATTTTTGTTTTTGTAGTGTTCACAAATGCATTTTTTTGGTGCAAATTTTGTTTAATATTATACCCTAGTATGTACTATGGTTCTAAACATGTTGTGTCCTTGTTTCCGATCTGGCGAGTAGGTTGCAGGAGCCGTGTAACAAATGCGCAGCACCCTACGGGTTTCGCAATCATATGACTTTAAGCACTGATACCTCAGAGTTCTCTGTAAGTTGTCACACTAGTTCGTACAAATTTTCGTCACGTTAATGCAAACATACAACTCGTTTGCTTGTCAAATCTCTCGCAAATTATTTCTCATCTTCCCTATTTTGTTACTGTTAGTACTACTCTTATCGTTAAATTGTATCACTATGTTACCACTTTGTTTCTCATTGAATGCGAGAAGCTATATATTTTGCCCGTCTGTCGATCTGTTGTCACGTCACTTGTCCTTTGTCTTTTTTGTCCTTACACCTTGTTAGTGTTCGTTCTTGTTAGTTTGTACGTACGACTTGCATGGGTATTAGTATAGAATCTCCTGGGGATTATTAGAGAAGGGAAATGGGGTAGCCTTGGTTAGAGACCTAAATTCTGGAATATAAGTCATGGCATATTATTTTTTATTGGTGCTGTATTATGATGAAGGTACATGAACACTATTTCTTTTGTATTTTTGTTTACACTGCGAATCACAGGCATATCATACACAATGTGATAATGGCATGATCATGAGATTATGGCTGGAAATCTGGTCATAAAATATAAGTCGATTTACGTCAAAAGTGACATTAAAAGCTTTCTTCTGAAATAGCTTGAATACTTACAATGGAACTAATATATTACATAGTTGCGAATTAAGATGACCATAAAATCAGTTCATAAAGAGTTATGCAAAAGAATGCTTTTGATCACTTCTTCAATCGAATTAATCGAAATAAAGCGATGCATGTCGATGTTTAGTTGCTAAGTTATTGATTGTAGTTTACGCGCACCATGTGACGATTGTGCGGCGCCGTACGGTTTCCGACACGCGATGCGCCTGGACACCGACACTCGATTGTTTTCCGTAAGTTTTACGAGATTAACACCCACAACGCACAGTCGACGTGTATTCAACAAATAATAGACATCTAAA
>JAODIE010000012.1:1182723-1235656 GCA_027575565.1 Diploeciton nevermanni
ATCTAAAGCGTGTTAATATCTAATTATATTAAATAATTAAAAGACAACATGCCGAAATCATAATCAATATTATGCAATGTTGTAAAGCTAACTTGCTATAATATTTTTATTAATTGTTATTAATTCACATTAATAAGACACCTGACCAACATGTACCACGCCTAGACACATTTGTAGAGGTTTGTAATTTATAGAATGTGCATGGTTTGCTTTCTTGAAATACTAAGCTATTTTCCTTTTATTTAATTTTATTTAGAGATATTCCTTACTAATTATAATATTGTTGGGGTATCATAGTATGGTTTCATTGGCTTGGAAATTAACTTCATTATTTGTCTTCGTGCGTTTGACTTTTACTAATTGCTAATCGATTTCGTAGCACTTGGTGAAGGAAGCAGCTGTTTCTGGTAACCTCGACGCTCCTGAAGGTGGATTCGATGCTGTAATGCAAGCAATTGTTTGTCGTAACCAAATCGGTTGGAGAGACATTGCTAGAAGACTTTTAGTCTTCTCAACGGATGCAGGATTTCATTATGCTGGTGATGGAAAGGTACTATTTGTTTATTGACCATGAATTTGCTATTCTTATTGAATTTATTTTCCATAGCTGGGCGGGATTATTAAACCAAATGATGGCTTCTGTCATCTTGAGAATGGTTTCTATACTCACTCCAGTATTCAAGATTATCCTAGCATCTCCCAAATCAATCTCAAAGTGAAAGAAAATGCCATCAATTTGATTTTCGCCGTGACTGAAGAACAAATTGGCATCTACAAACGGCTCCAAGATAATATCGAAGGTTCTTCCAGTGGTAAACTCTCCAACGATTCTTCTAACATTGTAGACCTTGTCAAAGAACAATACCAACAAATTTCATCCACTGTTGAGATGAAAGACAACGCGGCAAGCACTATCAAAATCAACTATTACTCCAAATGTCTTGATGTTAATGGTCCCGAGAAGAAAACTAATAAATGCGGAGACATCAAAGTTGGTGATGTTGTCACGTTCAAGATTGAAATTGAAGTTACTTCCTGTCCTAAAGATCCACGAGATTGGAAACAAACTCTTAATATCTACCCTGTTGGTATTAATGAGAGTTTAGTTGTGGATTTGGAGATGTTATGTTCATGTCCTTGTGAACATCCAGGTGATATGGGTTATATTCCATTTGCTGAAGAGTGCAGTGGATACGGCACATACAAATGCGGAATTTGTGAGTGTGACAATTCACACTTTGGCAGACATTGTGAATGCTCAGCCAGTGAAGCTGAGAAGATCAGTGATTCAATTGGTTGCCGCCCAGATAATACTAGTACTATTGATTGTTCTGGAAGAGGAAGTTGTGTTTGTGGGCGTTGCGAATGCAATGTAAGGAATAATCTTGATGAGAAGATTTATGGTAATTTCTGTGAGTGTGACAATTTCTCGTGTGATAGAAGAGATGGTAAGATTTGCAGTGGGTCCACGCATGGTACGTGCGAGTGTGGGACCTGTACTTGTAAAGAGCCGTGGGGAGGAGCAGATTGTGGGTGTAAAATGAGTAATGAGACATGTTACGCGCCAGATAGAATTGATGGGGAGATTTGTTCCGGCCATGGAGAGTGTGTTTGTGGAGTGTGTAAATGTGAGAGTACTGAGGAGGGAAGATACTCTGGAAGGTATTGCGAAAAGTGTCCCGTAAGTACAAAAATGTTTTGATTTAATATTCTGTCACAATAGAATAAATAAATGCAAGTTTATTGCTTTTATCAATATGGTTTTTTTTTGCAGACTTGTTCGGATAGATGCGAAGAATTCAAACATTGCGTACAGTGCCAAATGTACAAGACTGGTCCTTTAGATGAAGAGGCATGTGCTAAAAATTGCACCAAATTTACCCCAATTGGTGTAGACAAAGTGGAAGCCAAAGAAGAAAATGACGAAGTGTTGTGCTCTTTGTTTTATGACGAAGATGATTGTAGTTTTGCTTATTTATATTACTTTGATGAGCAGAACAGAGTAGTTGTTAAAGCACAACAAGAAAGGAAGTGTCCACCCAAGGTACCATCAAAAACACTTATCTCGTTTTTTACTTTTACCGTAATTTTTTGTTAGGTTTTCCTCTTGGGCATAGTCTTAGGTGTTATGGCGGCGATTGTTCTCATTGGTTTAGCTATACTTTTACTGTGGAAATTATTTACTACAATTAAAGACAAGAGAGAGTTTGCTAAATTTGAGAAGGAGCGGCAGATGGCTAAATGGGACACTGTAAGTTCATATATCATATGTAAAGAGTATTTTTATTATTACCTTATAATCTGCTTGCTTAAAGGGTGAGAATCCAATTTATAAACAAGCTACATCAACCTTCAAGAACCCAACATACGCCGGCAAAGGTTAAACAAGCAATCAAAGTGATTTGGAAAGAAATCACTACGAATCGACAACTCGACAGTCGACAGCAATAATTTACTAATCTTTAATTTCTCGACTGATTCCACTCGCTATGCGATCCATCGCATACTTTATTTATTTCGCATAATCCGACACCGTTTTTATTCGCGTACTTGCAAAACTTGGTCTTAACAATCTTCAAACTATGCAAACCTTAACAACAATTCCTTGCGTTTTGCTATTTGCATAGTTTTGTGTGTTCATTCGTAATCATGTACATAGACGCGCGTCATTCTCGATTACAATTTGATTACTTAGTTATTAAAGTGGAGATGTCAGCAAGTGCTGTTAGAATATAACGCTAATTGTGAAATAATTGATGTGCCTAAAAGCGAACGGAGACGCGGATGCCATTTTATACAGATATTATTCTTACAAGTAACGTAGTAGGTCTCGTATCGTCTCGGATATTGAATATATCGAATACATTTACAAGTTGAAAGTCTACAAGTACGTACACGAAGAGTACATAGCAGCCGAATCTATTTATGAATAATATTTAATTGATTAAGTGCGAAACGTGTTCAGATTTTATTATATTTTATTGATTGATTGTTGAATTGATACGACTAACAATTTCTTATAGTTTAACGTGCTTTAGAAATTTCTTCTATGGAATTTTGTCATCTAGTAAAAGGGATCTGAAATATTTTGCATACATATTTAACTGTTACATTTACAATTTTTACATGGAACTCTTACATTTTATAACCATTCAAAGTTGAGATATTAACTAGTACTTAAATTATATATTGTGGTGCAAAACTTGATAATGAACAATAACATTTCCTAACAAGTTGTGTAGTCTTCAATGCCAATGTATATTAAATTTTTATTAAGAAGTAATAACATTGTCGTGTTTCTGAGTTTTAAATTTTAAAATATTGCTAATTGTTTTCGGAATTTTCATTGTTTACATTATGCAAAGGTGATGGCGCTAGTGCAAATTTTCAATTTGTTTGAAATTGAATCTAAATAAATGTTATTATGTTAACATTAAATAGTTCGAGTAAATATCGTTCCTATAATTAGAACAATTTGTATGCTTGTCTATTAGCAAGGTTTCATGAGACAAAATTTAATTTTCTTTAAGTAGCTGCATTGTCTTCGATCTTATACGAACACTTGCCGAGTGTTAACGATCTGTTATAAGCTTGTGCCATTGCGTGCGGTACGGTTGATCTCGACCGAGTGCTAAATTTATCGAAAATATTCAAGAAAACGGATGTGTTGCGCGATGGAGTGTATTCCAGCGTTCGTCTAGAAGTGTCCTCAATCTATCCCAGGTTTATTTATTAAATTCAAGGTGAGTGCATTACTTTTCGCGAGAAAATTCTATTTCCCGGGCTCTATTCTGCCGTCTTTCAATAGCACGCAGATGTTTGCAAACAAAAGAATCACGATTACACCAACATTATATACAAACACGCGAGACTTTGTGCATGAGATCACCACACTCTAGAAAACACCTGACAGCGATGACAACGAAAATTAAAGCAAGTATACACAGTCGCAAAGAAGCAAGACTGCTTGGTGTTCAGCTGTTTACTTGTTCTTTGATTGTATGTAGGCGAATTGAGGGCAATCCGGTGCGAATTTGGTTCATAGGAACGCAATCATAGCAAATCTAAGCCTAGTGCAGTAGTGGTGGTCATCTGTGTCGGGGAGGCAGACGAATAATGCGCACAATTTTAATTCCTCTGCTGGGCATTCGAGTTCAGGTTTCAGGAACATCAGCAGGGGTTTATGTATTGCGCTTGTATTTGGTCATTGCATTCGCAAAAGCGAAATGCGAGTCAACGATAAATAACGCTGACTGTTTTCGCACATGTTAGTTGGTAGCTATCAGGCGGCGAGCGCAAGTGATATAAAAACATTTACAAATAGTGCGACGTTATTACTAGACTAGCTAGTAATTTATTTTTCACATTTTACTGACTACATCGCGTCTGACCAGATTCATTGCGTAATTGTTCGAGAGATAAAACGAGTTTTTTAATGCGCAAATCTATTTTAAGATATAAATAATTGAACCAGTGTCTTAAAAAATAAATTAAGATTAATTTCATTATTCAAACATATTATCGGCCCGGAAAGGAAACTGGTAAGTTTAGTATTTGTCGTTTTTGTGCTACGATTTGTGAACCTATAAATTGTTGAATGCAGGATGGGCCAAAGAAGGTTCTTTGTTTAGCCTGCATATAGTTTTTGTTGGTTGATCTTTACCATCTTGTGCAACTCATGGCATGCAATGCTTTTGACATGACGTATGATTGGCAATAGTGGCAATACTAAAGTATTGGCGAGATGTGAACTGCGTATTGTTTATTTAAAGGCACCCGTGGGCATAGTATTTCAAGTCATGTACGCTGATTACGTGCAATTACAGCAAGTGTAAGGTTGCACAACTACAGAGTTGATTGGAATTTGAATCTGTTTGTTCTTGAACTCATGTTTACTGGTCAGATTATAATCAATTTTGGGCCTAAATATTGACAAACGAGCGAAAACATTTATTGTTCGTCTATTGCAAATAGTTTTGAGAAATATTCAAATTCATGATTTGGCTGATATTTGAATATTATAATCTATTCGGAATATAAAAAAAGTTGCTTATACATTATATTTGAATAGTGGCAGTAGTTACGGCAATAAGTTAAATAAGTGATAAATTGTTTGATATTAACACCACCTGATTTGGCGTGGTCGGCTGTTTGCGCGATGTAAACGACTAATGAAGGATCAAGGACATTTCTTATTGTATTGCTGCGCTTATTGATGATGGTTCAACATTGGTAAATATCGCGTGTATCAATATTTTGAAAATATACATTAGTGCAATGCATCACTTCAAATTGCAGTTTTAGTGTATGTACTTAATAAACTAATCTTGTTGTCATGCAAAAGTGCAGGATATTTAAAGCACTGAAACGCGGCAATATATTTCAACTAAACAATGCAGCTATTCTGTTGGTTTCTCAGTACATTGTTTACTCCACAAACATCCCAATTTAGTCGTTCATCTCAGAAAACACTGCCTGTACAACAAATTATCTTCGCTTTGCCTTTGGTTTTTGCTACAATCAAATCTGCAAAATATATATTCCAGTTATATTCCACTCCAAATGATTCCAAGCGGCTAAAATTATAAACCAATGGCACTGGCGTCGGACTGTTCTTTATGTTTTCGACTACTTTAATTTTAGTTTGCGACTCTGCACGAATCGGCGAGTCTTTCGACTTGATGTCATGTCTCTCGTCGACCTGTGATGTTGTAAAGTCATTAACTTCTATTTAATTGGTACCATATGAATGCCAAGTAGTAAACAACTTTTCTCTCTTTTCAGAAGATTATTATCTATAATCTGGAGGAAAGTGAAACCATTCGTGCTGCAACAACAAAGGAACAACATATCATTGGGTAATTTTTACACTGGTAATAAAAACAGCATGATAGATTACTTGCAACGTGCAACCAATTACGTCCTGCGACGCGCTAAAAAACCACCACCAGTGCCACAACCGGATGAAGAAATGACCAAATTAGATGCTTATGTCAATTTTGCCTGCAAACTCGTTTCTTGGGAAGATGTTACTCTTACGTGGATTAGTTTTATTTGTATCAACTTGTTATTTTCGTGAGTAGACATGATAAGTATTTGAAAATTAATACTTCTTTGAATTTTTCAGGATTATTATCTATTATGAAACGAGGTTATACTGCATTCTCTTTTCTTTAGCGGCCCTCTTTGTGATGCTTGACTATTACGACGACGCTGTTAAGTTTAAAAATTTGAAACGTTATCTTCGCATCAGTGATGTCACTGCCGGGTGCTCAAATTTTATGTATAATATACATTGTTGGAAGAGGGATAATCCTTCATTGGTAAGCTATTAAGTTTTCTTTTTTATCTTAATACTTTGATCACTTTGTGGTTTCTTTTTCTGAGTTTTGATGAGTAAAATTGATACTATTTATTGTTTTGTGTTAAATTTAGCTGAATATCGGTCTAAACACTCGTCACTGTCAAATTGTAAAGTGGCTGCTCGCTTTGAAGCACTCCACTGCGTTATATAGCAATAAATCAATTTTCTCGTTATCCTATTGTCGTTTCGGATACTGCGTCATTGCAAGCAGTAGTGAACAAAACAAATTAAATACATTTTTTGATTGGTTACGGTTGAATGATTAGAATACAGCAAATTAAGCTACTTTTAATCACGTTTATCTGTTTTATGTAAATATTTCTGTAGTACTTCGCAAAAAGTTATTGATGATCCAATTTTCGGCGCAATTATATTTTGTGTGTTACGACACAATGGTTTATTTTTATAATGTGTATTTCTATTTTAATGTTTTCAGTTTTGTGGTGTGATGACTACATTTTTCCTAACTCTCAGTTTTATTGGACGCACAATATCCGGACGTTTGCTGGCGTATTTTATTGTCCTAGGTATTTACTTTGGCCCAGCTGTAGTTCAACTTGCACCTAAGGAATGGCGGACAGGTTTCTTGGATTTTGTTAAAAGTATTCGAAATAATGGTAACTTGATTTTAATTTATAACAGTTATGTTTTTAAACTCTTTTATTTTAGAAATTGTCAATGAAAATGATTTAGCTTTTGCTGCAGATAACATTGACGATGATAATAATGAAGAAACTAGGACTCAAGGTAATTAATTTATGCTTATAAAATGAGTCAAAAGTAGACTTTACAGATTATAATTTTTAGATTCATTTACTTCTTCCCTAATTAGTGGAATCTCAACAATGCCGTCATACTTAGACGCCGATAATGACTTGCCAGATATTCAAGAAGATGACCTCCTTCCGGCAGACAAAATTTGTCCACAAAATCGCACCGCTGAGGATTTCTCGAGCGATTCAAGCGACTCAGACCTAGAATTAGATCGAGCTGACGGTATGCACTTTGACTCTAAGTATTTCACGGGCGACGCGTCCTCCGGCAGTGAGGACGAACAGCACTACACGAAGGGCTTGGAGTTTTCCGATGTACGAGAAGCGTCAGTTGTTGGTACCTTCTTGCCACAATCACTCGCTGGTGGTGTGGTGGGCAGTCTTGCCGCCGTTGGCAGCAATCTTATCAGCAACCTCCAATCTAACTTTGCTAGTCAGACCGCGGCAAGTATGCGTCCCGCAACGACGCGACGTGATAGCAGTGATAACAGCGATTTTGAGATCATTGACAAAGACGACACTGACAACAGAGACTCTACGTAACGACATTTGCTAGTATTCTCTCGCACGAGATCTCTACGCTGGTTTTAATTACCAATTTCAACCCTAAATGAATGGAATAAGATTTATTTTGTGATAACTATTTAAAATTTGTGAAACTATTTTTAGGATAGTAATTTTAATTTATTTTAAACGATTTGTTTTGTTAAGTAAGTTATAAAATGAAATAAGTAATAAATACTACCCTGATGCTTTTTTGATATCACTTACTTTGACATATGATTTTTGAAATCACAAGGGTGAATTAGATGGTTGAAAATATCGCAATTTGTGTTTCAAAGTTATTAGAAACCAACAGAGAGTTAAATTCGATGCATTGTTAGAATTTCACTTTTTTTTATTATTTGGGGACGCTTTTAAAATTTGTTTTAAGTGATAGCTAATTAAATTCTGCACATTCTCCGTTTTTAATTAAGAATTGGTGATAAAAACTCATTTTAGTAAGTTGAGCTTTGCAATGTTTCCTTGTTTTTTTTTTTTCTTTAATTACACCTGATAGTGCAGGTTGTTTTTTTTTTCATATTTGCCTTATATTATACTTGTGTTTATACTTCTACTTGTAAATTGCAATCTCTTGTTTCTATTCTCTTATTTTTTCACCTCTTATTTTATTTCAGGTGAACATTCATTGAATTTATAATATATAACTTACCTTTGTAATTATCATTAAATAACTTTTCTAGACTTTTTATAAAATGATGAAGGTTATTGATTTTCAGTATGTTCTTCTAAGGTTTGCTTTAAATTTATATCAATTCAATAAAGGCAACTTTACCAACTGAGTTAAAAATTAACCTCGAAGAATAATTATTATTACGTTAATTCTCTTCTTCAATAATTTTTTATCACCAATTTCCATTAAGGGTGATTGTCAAGAAAGGAGTTAAGTTTTCTTTTTTATCCTAACACTTTGATCACTTTTGACTTTAATTTTAAGGTATTTCTAATTACTTGAAGCGTAATTAATTAAGAAGAACTTTGTCTACAAAACGAACAATTTTAATCAATAATTATTTTTGTACAAAATGATATTTGTAGTATTCAGACACTTCGTCTGGTTTGTGCCCAATTTTCAAGACGCGTTCGCAAATTTAATTAGATTCACATAGGCCAATTGGATTTTTTAGTTCGTAGCTTTAAACTATTGGCCCAAAAAAAGTGGGAATTCCAATATTAGCCAAATAGTGTTTGCAAATTATATACTGCAAAGCCTTAGAAAAGAGAATTTGCTTTTGAGTCATTATTTCTAAAATATTACTAGGATTGCAGTAGTTTAGATTGCAACAGTAGTTTACATTAGCTAAATACTTTTTACTCTCAGGTTTTATACATTTAACGTCAATTGACATCATGAGTTTTGTTTAATAACAGAAGAAGAAAAAAAAATTGATGTGGGTTATTCTTGCATATTCAATTCTTTAAAAATTGAATAGAATGCATAAGTATATTTTGCCATCTTACCACTTAAAACTTTGTTACTTGAAAAAACATCTATTTGATTGCACTAAAAGAAACAAGTTTACTTTATTGTTTGGCATTTTTTGTTTAATTATCTACAAAATAATTAAAATAGAATTCGCAAATTAAAATTTTAATGTTTCGTTAAATATTGTTGATGATAGAATACGCAGACAACTGCGACCTCTTGATTTCATTATTTAATGGTAGGTAATTTGTATTTTTCGAAGAAATTTACAAAACTATAGGAATCTACAAAATTGAAGACGTCTGCAAAATTATAGAAATGCGCATTAGATTGTTTCTAGCTATTGAACCCTGTTTTCTTACTGCTAACAAAGAGAACGCACTGATCTGAGCGTTCCACATGCACTCAAATTATATTTTTCTCTCAGTTTTACTCACAATCTTTAGAAATCCTAAAGCATTTAGTGGAACATCAATAATGCGTATTTAATCATACCATAATTAATTACTTTTTTACAAAAACAAACTAATTCAACAAAATTGGTATTTCTTTGTGCACCACAATATAACACTTAACTATTCTCGTTAAAATTGTCTTCATTTAGCATATTTAGTCTTATTTTAACTAATTTCTTTGCTTTATGCTATTAGTTGATTCCTTAATATCTTTAAAATTCTAAAAAAGTTAGATTAGCTTACATCTGTGTGTAATATTTAGACGAGATGTCTTGCTCAATTAAAAACATTAGTGAACACTGGCGCGTTTTTTAACCGTGGTTAAATTGCCAACCTAGGCAATATTCTACTAAAGAAGATATCGTCAGACGCAGAAGACAAAAACACTGGACTGAAATCATTATTTTGTATCAGTAAACAACACTGCTTCTATAGTTGCCTAGATTGCAATGAACCTAGCATGCAAATATAGTGTATGTAAGTAAGTAGCGATTGCCATGAAATTTCGTTTTATTTATGTCGACTCTGCCGTAGTGTCTCCACCAAACATAAGCCACTTACTAGCAGCTTAGCAGTTGAAGCGCTACAAAGGTTCAAAGCATTTCAAACTGATTCAAACGTCTCAATGGTCAATATCAAGTGTTGCAATAGTATTTCAGTTCAAATCAGTAGCCTTGCGCTTGCCCTCGCCGTCGGACCAACAACAATACAAAATACAATTACCAGCATGAAATCCAGCACAGATAATTCTGGAAGATTAATTTGATTATAATTTCATTGGATAAATGGTAGTACAACACATGTAATGAACACGAATAGTGTCTGTTGAAAATCAATTTATTTTCAACTTTTTAAATAAAGTGTATAGTAAATAATAAATGTTAAATAACTTTCAAGATAAAAAACATAAATATTGAAGTTTTGACAAAAAATGTGGAATTTTTGTGTGTGATATGTTTGAAATTAATGTCATTTAGTTAAGAAATAAGTTTAAATTTGCGAGTCAAATTGGAATGAAACTATGCAAAATCAGTACGATCTAAATCGGCGTAAGTATTCTGCTAATATGCAAATATTAACTATTTTATTATCCGTTCTATCATTGCCAGAAACTTTTAGAACTGCGTAAATACAGTCTGTAATAATTTATATCAAGATTTTTTTACCTGAGCTTCTTTACCAAATACTGAAATAATTGCAGCCTAACAACAAAAATCCTAACTTCAAGCGAAAATAAATTTATATACGTAGAAAATATGATTTGGATTTTAATGTGATTTTTAATTAAAGTTTAAAGAGAGAGCTAAATTTAGTTGATATCCTTTAGGTTTCCAATTCTAAAAGACGAGTCGCCAAAATAGCCATTGCCATTAACAATAGCATGGATGAGAGTCCTTTTAAAATTGGATAGAAGTAAGTCAAATAAATGTTTTGCCAAATTTTCGCCCAAACACGTATGACCAATGCGTGACCACCGCGAAATTTTTGGCAAGCCAAACAATTTCTACCTCTTTCAATTGACTTTATTTATTTTCCTATTTGATTTTTGATTTGATTGATATTTAAATAAATCATTACGAACTGTATAAATATTTATTGTTGGAATATCGCTTATTAATGTCATGAAATATATATTACTCGGATTTTCCATTGAAGCAAATAATTAACACTGACTAGATAATAAATCCAATGTTTTCGAGATAGTACTTTTATTTCAATTTTTAAAACAATAGTTTCCTTTTAATGCAAAGGCACGTTTGTTAACAATTATATTATAGATTATTTATTATTGTTGAGTGTGGTTACGAAATGTTTAAGATTCATTATATTGATAAAACTGCACTATAATATAGTGAAAAAGGCAACATGCCGAAAATGTTTTACCAAGTGACTAAAAGTAAATGTTATAATTAAGTTTTATTAACATAATTATATTATAAATCTTATCCTTCACAAAATACCTACAATCCGAACAATAACCATTATTGGAATCATTAAAAAAGAAAACATTTCGGTTTAATCGTCTGCAGCAAGTAGATACTAGCAAAATACAAACAATAATGCGAATAACACGAATATGATCAACATGAATCATGATTAATATGTTCATATCTATGCTAGTTCTATTATGCCCAAATTCTTATTGCAGATTGTTATGCGTGTATAATAAGCACTAACAGTCATTACATGTGCACTTGGTTATTTGCGAATTTCAAGGTTTTATTGCTCTTTGAATGAATATTCTAAAATATTTGGCTCGTGTCATCGTACAATAGAAAATTTCATTTTGAATTATTTTTGTTTGATGTTTTTTATAGTCTAACGAGATAATGTACTGTTTTTCTCTTAGTTTATAATTTATGATGCGGCAGTGTCGGAAGCGCGAAATTGCTTAATTTCTAATTGTTTCCGGCTATCCGGTGGTTAATTATACTCCTACTAGATATCAATTTGGCACGCTTGCGTATGACGTTTTTTTTTTCATTCGTTATGCAAACCATTTGCACGTGCTTGCATTAACTAACTGCATTCGCGTTTTCAAACATTAGCGTATAAAGTTGACTACAGTATAATTGCAAATCAGTTGATTAAATGATTGTTAGTTTTGAATACTGCCGATAGTGGTGCTAACAGAGTCTGTATTATGAAATCACGTCATTGCAATATGATTCAAAAGAATTAATTTATGAATCATATCCCTTCTTCAAATAGAAGTCACATCAAACAAAAACAATTGTAATATATAACTGATCATGTGTAAAATAATTGGAAAAATATGCAAGTAATCAAATGGTATGAATATTTTACTTTATTTTCGCACAGTGAGCAAAACAGTTTTGCTTTACTTTGTTTGGCATTCAAGCTAAGTGAATTCAACCCACTTTCTCCAACAAACCACATAATTATTCAAGTATTATTACCAGTTCCACCAAATCGACACCAAAACTTATTTCAGTGCTATATTAATAGAATATTAATTGTAATCGCAACTTGGGAATACAGTGGACGAGTTTAGCCCATTAGCCCATGTGTAGTTAACTTAACAAAATCAAAAGCAAACAGAACACGCGGCTGGCACATCAAACGGAGTTGGCAGTCGGGAGTTGCGGCTTGTGGCGGCGGCATTGACATAATTAGAAGCACGGTCGAGCACTTACACTTGGGCGCGATGTGTGGCTTGGAAGCGGTTTAGATCCATTGAACGTGTGAACCTAACGATTTCAACGAATAGCATCATTGCATGTGCCGCCAACAAACGCAGCAAACCGACTGGATAAATAATTCGCAAGCCCATGTCGTGTTGTGAGTTACGCTAGTTCCACAACAATCATTTTGAAGTATTCGGAATTAAAGCAAGTCGCGAAAGTCGAAAATTACAACGGATTATTTTGTGTTGGTTCTTAATTCACATTTGTTACAACAGTCAATTTTCATTACGATATAAGAAAACTGTTAATGCAGAATACAAATAAACAGAAGACATATTTAAATGTTTATGAATTAGATTTTGAATTCTATGGTGCCCTTGCCAGTTCGATATTTTTTTAAATAATTGCGATAGCTAAAAGTGCATTGTATTTGTGTAAAGTGCATTGTGTGCGGTTTGTGGATATAACTTTTACAATGGTAACTTCTTATAATTTTATCTTCTCTAACTCTTCTCTTCTGCAATTTGTAATCGCCATAAAAATTCATAATCTTCACTTACCGAATGAAAACCAATTCGACACAGATCAGATCAAATTACACCCAATGCATTATTACATTATTCATCTCACCTACGCTCGGAATTGATGTGATTCCGACTTTTACTAACCGGCCTAGGTATAAAGCATGCAAATATAAGGAAGCTGTAAACATCGTAAATGGAAGCTGGTTGGAATTACACACGCAGTAATTTAATCCGAAATTAATCCCAACTAAAACAATCAAAACCAGTCCTCATAAAGCATAAGGCAGTTAGTTGATCATGTAAATAGTAAAACAAACAGAGTTGCGATTTCTGAAGAACGTTGAAGAAGCTGAGCTTAAGTGTCCAGAAATTAATTCAAAGTTTTCAGTGTTAGGAGTGTAACAGTGAATTACCGACGTGTATTATGTGCTCGTCGCATCATCTTATCCAACAGAACAATAGATCTGTGGACACGCAAGTTGATAATTTAATGGCATTATCACAATAATTTTATAAACATACATTAGACGACGACAAACATGAGTTTCACTGACGGTATGGCGTGTTTTTGAGAGGAATGATTAGAAATAAATTTGCTGCGGAATAATTATCATATTAAAGTTTGATTACAACTTGATATCAACAAAATCGCTTTAAAGGATTTAATGTAATCAAGTTAAAGAGAGGTGCATTTCTATTGCAATTGTTGACAATTATTAAACAACTGAACGTGTAGACATCTACATGATCATGATCGTATAATTACATTTTAGTTTGTTATTAGACAATGGGGTAAACGTATTCATTAAATTAATTAGTATCATTGTCAGTTGTAAAAAGTAAACTTTGTTAACTACTTTTCAACAATTTTCAATTCAAAATAATATATCAAACCTAAATCTACTCTGTATTCATAAACTAAAGCTATACGAAAGTTTTGTCCAGCAAATTTGACCGAAAATGTTAACGGTTTTTCGAGGTTAGGTTTGTGTACACACTGTGCGCGTAGAGCCAACTGGCTTGCAGATGTTAAACAAATACAACGAATATCTTAATGATCTTAATTTTCGACGAATAAAAACGAATAAAGATCTCATAACTGCTACTATTTAAGTGCCACAAGTGTTTACAAGCAATAGGAGAACATATTGAGCCTTGGAATAGCAAATGCTGTATAATTGTTGGTAATTATTGAAGAGAAACAAGAGGCTGAGAAATTCTCAAAATTTGAATACAAATCATTTAAAATGCATTGCAAGATAAAGAAACAAACGGCAATTAATAAATTTGTATTGTTACAAAAGGAATAGCAACAATTGACGTTGATCTATTTCATACAAACATTCTCATTCATCCCATAGATATTACAAGTGGTAAACTGCTGTTGGGATTGCTTAGAGTTGGTCAACCTACAAACAAAATTGTAGGTGTTAATTCTTAACCTATTATTGTTTGAATAACAAGTTTTTTTCTTTGTACTTATAATGATTGTAATAAAATAGTCTTTTCTCTTTCCAGACTCGCCTAGACCAATGTCCATTTGGAGCTCAAGCTCTGTGGGCGGCATAAGCAATCAGAACTTTGGCAAAAAGACTGCAGACTGTTCTAGTCAGCAAAGACTATTTGAACGTTATTCAGGGTCACAACGTGCGCATAACAAAGTAAGTCATTTAATCTACACCATATTACACCATCATTTCTATATGTTGAAATTTTAGTTCAGAATGTCTCAAAATGGTGATGAACTCCACACACCACGTTATCTCTCCTGGCGTAAACTCCATCTCTCTAGAGCCAAATTAAAAGCCTCTAGCAAGACTTCTGCTCTACTTAGTGGTTTTGCCATGGTGGCTATGGTAGAACTTCAATTACAAAATCCGGACAAAATTCCCAGTGGCATCCTGATTGCATTTGCAATCATCACCACCTTATTGGTAGCAGTGCACATGCTTGCACTCATGATCAGTACATGCATCCTGCCTAATATTGAGGCCATTTGTAGTTTGGATGCAATTAGTCTCGTTGACGAAAGCCCACATGAACGCCTCCACTGGTATATTGAAACAGCGTGGGCATTTTCTACACTTCTAGGACTGCTGCTTTTCCTCGCCGAGATAGCAATTCTCTGCTGGGTGAAGTTCTGGGAGATAAATGAAATTGCAGCATGGTCAGCGTCAATAATTCTAGTGCCGATTCTTTTCGTGTTTCTTGCGTTTGCAATTCATTTTTACCGCTCACTGGTAGCACATAAATATGAAATGTCTGTGTCTGGCATTCGAGAGCTGGAGATGCTTAAAGAGAAAATTGAGTTAGGTGATCACGACCATCATCATTCCCGCGGGAACGGGGATTTGATGTCCGGTGTTCACATTGTATAAATATTACTTTAATGTCAAACTTAGTTTGTGCTAAACTCAAATTAGCCCAATAAGTTTGTTGAACTTATTTAAATTTAACTTAAATCATATTTAGTTGATCAACGTTAGTTTTTAAATCGTTGATTTGACTTCATAATATCTACTGGACATAAACTTAAATCTAAACTAATCAAAAATGAGAATCTCAAATATTACAAGGATAAACCACATTCTCATTCCGACTCAAATGTGATATCAAGTTCACATAGTTTTAGCTACTTACTAGTAATATAATTGATATACAAGCAATTTAAGTGTAGCTTAGGATTAGAATTTATATTACAACAAATTACAATGCAGAGGTAGTTTTATATACCTTGAGAAGTGTGGGTTGTGACTATTAAAATGTAACAGTTTTTACTTTGAATTGATAATGAATTTTTATGCAGTAGAAATTCATACATGACGAACTGTGATCTGATGTAATCATGAGCAATTTAATACTGTAGCATACGAGTTATGTGACGACGTGAAATAATGACTAGCATGTGAAGAGTGACTTTAAATTGTGGTACTTATGTTTATAATATCGTTTTCCAAATCTGATTAAATATCATCAATTGATTTGGGATTAAGGATATGTTTGATATTAATTATCTTCTAGTTCAAATCCAACTCTACTTTGGATACTGTGTGTATGTGCATTACTATCAAGACTGTCTATGACACTTGCACTCCTTTCCATATTAAACGCAGCGCTTTCAATAATATCCATGTCCTTGTTAGTTTCGTCATCCAGTTGCACCTGTCAATGAATAATTTCATTTATATACCATTAGCAATTTTTTTTGTCCAATATGTCGGGTGCAATAGGCGTGAACACTTTTGTCGGATTACGCTATAAAGTACATACCTCGTTAATTGTATACTCAGTCGGTAAAACACTGGTCTGCCTATATGGAATATCAGCCATTATACTTGTGATACACATGTTCTTGTACCAAATCCCATCCATATATTGCCCAGTGTGTAATAAGAAATACCTCCCATGTCCCTGCTTCATATCTTTATAGAAAATCCCCTCAAATCTGTTTCCATTTGCTTGCACAAAGATACCTTCCCCATGACGTTTCCCTTCATGCCATTCTCCTGAGTAAAAACTGCCATTTTGGTACCACATTTCACCAATGCCCTCCCGCTTGGAGCGTGCAAATGTCCCCTTGTAGATAGCCCCATTGCGAAAGTGAAGGACACCGTTTCCATGAAAATGCCCATCAAGCCAATCTCCACGATATTGAATCTCATAAACATTTCGACCGACTCCATAACCGGAAACACCAAAACTTCCTATTTTATTTTCATTAAAGTATCCCGAGAATAACCAATCTTTAGGAGAAACATATTCGCCGACGCCTTAAAAATAAAATATAAAAGAAAACCCATATATGCGGTAATTTAACGATAAAATAGTTTCTAAATACCATGCTTCTGATTTTTATGCCACCACCCTGTGTATTTCGCCCCAGAAGAACTGTGTATTTTTGAACGCCAGCCCTCACGATTCGTCAGTGCTTCTATTTTAACCGTACGTCGATTTTCTTTACTTACACCCATTCTTGATTGTTTCAGCACCATTTGGATTATTTTTTTTTATCACCGTTTACACCGATCACTGTAAAGCTCGTGATTTTAAAATATGTTCACAAATCTTATAGAAATTTGCACATTTTCGTTACAACTACGTCAAATCTGACTGATTGTATGAGTAACCAAAGATTAAATGCAATCCGGAAGTTATCGATTCAAAGTTTGCCAATGTTGGCCTCAATTTTCAAGACTGACACTGATATACTGCGAATTTTTTGTTCGGTATTGCTATAGGTATTTTAGGATAATAGTAAATTTCATAGAAAACATACAGAACAGCACAATAAACACAATATTTTGCAGTTTTATATTGTACATGTTTTATACATTGGAAAAATACACAAAACGGAAGATGCCTTCGGATTAATATAATACCTATAGTTTTAAGATATTACGCGCACATATTACAATTTCGATATCAGATTAAACATTCTTCTAGTAAATTATATTACACGAACTAAGATAAAATATTCATAACACTAGTTAATAATCAAAATGATTATTTATCAGCTAATATAGATTGGTATATCTTCTAATCATTTCTCACGTCTGAAGAACTACATTTATATTCATAATGTTCCCGTTCTTAAAAAAATATTGAATAATATAATTTATCTGATTACATATTATTGTCACGTTCTAGATGATTTTTTGTTATCTCTACTATTGGATGAATCTGTGTCACTATATGATGAATTGCGTCGTTTTGATTTCTTCTTTTCTTTCTTCAATTTTTTATCTTTCTTAGCTTTGTGCTTCTTTGACTTTTTCGGTTTCTTTTCACGCCTTTGTCTATAACTACCCTCAGATGAACTATCTGAATCAGATTCTGAGTACTTGTCGCTCCTACTACTTTTATTTCTGGAGCATTTCTCTTTCCTGTAATCTTTACTTCTACTCCTACTTCTTGATCTGTCATGTCGCTTGTTTGTTCTTTCTCTTGATGAACTGCGTGACCGTGTTCGGGTACGTCTTGATAAATGTCTCCTTTGTTTCGATTTTGTTCTCTCGCGGGAATCACTTTTACTTCGTTCCTTAGATAATTCTTTATTTCTATCATAACTTCTACTGTTCTTGTGAGATTTGCTTCTAGATTTCTCTGGCGACTTACTTCTATGGCGGTTTTTACTTTTACTACGGCTCCTTCGCTCTTCTTTAAGCCTGATTTTATTCTGAGAAATCAGTTTGATTTTCTCAGTTTCAGACTCTGATAAAACTTCTATTTTAATGTCGCTGTCATTAGGAACGTATTCAACATCACTATCGTCCCCATCTTTTACACTCCTGCGTTCTTCTTTCAACTGATGAGTAGAATTCTGAGTGTATTTTTCGAATTTTGCGGTATCTGGCAAAATAACCACGTATTAAAAATCTTATCTTCTAATTAGACACCGTATGATTAGATTTTATTATGTAGATGACATGTAACTATAACACTTACTTAATATTGATTTATAAAACGTCATCTACATAATAAATATTAAACACTTCGTGACCATACTCAAGGATACTCTGATTATATTTTATCCATAACTCACTTATAACTTTTGACATCCTTCCATACTCCTTCTCAGAGACAGGAAATAACATGAACTCATTCAATGTCAAAATTGTACCTGCTAATGTTGTTTTCACAATTACGCGCCCAGCATCATCATCTAAACCTTGTACCTAGAAACGAAATCATGTTCAACCATTTTACTGTTAGGACAACTATAAGAACTTACAATACAATAATTATCTTTCTCTTTTCCAGCAATAATTCTTGCTTTTGCACCTTTAATAAGTTTCAACTCTTTACCATCTTTGTCAAAAGGAATTTTATTTCTTGTATTACCAGGCATACTAGCACCAAGTCCCATTCCTTTTGGACGGAGTTGTGGTGCTTCCCTAAAAGTTAAATTGTAATTGAATAATTCTAACTTCAGAAGAAACATATAGCCAACAAATTGATACTTACACTCTTTTCTTTTCTTTATTTTGTGGTTCCTTCCAACCCATCCCTCTTAAGATTGCCATTCCAAAATCAGAAATTGGGACTGACTCATAATCATCCATTGTTGGCTCTTTTGCACCTTCAAGAATAAGTTGATCTTCAATTGCAATAGTTGTTACTTTTTCTGCTGTTGTTCTCCTTTCATGCATTTTAGCATCTGCAATGTAAATTATATAGTTTAAGAATATGAGTAGTTTTATTTTGCTGACAAAGAAATTTACCTTCAATAAGCTTTCTTGCTGCTAATTCCTCAATCGTAAGCTCAGAATCAGGTCTCATGTCCTTAATTTCTTGCTTTTCTTTACTTCCCTTGACAATTTTAATGCCATTTCTTCTATATTTTATTCTACTTCTTTCCTTCAGATCATTAGCCTCCTTTATTCTATCCAACAAGTTTTTATTTACACCTTGTAATGGAATTACCAATTCGTTCTTCTCTTCTTCAACATGTCTAATTAAAAAAAATTCAACCATTATAAATTATTTTAATAAATTAAAACGTAATAAACAAATATTTACCCAATTATTTTAATGTTAGAAGCATCCAAACATTCAATCAGTTCAACCTTCTTTTCTTCTGGTGGTTTGGCACCGATAATAACTGATTTTTTCGATAATTTCTTAAATCCAAATGATATCTTTGCATCCATTATTGCAACAATTAAACACGACTTATGATAGATATTCAATTAGCAGTAGTTGTGAACTAAATAGCAGCAAACAATTCAAAACGCTTCAATCACAAAATTTTAGGTTAGTGTTCATTATCCTTGAAATACTAATGGAGATTTCACATCCAACAAAATTAACTAGGCAAGCAAGCAGTTTTAAATTGCAAAAATATTGATAACGATGATACAAATTATACCGAAGTAATTATATTGTTTCTTCAAAATCTTCGGGGACTCAAATGAGCAATTAATGGCATAACCAACTTCAAAAAATTAAAATAACAAGACATATTTGTTTAAACAAATTATTTATAATTTTCTTTACAACAATGACACGTATGTATATTCACCTAAAGTAAATATTAGTTTCACATATCTAAAACATTTTCGAATGTGTTAGTCGTTTTGGCTTAAAAGTATTCATTAGTTTCGTTAGGTCGCAGATTGCTTTTCGCACTCGTGCCAAACATGTGCCATACTTCAGGGCTTCTTAAATAAAATTCACTGATTAAGAAGCTTTGCATAATGCATAAAAGTATATCAAAAATTAAGCACAACGTTACATAATTAAAAGATTCCTACAAGTTATTTAGTTCATTTCGAGTATCACATACTCGTTAAGTGATTCTTATTTGTATATAATTTGTATCTCAAAAGAGCGTACAAAATGGCCGCCATTAAATAACAAGTTATATTGGCGCTAATTGTGAAGATGTTTATTTGACATTTGTAGATTATTCGGTTTGAATTAGATTGTATTAATAAATGTGTTAATTAAGTGCTTGCGTCTTGAGAAATTCTTTTTTCAAGCGACGAATAAAATTCAAATAATTGTTTAGCCGAAAAGTTTGTCGAAACAGTTGTGGCAATATGGCTTGTCATTCTGTTCCTTAAAAGTTCCCTTGTTGAGTTGCTTGAGGCAAAAAGCGCAGACAAAGTGCTCAGGATGGAATTTGCGGAACATAGCAGTGATGCAACGTCCACCAATTGGTTTGTGGCAACCGGCACAAAGAGAACCGCGTTTTTGATGGTAATGTGTTTCGCAGTAAGGTTGTCCTTCGTGGTCAAAGAAGGAACCACCGGCAAATGGTTGTCTACAATCCTGAAACAATAAAAAAGAAAATTTTTAGAACATAAGCAATACATGCATTACTAGGCATAATTCCAAGAACGTTAAATATTCCACCTTTTTGAAATGAATCCATCTTGACTAAACAAATCAACTACGATCTTAATTACGCATTAGAACAACCTTCCTAAAACCTCAAAAACGTATCTGGCCCCGAATTACGCCAGAGCTAACATCGTAAAACCGTGAAACACACTGAAAAAAACATTAAAACTGCGGCAACCAAATGCCTAAAAATACTTCGCGTGTGCAATTTCGCATTATGACTGGCGCGAGTTAAATTAAATGGGATCTTAAACTATCAGATTGGAACCAAATCTAGCATGTGCATTTACCTTTGTATCAAACTTGTGTCAAAGCATACTATAGCATTATAAAAATATGAGTGTTGCACGCGTCTCTCGCATTATTTCTACACAAACGCGCTTTTTATGGCAGGCGCAGAGCGCCGCCGAACGAGATAAATATGTCATAATGGCAGAAGAAAAAACCTATTCGCGGCTTGCATCATTCTGCACGTAACGTAAAAGCATTTATCTTTTCGCAAATTGAGAAAATTCACGTTCTGAACAGGTGCCAAGCTTTGGAAAAAAAATTGTAACGCCAGATGTATACTCGCAACTTTGCATTGGTTCCACTTAAGTTGAGATAAAGATAGACCTTTGGTAGAAGAATGACAAAACAATATAGATAGGTCGTAAAGTGCGGGCAGCAACAAAGTGCCGAATAATAAATTGCACTGAATGTCCCGGTATCACACGATGTCACAAACGACAAAAAGTAGGTATGTAGGTGTCGCCATTACTTAACTCTCGTTAAATGCACAAGTAAGCATTGTGCAGTAATTTATCGCAACTTTGACCAACTGTCAAAAATAACACAATTCTTTTTTTTTTGATAAACAAAACACAAAATAAGCACATTGGACTTGTGACTATTTGCCGTACAAAACGTAAAACTGCATCAACCTTTTGTTTGATTAAATGCACTCGCATTGTGTACCTGACAGTAGGCAAAGCACGTGTGAATCACGTGGAACATGTCCAGTGACATCATAATTTTTGTTTTTATTCTCTTTTGTAATTTTTGCTTTTATTTTGTTTGTTTCACTTTTGTTACTTTTATTATACAAATAGAGTATATATCATAATTTAAGAGAGTTAAATAAATAGATAACACTTTTCATCCCTTTCATATTGTGACCATTTTCTAAATTGCACTTAGCCATCAATTCCCCATCACTAGGGTGATAATTGCTAACATAGGAACGAAAAAAATGCGCAGAAAACGAAACAAAGCCTTCCATCGACATCAACGAACGAGAGCGGACATTAGGTTGTTAGACAAACGAGCCTTGGAAATCATCACAAGGAATTTCATAGGGACTCATTTGTCTACTTCCGGTGCCTATTCGTCTTCCTCTTCTTCGTCCTCGGCACCAATGCACTTTGGACATACTGGTTTACCCTCGATGGCATAAAACGACTTGCCTTGTACAGCCATTTTACAATCCTATAGGTTCAACATTAATATCAAATTTAATCCCATCACCATATTGTAAGATCACCTATAAAATGGACTTCGACCAATAAAGGTCAAACATTTAAGGAGGATCAAATTGGGAATAAGAAATTTGAGTGATAGCGGAATAGCTTACCCTGCACACGAAACAATCGGGGTGCCATTGCGCGTTCAATGCCGAAATGTAATTCTCCATGATGGCACGGTTGCACGCACCGCACTTGGGTGCAAACATGTCGAAGTAGTCATCGCGGCAGTAAGGCTTGCCTTCACGCTCATGAAAACCTTCATCTCCAAACTGCTTGCCGCATTGCGCGCAGAAGAAATGTTCCATATGCCAGGTCTTCTCTAATGCAGTGACACATTTCTGAAACAGAGAATGCAAATTACACCAACCTATGTAGAGTCCAGTAATTGTGGGTAATTGAAACTGGTAGAGTAATTACATCCAAAATAGGGCCATTGCAGTAAGCACATCTGGGAGAGAAGAGATTATGATAATCGGTCTCGCAGTATGGTTTTCCATCCCGTTCAAAGAAGTTGCGAGTGCCCAACTCTTGCGTGCAGTGTGCGCAAGTAAAATGTTCAGGATGCCATGTCTTCCCGAGAGCGGTAATGACCTGCCCAACGATGGGCTTCTCGCAGGCGTTGCAGCAACCCTTCTGGCTTGTGTTAACCCCTTGGCGTGACATATCAGCCTGTAGGTTGCCTAGCATATAATCCAAATTCTGCTTGTTGGCCGCTTTCTCCGGACGTGCGTATGTCGATTCGCTGACTGTCTGTTTGCTCACCTGGAAGAGTGAAAAACAAGAACACAATTAAACTAAAATTAAATTAAAGTAATATCCAATATGAATATCCCAGTATATTATATTTCCTGTTAAATAATAACGTTTCTAAATTTCGATGACGTTTAGAAAATTAAGGAAGATACCGAAAGTAGTTGTGTTGCTAAGTATGCGACGACTGGCTGGAAACTGAGCAGGGCTTAACCTAATTCCCGAATCAAAAGCAGCCTATGTTCCCCTCCACGCATTTTCGTTTTTCCGACTAAAATACGCCTCCCCACTACCCACCAAAAGATTCGACATTCTCGTAAACTATTTTTGGTGGTCCATCCATGTATCAGCCGCTATTCTCTGCTGCTTATACTCAGTACAAACAGAAAATGCTTTTGACTTGCAAATCTTGCAAACAAGTTGGGGGACCATCTTGATTTTGCCCGTGTATTCACACTTGAAAATTGTGTGCATTTCCTTGGCTCCATTAAGTTTATTTGCGAATTTGCTGTTGGCTGAGCGCAAGTATGAACGTATGTGAAGGTTGCAACTGAGGTGTGAATTTCTCAACTCGTAAATGTGATGAATGAATCAAAAAGAATTGGCGAACGACATTAAATGTGAATTACAATTTCACAAATTGTATAAAATGATTTACTTACATACATTGTTTTTAAAAAATAAGAAATGAATGAAACGAAAAAAAAATCCTTTACAAGCAATAAATAAAGTAATATATCTGTGAAATTATCTAATTCCACTTATTAGCTCTAATAACATCAGTACTTTATACTAGTACATCTTTCATTTTCTGTTCATAGATCCAATGTCAATGTTTGCACCTCGTTTGATCAATGTTTATGCGCGTAATTTAAAGAGACTAGAAACAACTGGATATACGCAAAAACCAATCACGCGGAGTATATTATAGCATCATGTTCGTTTAGTTTAGATGAGTAGGTCATGAGAATAACAAAACGGGTGCAAAATTATCCAGACGAGCGGTGTTCCTTTTGGCAGATTTACAACAAATTCCGCCCAACAAAAATAACATGACGCCTCTTCGTCGTCAATGTCCTTTAGATCAAAATCCAATTCAGTATATTTCAAAAGATTTATAAAGATTCTCCTTCAGTTTACTTACCTTTATCTCTGAGAGCGAGTCCATCAAATCATCCAACTCCTTGGTAGCAGTGGAAGCAGCAGGTGCCTTTGATTGAGTGTACGTTTGTTGCACAAGTTCAGATTCGCTGGGGAAATCGGTTTCGGTTTTAGTTTCTTTTACGGTAATTGTCACGCGTTTAGGACCAGTGTAGACTACTTCCCTGAAAGATAAGAAAATATTGTTTTTATTTAGCAAACTGGTACTCACCACTCTAAATATTATAACATTGGTTTACTCCCCTGAATATTTGTACCTTATTCTAGCCTTCTAAATTCTTAGATAAGCAAAATATGAAGTTGACCACAACATAGTTGTTTAAATAGTGCGCGACAATACTTTTACGTACATTCATATTTATTATTTTAAACCGAACTTTAAAATTACTGTACATTTTATGACTGACATTAAAAAAAAAAAATTAAATAAATTCTTTTTTATTGTTGATTTTTGAATATAATAATATTTAATTAAGTTCTGTGTGATCTAACATTTTTAATTCGCATTACGGCGTGTTTGAGAATGTTCCACGAAAAGATCAAAAATAGATTAAATTTATTAATAGACGCATCGCGTTTAAAAATATTCATGATGTTATTGTCTCTTAGCGTAGTCTCCCAAGATGCGAAGATGCGAAACCACGCATTAGATATATTCCCGCGAGAAACTATAAGGAAGCATTCAACTTTTGGCTTCATAAGATATGTACCTCTCATTATACGACTGTTACAATAATAAACATAGTTCACGAGGCGAGAATTTTGCATTCGGCATTTAATTAACACCAAACCTTAAAGCGCAACCCGTCGCGAACCAATTTTAGAGCTTTTGGCCACGTGCCTCGTATTTATTAATCTGCACCAAAGAGTAGCATTAAAAAATTAAAGAACTATAGGTTACGAGTCGAATTCACTAATAGATATGAATGTATATAAAAGTAGGATTATACAAATGCTTCTTTAGGATCATCCAAGTGTCGGAAACCAAAAATTTACGTATGTTGAATTGTAAATTTTGACAATTGTGAGCGCAATTGGGCTTACGCAAGATTATTGAAAATTGTAAACGAACTGTAACTGTATAATACTTGTTCATAGACATATTAATTAAGATAAAGTTTGAATTATAATAATATAACACATACCCTCCATTAAGTTCATCCAGCAAACTATCCACTGTAGGACGATTTGCAGCTTGCGATCCTGGTCTGCTGCCATAATAAGCTGCTGGAGAATTTGCCCCCGAACTATAGTAAGTACTGCCATTAGCACCATTGCTACCTGCAAATGAAGGAAGACAAACGATATGCCACATTAAAAGTACCGTTTCTATATAAAAAAAAATATATATGTAAATTGAAAGATAAAAAATAGAAATTGTGCATATTTCTTATTTTTGGAGTATACTGCAACTATACCGGATACAGACACCGTACTTGACCTCCATTCTATTATACTGCATCAACTACCAGAGTTATTAGCAGTTATTGGGGCTGAATTCCACAGAATGTATATGTACCTCGTTGTCGCTGCTACAGTCAGGCTATGAAGCGGAGCAATCAAGTATAAATATTTTAATGAGTAAATAAATAAGACAAATAAATTCATTCGTTGACACCTGCTCATTTATAGCCCTATGTAATAACTAATAACATACTCAAGTAAAAGTATTTTCCCCACATTATGCCAACCTTGAAATGATGTAAAGCGTGGCCTTAATATGCATGCAATTGCGTATGCTCGTAATTTGCCAATGAAATTGTTTATATCAACAATATACTCACCAGCAGATGTATTTCCATACATATTAGACGATGCACTATTGATCTCATTAGTGGTGCTTAAATCTTGAAGAAGATTCTCCAATTCCGATAGATTGTTGTTGAATTGTTTCGGTTTGGCAGGAACTACAGGGCTACGACCACCTGATGGAGCTGCTTGGGTACGACCATAGTTACCCTGCGATGAAAAACAAAGTTGAAAAATAAGTCATTAAAGCATGATACCAGATTTATATTTAAATTTTCCAGATGAAAGAATAGTGATAGTTTAATGCCATTAGTATGTCCTTAAATCGTTTTGGATTTGGAATTGAGCAATTTTTAAGCTTTCGACACTCGCTTCCGTTTTGTTTCGCAAAACGTGCCGCGTGCAAAAAACGGTCCTGATTCCCCTTCCTTTTGCATCACTTTTAATGTATACATTTAGTGCTTCTCTGAAAGCAGGCATCGGTTCTGAAAATCCCGAATCGCACCATAAAGGGTAACTCGTCACGCACAGCACATTGCGAATGCGCGCGACTTTTGTCCAAAATAAATATTACCAAAGAGAATGTAAAAGCTGGCTAACTTTAAGCGGCAATTATTTGAAAAGAAATACGGGTTATTCGTCTAAAATCATAATAAACGTTTTTGCTTTCAAACTTAAGAATAAGAAAGACCACCTGTAGGAATCATTCAACAAGTGGTAATACACAAATTGTTGAATATCATTTTAGTAAAAAATAAAATGAATAAAAACCTGACTTAGATGATATAATTATAATTTCAATATTTCATTTCATTTTCATATACCGTTAAGCAATAATATAGCAATTTTTTCACTTGACCTATAGCAATCATTACGTATTTCCAAGTCTTTCGAATGACTGCCATCCGTGTCAAAACAAGCAAAATACGATAAAACAAAATAAATACAAATAGGCATTTTCTTACAAACCAATGTTGACTTACAATAACATTAAACAATACCAATCGTTATATAACGTTTATCTTATGATAAATGATTATGACGAATATAATTCAAAAATAGTTTTCAACTAGCGTGAAATGAATAGATCTAGTCCGTCTTATCAATTGCGCTACTAAATTGCCCATTGTCACACAAATTACTGAATCAGTTAGACTATTACCCAATAACATTTAAAAACATTTGTATAAATAATATATTATTAATAACAATGATTGATATAACTTATATCAGTTGTTTTCCAATATTCATCAAGTAGAATATAAATAAACGAATGAAAATAATTTTAATAGAATTCAAATTGAGTGTAAACTGCTTTCAAATCCACCAACATTCCATATGTGAACTAATTTTTTATCGCAATTACTAAATAACAAACATTAATACGTAAACAAAAGACACATCCCTGAATGCCACAGTCTTTTTGTCATCTATCTAAATATTTTTACGTATCTTCGTTTATAATTTCTACATTAAATACCACATTTCAATTTATTTTATGTATATTTATATACACAAAACGTAGATACTAACTAGTAAAAAAAACTAGAACATATAGGCGTGTTCAAGACGTTTAGTGCACACGGCACAAGAAATTTTAGAAAAAGGCTAGAAAATTTAAATCAATTCAAGGAACTTTGGCAAGGCAAACTCCACAGTAGCTGATACTGAAGAAGGCAACAAGGCAACCGAAAACCTTCTTACCTAAAGACAAAATGTAAGTGTTATAGTGCAGTCTTTTAACATAATGAAATAATATTTATTAAAAAAAAGCAGAGTAAAATAACATTTTACCAAATACCAAATCAAAAATTTTCAATTTTATTGTAGGCAACCCAACATACACATTAATTTAAAAACAGGAATAACGCTACTTGCAAACTAGGCTAATACTGTTTAAATACAAAGCACATTGGCACCTATCAACAAGATTTGTTCCGAGAGAGAAATATTTAAAACGTGACTTGACAGTTATTGAGTGAAAATGTATAAGCATTTATAGCAAATAATAGTAATATACTAATGTACTTACAGCTCGAGAAGTGTATGAATCAGATCGTGTCATTGGAATTTCCGCCGTGACTGGCGAAGTCTTCGCTTTGACAGATCCATACCCAGGAGTACCACCCACATGTCCATGAGCATGACCGCCACCGGGGGGTTGGACGGTGTTTTGCAGATCAGCAAGGAGAGCATCTGCAAAAGACACTCTTTTTAGGCTTGTTGTTTGTATAGAATTATAATAAATGTTATTAACTTAAATTTGCAACTTCATCACACTCGACAAACGATTCCACAAATCTATTACGTGCGTTCATAACCTGTGCACTCTTCGACTGATCCATATTGACTGCTGATAAAACTAATGAGTGAAAATGCTAGGCCCCCAACACACGCAACTACTCCAATAATTATAACACTATGAATTACACTTTGTTAGCAACGTTGATTCATGAAAATAATCTAATCTTGCGGTCTTTACGACGAAAACTAACGTCACTTAATTTTAAATATAAACTGACTTATTTGAACAGCTTGAGGTTTGCCCGGAAGTATGAGAAAGTGGACAGAAATTCTCTGATGTAATGTATGCTCCTTGTTGTGAATTTATCACCTAATATTAGAAAACCAAGTAACTTGAAGTGAAAACGGTAGACAACTGAAACCGGAGTAGAGTTAATCTATTCTCGAGAGATAGGAGGCTCGATTTCGACTGAGCATGACTCAAATATGTGGTTGTTATCACGGCAAGAGTGTTATGATAATATCAATACGAGCTGAAAACGCAAATAAAGTTAATAAACACTATAGGCCGCAAAGAGTAACAATTTTTAATGGTGGAGACAGCGAAGACTTTGCACAAGTGAGTCATTTGCAAATATTTATAATGCAACGAAAACATTTTTATGAATGTGCAATGATTGCATATCGTGACTGTTAATGTATTGGCACTTTATTAGCGCATACAATGCTATTATTCTTAACCGAAATCATGAAATGAAGTTTAAAAAGTCTTCGAGAATAACGTAAATTGCCTTTTAACTCCTTGTGATTGCCTTTCTCCCTGGCACCATGGTATTTTCACATTGAAACAAGCAATTTTTAACCGATATAACATTTACGACACTTGACTAATTTAAAAGTACGCATATCAAATGATCACAACTCTCATTCCCCCTTGTGACCTTATAACCTGAGTTATCGTGCACAATCGATCTGAAAACAATAGCTCATTTTAATATTTCAATAAACCAAATGAACTAACACAAGCATATTATTATTATTATTATTATTATTATGATCGACCTGTGAAATAAAGGTGGGGTTAAGACATAGTAGTAGTCAAGAATAACCACAATAAACAGAATAAACACTTCAAAATCTGTAAACACAAAACCGAAGAATACATGAAGATGGTAGAAAAATGGTGCAATACTGGCTTCATGCAACAGTGAATTCAATTGTTCCTTTTATACTGTACAGTGAGCTATCGATTCATGAAAAATCTTAAATAGTTTGAGCTATGAATAGCTATGTTTGAAGTGATTTCGTGTATGTTTTCGTTTTCCATTGTGCTTAAATTAAATTGAAAACATTAATATATTTATAATTTATAGTAACAATGGGATTTGTGGAAGTGTTTGATTTTAGATGTAATCATGTATAACTTACTAAAATAACGATCCCACTCCTTTTTCTTCCTCATTTTCTCATCCATTGCAATTGGTGGTGACAAATCAAAAGTCACCGTTTTGGGGCTAGGGGTGCGATTGCGCGTGCGCATTTTCAAACTCATCTTCACCAAACTCAAACTACGCAAAACTATGTTTTACTATCCAAAAACAACGAAGTTGATGTTTTCGAAATCTATTATTTGGGGTTATTATTCATGCACTTTGCACAAGGCAACAGGATTATGACGAATGCTCAAGTTCCCAACGAGTTTTCAAACTTTACACCAGCAACACGCGGCGCGGTCAATTTTTGGCAAGCGCCGTTCGCGACGAAAACTACTATTAATAAGCGCGGTGGAAAACTCGACAGTTGGCCACTGGCACTGTAACTGTGTTGTTTACTTGCTAGCTTTCCATACACATTTAACGCATACACGTTTTCCGCAGGATGTTAGGAACCAAATTAAAATACCTTGAAACGCCTTGTTTTAGAAACATTTAGTAAACTTTCAAGGCAAGTTTGCAACACCCATCAAACGTGGATTCAACCAAAATGAAAACGTGCCAAAATATTATTAGTCACTCAATTTTCTCCCGCACGTCCGCACTGTTTTATTACACAATAGCGATTAATTTAGTAAATTTATACAAAAATCAGTTTTTCGCCAACTCTCCTTGGTAAATATTTCGTTAATTAGGTAGTCCCACACTGCACAGTTCTTAACTTAAATCAAAAATGACGTGATACTAAGAGAAATCTAGTAAATATCCCACTAATCATAATTTAATCCATTTTTCAACGTAGGTGTTAACAATGCCTACGAGAAACTCTCTTGCTTTTGGTATTTCCTTTGAAATGAATTTCCAATATTTTTAGCACATGGACACCAGCACTATTAATGTTATTCGCTCACTCCAGATTACACCTATTGACTTAAGTCACAGCGTACGTTATTTTTTTTTTTTTGTTCAATCTTTGGATTGCCTTTCATAGTTTAGTTTGAGGCCTCACAGTTTACTTTTGCGCACATTGCTCGTGAAGGTCGCGTTTGCGTCTCCCACGAAATGCCAGCAATCGCACAAACCTAGCAAGCAATAATAAGCACACGACACTAGCAACCAATAAATTCGAACCCAGTGTCTCACTTTTTCTCGTTGTTGTGTTTGCAAAGAGTTGATGAAATGGGAGATACTTAATTACACGCATCATCATGATTACTGCCCGGTCACGCATCACCCAATTTGTTGATAGGGAAGGAGAAGTCGTTGAGATGAATGTAAGGAATTGTTATTCAACGTCAAGTCGTAAAAAGATAGACAGAGAGAGTTGAGATAAGCAAAATAGAGTAGCAAACAATTACTAGCGTTGTTACAATTTACAAATAGTTACATAGTTGTGGTTATTACAAGGTTAAAAAGGTCATTGAAAACTAGTGAGATAAATTCACTAAATAGAACGTTTTCAGTATGTTGTCTTCTTCAGAATAAGATTTTTTAAAGATTCTCTCTGTTTGTGAACATAGTTTGTGGATTAGCACGATTGAGTGGGCGTGGTCTGCTGTGTCTGCTTTTGTCGGGAATAAGTATTTTGAGAATTACTTGATTAATCGTAAGGGTTTAAAGATTTTCTGGAAGTGTGACAGGGTGTGCTCATTTAAGAATTTTAAGTTTTTCATTTTATGTACCTATTGTCTGAACATTTTGACTGTTAATGTTGTGCCTATATTGTTACCTGCATATGAATGTTTAATTAGGTAGTTTGCAAAAAAAAAAAGAATAATTTATTTATAGATCTTTGAAGGCTCGCATCTTCGTAACGCCACTCAACAATATTTCGAAATAATGAGGGGTTATTTATGCAAATACCAAATTAAAAATAAAAATGTAAATGTTTTTATTATTGTTATGAAATCTAACTATTCTAAAATTAGATCAGTTCTTCATTTAGTAAAGAAAATGATTATAAAAATAATTTCATCGCGCTATAACAATATTTATTGCATCCTTTCGAATAAAAAAATTATATCCAATCTACTATAATAACAAACACAAAACCTAACTGTTTTAATGGACATAGAAGCATTACAATCTGTAGAATTTCAAATAACCATTGTGATACATCAAATGCTTTAATTTTAAAAGCCTGATATACTAATAGGTTTAAATTTATTATCGCCTTACCCGATTTGTGTTGGCACAATTATTTTGGTTCGTATCAATGATCCCAAGTACTTTCCGAACCAACATTTTTCTGGTTTTATTTTCTCAAGAGACACGCCCGAAAAGGACGTGTAACACAAGATGACGAGAAGAAAATTTTAAACGAAAAGAATTCCAAGAAAACAGGAAATGTGTTTGCCTTTCCTTATGGGATATTTTTACGATTATAATGCTCTAAACAATATGAAAACCTGCTAGAAGTGATTTTTTTTTTATTTTGAGAGGTATCGGATAATGTGTGTAATACGAAACGTATACACTTTATTGCAAGTCACTTATCACTTAACGTATGCTTACATTCCTAGTAACGAAAGAATTAAATGGTCCCTAAAATATGTGGATTATGCAAAAAGAAAGGTTGAAAAGCTTTGTAATAAGCGAAATAAATCCTGATCCATGTAATGTCAATATCCAATTTATTTTCCTAAATACCACCTTCAATATTCATTACACAACATATCTGACTAAATTTATCCAATCAGTCATTAACACTTTAAACTACTTATCTCCACCATAATCTAATACTGGTTCCCCGACTTCACCAAAACACTCTTTCAAAATTGCAAACACTTTCTCCTGGATGATATCCACATCTTCATCCGGAGTATAATCCCCACAGGCCGATCTTGAAATAGTTATGATCGTAGGCGCACTTTGAACTCGTTCCAAAAATGTCTTAAACGCAACAAACATAATTTCTAACTCTTCCGGAGAGCTCACATGATGTGGCAAATCAGTATCATCTCTTGTACATCCAGCATCATGTATAAGCTCCCAATCAATTTCCTTATCAGCATAACACTCCAATATAGCTCCTCTTAAAGACATAACTTTTCTAAACAATTGTTCATCTTCTGTTTCAAATGCTTTCAATGCCTCTTTATGCATTGAAGGATTTTCAGAAATTGTGTCACCATATTTGTTAAAATATTTGAACATTCTTTCCAAGAAGGAAATGTCTTTTGTTCTTTGATCTGTATATGATTGTATTTCACCATCAGTTGTTAATTTAACGGATTGTTTATTTTTATGACTGCCAGGGTTATAAACATCTTCCAGAAGGTGGTACACGCCAACTTTAGAATACAAATCTCTGAAAGGATTTATCGTGCTGAAAAAATCGAGATCTATATCTAAAACCCAAGTCTGCTTAGTTGCAAGTTCTTCCTTTAACCCTTTAACAAACTCCCAATTATCTTCAGAATTAACTACACCCTTCCCAATTGTAGCTACTTTAAGCCCAACCTCCTTAACATTGGCCATCTTGCTCTCGGAAGCATATAAACACTCCGTAACGAAATAATTCTCAATAGAAGTAACTCGAATTCTGTCATCAACAGCACCAATTTTAAAATCCCTAACCCCATCTTGAATCTGCTCTGCCCACGATGGTTTTATCCAATATAATGAACTAAAATGCCCAGCATATGTTCCAGGAAGTATCCAATTCTCAATACTGATTTCATTGAAAAGTTTTTCCTTCTCATAGACATAAGAAACTGGCATATTCTTAGGAATTAACATGTCTGGATGTGAATCAAAATGAATGAATGTTATTCCAGTAAATGGAAGGTGTTTAGAAGCGATGTTGCGGTAGATATAGGGTAGGACTTCGTTGTGATCTTCGACGACGTAGATAGGGATTTTTTCATGTCTTCGAAGTTTGGTGATTGGTTTGATTGGGGTAATTTTGTAAGTAGATGACGATGGTGATTCTGGCAAAAAAGAAAACAAGAAAAGTTAGCGTTTTTCTCAATTAATAAATGAACTAAATAAATAAAACGAATTTGATAAACAGAATAAATTTACATTTGAATGGTGTACCTTTAAGAATAAAGAAAAACGCTTTTGTTTCCTCTGCTTTCATTTTTTGTTAGTAAGTGTTGGACAGGAAGAAATAGAATTAACAAGAGATAATAATTATAAATTAATATCTTTCTGAACTACACTTAGTTTGTTTTTGGATTTTCCTTCTTTGCGAATCACTAAAGACTTCAAAAACACTCACCGTGATGACCATTCCTATATTCATACATCCTTTAGATAGGAAAGAAACTGAAGCACTTCACAAATAACACTAATTCCCAGCAATAATATCGAATTCTTCAAATACCTTCAACACTCCGTATCTAATGAAACGATCACATCAAGTATTCAACTAACTCATTAGCAATCACAATACACCTGACTCAACATTCCCGGCATGGAATGCAACACTTCGCTCCTTTGTGCACCTCGCAGGAGAATGTGACAGAATGCGACACCGCATCGAATATGATCACGTCTGCCGACCGCTTTGAAACAAGTCAAAACATATCCACCTCAATCCACACTCGAATGTCATTGAACAAAACTGTATAATATTGGCAGTAGTAGTAGTAGTAGTAATTGATGATGTAAGTTAAAAAGTATGGCGCATGTGGTTTTCCGGACGCGGTTTACATCCGATTTACTCATAGAATGACGCAAAGAGAATTGGTAAACTCAAGTCAGAGTGGTAAGTAAGTCAAGGCGGGTGGAAGCGCATGGTAAACGCAACGACATGCCTAGGATTGCCAAATATGGGAAAGAAATCGGATGGTGTGTTTCAAGGCGTCGTGGATGCTATTGAAGCAGGTTTGTAAACAAGCACCATGTTGAAGAAAACAAGAAAAGAAATGATTGGTTGTGATTAGCAAAGAGAAGAATTTAAGAAGTAAAAATACGAGGAGATGTAGGAGTGAATCCATCAAGGACAAAAAGAAATACACAAAATTTCACAAACAAAACTATGGTGCCACAAGTAAGGTAAAATATGAACCCACCTATCGTTGCAAGATTTTAAATTTAATTTAATCACATCACTTTTCATTAATCACACTCAAATACCCATCGAGAGAAAACAGAAGCATTCGATGACAGTAATTACAGCGTGTGTGGTGTAAATTATCCTAATGTCTTCCTGCTCTTCTCCATGAATGTCCCTAGTCTAGTTGAAGCATAGCATAAGACCGTGAAGTAGACCAAACTGTCTAGGTAGAGTAAACTAAGATAAACGACGTACTCCCAATGTGATATGCGCCTGATATGCCTTTATTTCATTTTGGACTTTCAAGGAATCTTCTTAAAATGCTACAAATCTAAATTTACACCTTAGCTCGAAACTAATAAACTTATGGTGCCAGTTAAACTAAATTTGAGTTTCAGTGGAAATTTATTAGATTATTAAATTAAATAGCGTTGACATTAATTAGTGTGAAGGTAGATTTGGAATTCTAAACAGTTTATTTCTGGAGTAATCGCAAGAGGCGACTCAGCTGCCCGAGTAAATAATAACGCTCACTCACTCATACGCTGGTGCATTAATTTAATTATAAGCGGCCACCACTCAAGAAACACGACAAGAAAAACTGCATCGGGCTGCCAACAACTGCTGCTGGAATAACCAACGCTACCCAAGCTACAAAAACAATTTAAGTCGCATATCTTTGGTACAAACACAAACAAATGGTAAACAACATACATTTATGTATGTAACAATTCGTACCATACAATTTTCATGTATCATAATTTAGTTCCGTTTTGCATAAACTCAATAACGTTGTTATTTCTTGAAGTGCCAATAAGAAAAATACATCGAAAATAATAGAAAATATGTGGGCATACTGTATAAATGCAACGTATGCAAACAGATGTAAAAGACTTAAAGTTACTACTGTGGTGTTATTGCGTGTTACATATGCCAAACCACGATTAGGAACGGAGATCAATCTTGCTAAAGATAGAAAACAATCAAGGAAATTGTGCGTAACGACATAATGCTATTGCTAATGCCAGCTAATATCGCGTGCTTTGCAGAAAGCCTAAAATGTGCACGTCATATACTTGCTGAAAGCAGTTATTTATACCTAATAGACTTCCTATTTGAAGTTAAAATAGCATCATTAAGAGAAGAGGTTTCCTTCCCCAACTTTTCTTCATACTTCCATTTTAATTCCTCTTCAGTGAAGAAGAAGCACAGTTGTTTCTTCACACTGACCAGACAGAAGAACAAGAAAGTGATAGATAATTTGACCTTGCTTTATAAGAAAGAACTAACAACAAAAAACATTTTCTACTTTCCATCATTATGTGCCAGAATGAACAATCACAAAACAGGTGCGAATATGTGAATTGTGCAAAACAAAAGGAAACTGAAGGTATACTATTCTAATATGCATATCAAAAATATTGATAGAGACAGCTATGAATACATAGAATGCAAAACATAACCATCTATGATGTAAACAATAAAAATAGATTTCAATTGCAGCGTAAATTCCAGGTCAATTTCAACATTCGATTCTTCCAAACCGGCGGATGATATAATGGAATCCACCAATTCATTCAATCAAACCCAATTACTTTTTGCACATGTTGTAAACAGATATCACTTGAATTGCATTAAAGCAACTTGAAGGGTATACAATATTTTCCATTAATTACAATTACGAAATGGTGTCATCCTAGTATTATTAACGTTTATACTTCATTTAAATGAACAAAAACTTTTTTTGATAGGCAAGGAACAGCACCTAGGAACACAATTTGTAATCATCTTAATTTAAATAACTTAATCAAAGATATGTTCAAAGGCTTACATCCTGGTTTAGTCCCATCTCTCAGTGTACATTTGTAAGGCCTTTGTAACATCGTAGGTGAAAACTTTCCATACATTGTACGATCCATTTTTATTTTTAACTCCCAACTTAAACGACCGTAAATTCACTATTTTAATAATCACATGGTACCTTAAATTTCACAAAAAAGTTTTTAACTTGTATCTTGCGCCACGACCAACTCGCAATACCCAAAACTTTTCATTCATCAATTTGAGAAATGAACGAATCAGTATTTTTAGTGACGTCTCCACGCTCGAAGATCTCCGACTCTGGGTTTATTGGCACGTGCACCGTTTTAAAAATCGTTCACATCCCCACATTGAAAGTTTATGTAAATACGTCACTAAAAATTCAAAATTCTAGTCCAAAATAAATGCAACAAACTAAGTTTAATCCACCACAATCACTTGAATTAATGCGAATGAAAGTAACTGAGAAGTTTTCGAACACTGAGTTACGGCCACCTCATTCTTCTTAATCTTTCTTGTTCGAAGAGGCCGATGTTTATTTGGTCTACTCTGAGAATTTGTTTTCTTCGTTTTCTCTGCAATTTTACGACTTGCACTTGCACCAATGTAATAGTTTGAAAGTGAACATTTATGAATATTACTAATGACACTCGTCCATACCACAAGTTTAATGTGTATACGAACCAGCCAAACACTATGAAGGTTGTGTGGCGGCGGTGTAAAGAGCGTAGATACGCGGCGGCAAAACGCGACGACAAAGCACGCGCACGCGTCTAGTACTTAATTTAGTCGGGCATGCACACAAGACCAATAACCAAAGAACAAACAGCTAATAAAAGACCAAACAATGCAATAACGTAATGAGATAAGCTATTATAGTGTCGCTGCTTTGATGGCTGTACCACGACTGAAGTATAAATCAAAGATCAAATGGTTCCACGTGGATTAGACCAGAGGATTCCGAACTCGGAGGAATGCCTCCCTGGAGAGGACAAGTGGAAATGGAAGTGTCAAATACTTGACAAATACCAGATTTTCAAGATGTTAGATATAAATTCAAAAATACAAAAAGGAGGCATATTAATTTAAAGAGAATGTATCAAACGCAATTAAATTTTTAGCCAGCCACCTAAAGTTTGTGCATCACTGGGTTAGATCCTGATGGTATCTGTAACACCAAAAATTGTGATATGATTGATGTTTGTGCTAATACAGTTAGTTTATATCCAAATATGGATGCTGACAACTTTTTTGAATAATTCCATATCTTGAATAATTGCACAATACCAGCAAGAGAAGCGGCTTTGGTTGTATTTGCTAAATTGTCATTCCAAGTAAAGTGGTCACACGCTCAGCTCATTCCTAATTTGATGGTGCTAATAAAAGTTACGAAATTGTATCGAGAAGAAGACAAGTCCATACCAATACAATAAATTACTTAGAAGTGTTTGAATGCTATGTTCTATTTTATATTTTTGCTTCTTAGCCATCACACCAAAGTGCAGCCCTCCAAATTTGAGATGCCACAGTTGCATCACAAAAATTTATATTTATAGCGCGCAAAGTAGCGCCGAACGTAATTTCAATCGAGGTGCTGTTTATTTATAACCAGATTTATAAATTATGTCAATTTATTTCAAGTTTATTTGTGTTCTAAATAATTGAAAATGTTTAATTCCAGGTTTCATATCACAAGAACCATAACGACAACAATTTTTAAAATGTTATTTTTACTTTGAATCTTTTTTGTTTGTAGGTTTTCAGCATAATTCGCCGTGGAGCGTATAGTTACCCATGCCAACTGCCCACACCGTACTCGCCCTCCATTCCATTATACTGCATCAATTAAACCCTGGTAGTTAGCAGCTATTGCACCTGGAAAGACATTGTGGGATATATTCCCAACAGAGTTTGAACCCGCGTCCACCAAGTAATATACGTAATATATGCGAAACTTGATACTAAATACAACTTGAGTAAATTACACATGTCTCTTTCAAATTGGGCAAAATATTAAATTAGTTATGTCTATTGACAATACAAGCAATTTAACAAGGGCGACATTTGCGTTATTTCGCGACCCCATGAGGCAATTGAAACACGCTCAGGAGGGTACAGAATCTACGCGGGCTGACATTACATTGGCGCATGCGCAGCTCAGAGGTTCATGTTTACCAATAACATCTAAAATCAACTAACAGAAAACTTTTCGCAGCATTTGAATTTCTTTAGTGTACAAAAACAATAAAGTATGGTAAATACAGTTTAGGGTATTTATAAGTATATAACTGTATCAAATATCAAACATGTAATAATTAAATATTTGGCATTCGTGAATATATACACAATAGAAATAGAAACAAAAGCGTCACAGCGTTATTCTCTAGCCAACTGTTCTCAACATTGTTCATCTCTCATTACTAGTTTAGACACAAACTGGATATAAACATGTTTTATTCAAGAACGACAAGAACAAATAAAATTTACTACGCGAACACGTTATATTCTATTCCCCGAAGGCAAAGAGGTTAACCATAACACAAATTCCAAGAAAATTGAGTCTCAACTCACCCAAGTCATCCATGCCCGTGATTGTTTTAATGACCCCTGATTCTAGACTATAATAATATATTAGCGTTAACCAAGTCTTTTTAAGAACAAGGGTGGTCAGCTGATGTCAATTAATTGAGTTGATGACCGAAATGAGTGAAGAAAATGAAGATGAGCCGTGCCCACACAGGACTCACACGCCAATCGGCCATCACACTGCAAATCTAAGCTTTATCGCGACGCTCGATTACTTCCGATACAGCCGACAATTATTCAACGTTAACATCCGAGTGGTGCGCGCTCTCACCGATCGACCATATTTAGAAACGAGAGATAAATGCGGATAAACAACAGTGATGTTCCGCCCAATCAAGTATACAACAGCTTCGAGCCCGTTCAAAGCACCAACACATGTGAAAAAACCGATTCGCGTTTGTTTACTTTTGACAGAAATGACAGAACAACCTTGATGTGTATCGAGGATACTCGTGTACCATGGGCAGATCGGACATTATCGGGTTCAATTGCATAGACAACCCAGAACACTCAATTCCAGAAATTCTCTTAAACATTTAAATATTACTTTTCTCTTTAATTTGTGATTAATATTTGCAATAAATTATACACTAATTATCGAAGCAAAGGGGACTCACATATACGCTCGGTTCATTGAATTGATGGAAATTTCTAGGTATTTATTTTATAAGTAAAGAAAAAAAATAAGAAAATGTACTTCCCCGCTCGAGGATACCAGTCGCTTATTATTTCATGATAATTGACACATTTGAGGTCAACAAAAGCATAGATCAGCTTTTTGACCCATAGCCATATAAATAAGCAACTTTTACGCAGAGCTACACATTATTCGCACCAAGTCAAAGCAACAAAATGTTGGACCTAACAAATCTTACCAACGCAGTATTTTTAGCGTTTTCATTTCAACTTGTATTAATTGTGAAAATATCAAGTAGTGTGCTACCAATATCATGCCCATTGATAATTTCGCGCACGGAATGGGGTGGTCGGGTTGCTAAACAGGTCGAGTATTCTATAATTCCGGTTAAATACGTTGTTATTCATCATACAGTTACAAACAGTTGCTTTTCTGAAGTGGAATGCGCGGATTTGTTCACAAATATTCAGAATTTTCATATGAATGAATTGGAATTTCATGATATTGGATACAAGTAAGTAATTCTATAATGAGAAAATACTCTCCAACCTTATATTAATTTTTTATTTTATTTACAGTTTTATGATTGGCGGCGATGGATTCGTTTATGAGGGCGTTGGATGGCACAAAGTTGGTGCACATACAAGAGGATACAATACCAAAGGCATAGGAATTGCATTTGTAGGTGACTTTTCTGATAAATTACCAAATCGAAGGCAACTCGACGCAGCTAAGCGTTTGTTGCAATGTGGAGTTGATATGGGAGAATTGGATAAAAGGTACAAGTTATTAGGAGGACGACAGGTTAGCAGCACACAGAGTCCTGGTTTAATGTTGTACCAGGAAATCCAAAAATGGCCTAATTTTGTACGAGTTCCGTGATGTATTATTTATATTTTTATTTGTTTAGAATAATTAATTTTGTATTTTATTATAAAATGCGCATGCGCGTCTAAGTATGAGCCGACCTTATACGAATCGAAACGATTTTACAAACGCAAACGCACAAAACATCCGATTTGAGTTTGTGTGCGTTTGTTTATATATTTTTATAATTATAATTGTTGAAGTGAAATAAATTATTTAACATGCCAAATTGGAACCAAATCCAGTCTCAACTACGACATCCTGCTAATCCAGTTGTGTTTTTCGACGTTTCCGTGGGAACAACGGTAGGTTATGTCTTGGAAACCGATTAAAGAAACATGAAATAAATTTATTAATTACCATTTAGCACAAACTATTGATTTAATATGGTAATATTTTTTTTAACAGGAAATAGGTCGAATGATTTTTGAGTTATTTGCTGATATAGTTCCCAAAACAGCGGAGAATTTCCGGCAGTTCTGCACTGGAGAATTTCGTAGGGATGGGGTTCCATTAGGATATAAGGGGGCCAGTTTTCATAGAGTTATTAAGGACTTCATGATTCAAGCTGGTGATTTTGTAAATGTAAGCTATTATATTATTAAAATTGTTGATAGTTTCTGAACATTTTGTTTAGGGTGATGGTACAGGTGTTATGAGTATTTATGGAGGCAGCACTTTTATTGATGAAAACTTTTCATTAAAACATGACACACCTGGTTTGCTTTCCATGGCTAACAGTGGTAAAGACACAAATGGTTGCCAGTTCTTTGTCACATGTGCCAAATGCAACTTTCTTGACGGAAAACATGTTGTCTTTGGAAGAGTTATAGATGGTTTGCTGGTGATGAGAAAAGTTGAAAATGTTCCTACAGGCCCTAACAACAAACCAAAAATACCTGTAACAATAATTCAGTGTGGGCAGATGTAATTAGCATTAGAATAAACTTTTCATCTAAACTGTTGTGATGCTTCTAAGGAACTGTAGGCAACTTTTGACACATCTTTCCACTTTAATCACGTAAGATAGGTATTAACAGGATCAAAATTATGCAATATCATCGTTATTTTACATGCATCAGATGGTAAACTACCGGGGTCGACCAGATTTCGCCAACATATTGCAAACGATGTAGAATTGCATTTAATTCTGACAGCAATTTAACTAAAACAAGTTTTCTCACTCCCCCAATGTGGATCAGTGATCCAAAATATTTCCTCCCACCGAATTAGAATCTCTACGACAAGTCAATTCACTCTCAAACAACTTTACATCATAGAACTCGTCGAAACTTGATCGGACTCAACATTTGGTTCGTGCGACCCTTTGTCCTTCATTTGACATTGTGACAACATTCATACAACATTTACTTCTTTGAATCACACCACTGATAAACAATTCGGGGACGTTATCCAACAAAACAAGTTTTTGGGCATATCACGATATTTCATCAGTATTTATTTCCCTGCCATTGGAGAAACAATCGACGGCGAAACTTCATCAATCTAATCAAAATTTTTGTAAGTATATAACTCAAATTTCACTTCATTTAAAATCATCAAAATTTCTAGTATTTTCATTTCAATCCTTAAAATTTATCAGTTTAAGTTGATTTCAAATTTATTAGTGTCAACATCACTTGGTTTCTTTTTTATAATTTCTTGATATATCCATAAAGTTGAAGACAAAATGTATGGTCTATCTAGGCTTTTATTGCTGGCTCGACAGAGGTTATTATCTTGTTACTAATTATTGATTAACAAATCAGGTGTTACTCATATCTAATCAGCATTCATTGGTGTTATATGTTATATAATTTTTATTTGTGCAATAATGTGTTGATCCGAGTTGCATTTTATTTAGAGTGAAGTGGTATTTGTATTACAAGTATTCAACTGAGAAGGATTGCAAAATGCCAATCAAGAACATTCTAGCAAGGCAAATTTTTGATTCACGTGGAAACCCCACAGTGGAGGTTGATTTAATCACTGATTTGGGATTGTTCAGGGCTGCAGTTCCATCAGGTGCCAGTACAGGTATGTCATCCAATAAATTAACATATTAAATGCCTTTATTTTATGGCATAATACTAGCAAAACTGAATTGTAGGTGCACATGAAGCACTTGAATTGCGTGATGGCGACAAAAACAATTATCATGGCAAATCTGTCATGAAAGCTGTCTGTAATGTAAATGAAACCATTGCTCCTGAATTGATCAAGGCTAATCTTGAAGTGACCCAACAATGTGAGATTGATGAGTTTATGTTAAAACTTGATGGCACAGAAAACAAGGCTACTTTGGGAGCGAATGCAATTTTGGGCGTTTCTTTGGCTGTTTGCAAAGCTGGCGCAGCAAAACGTGGCCTCCCATTATACAAGCACATTGCGTCCTTGGCTGGTAATGAAGAAATTATTCTCCCAGTACCTGCTTTTAATGTGATCAACGGTGGCTCGCATGCTGGCAATAAATTGGCTATGCAGGAATTTATGATTTTGCCAACTGGCGCGAAGAGCTTCACTGAAGCCATGAAGATGGGCAGTGAGGTCTACCATCATTTAAGAGCAGTTATTGAGAAGAAGTTTGGTCTTCAGTCTACTGCTGTGGGTGATGAGGGTGGTTTTGCACCTAAAATTAAGGATGCCAAGAATGCTCTTAATTTGATTAATGAGGCAATTAAGAAGGCTGGTTATGCTGGAAAAATTTCGATTGGTAATATTTTTTGCCTGAATAATTAATTTTGTTATGTTGAAACATATATAGTATAACACTTAGTTAAAATTGATTTGTAAAACGTTTTCGGCATGTTGCCTTCTTCAGTATCTTTTTATTGTATATATAAATATCTTTAGTTGGATGTATCCCATTTCGGGCAGATTCAGAGTATTGTTGAGTGTGGTTACGATACTGAAGAAGGCAACATGCCGAAAACGTTATACAAATCAATTTTAAGTAAGTGTTATAGTGCAGTAACCACACTCAACAATACTCTAATTAATTTTGAATTGCTTAACTTTCGTTTGAATAGGTATGGATTGTGCAGCTTCCGAGTTTTTCAAAAAGGGCAAATATGATTTGGACTTTAAGAACAAAAAATCGCCAAAAGAGAAGTGGCTAGCTCCATCCAAACTGCTTCAAGTATATCTAGGTTACATTAAGAAGTATCCTCTTGTATCCATCGAAGATCCCTTCGACCAAGACGATTGGAACGCCTGGTGCAGCATGACTGCCAAGACCGACATTCAGATCGTCGGTGACGATCTCACCGTCACCAACCCGGTCCGCATTGAGAAGGCAGTGGAGAAAAAAGCGTGTAATGCACTGCTATTGAAAGTAAACCAGATCGGTACTGTTACTGAGTCTATCAAAGCACATCAAACGGCGAAGGATGCTGGTTGGGGCACGATGGTCTCACACAGATCCGGAGAAACTGAAGATACGTTTATTGCTGATTTGGTAGTTGGCCTCTCAACTGGTCAAATCAAGACGGGCGCACCTTGTCGTTCAGAGCGTTTGGCTAAGTACAACCAGATTTTGCGCATCGAAGCAGAACTTGGCGATAAAGCAAAATACGCTGGAGAGTGTTTCCGCAGACCAACGTAATTTCACAGTTGTCCTTCTAAAGGCATTATACTATCAGTTGATACATTTGATAATCTAATCACTGCAATCAGCATCAAGTGGCCAAATACACTTTTATAGTTTTCAATCTATATAAGCTTTGAGTTTCTCTTTTATTTTCTTTTTTGCAGATACTTTTTTGATCAGTTTTGTTGAATGAACAGGTGAACAGCTTATATTTGAATCTTTTCTAGGATGGTCACGACCGAGCAATAAAAGTCAATACTTTAGTTTTCGGTGCAGCCTGTTTTGGCGATGCAGTTAAACAAATATCTGACTTTATTTACACTGATAGTAGAATAACAAATTGACATAGAGAAATAAGAAACAACGAATTGTTATCAATCAATGAGGTTTTGTGGATTTTCGAACTCCCAGGCGCTTTAACCAACTATGCTACGGGGCCACAACATTGTTATAAGAGGGATCCCAAATTTAGTTACAAGAAACAAACCTCTGTTTAAATTAATTGGGGTTGATATTGTTATTAAGTTATTCAGGTTCGACGGAAACAGGAAAGGGTCATCATTAAAATAAGGTATTTAAATTGCAGAAACGTAATTTTTCTTACATCTTTATTACAATAACGGTATGATATAACATTGTAAATCAAATATAATATGTATATTTCATGCACTCGTTCAGTGCATTAATTTTTATTTACATTTTATTTAAACAATTTCCTCTATGTGAAAATTACCCTGAAAAGGACATTTCCTTCCACGTAGTGTTCGGACTCAAAGATTATATTTTTAATTGTTTTTTTTTTTACATACGACAGTAATCAACGATAAATTTATTAATTCATTCTCTTTGTTTATTCAAAAAAAAAACAGAGATAAATGCATTATACAATCTTGAAGTACATTAAGGAATATTTTAGGAAGTCATAAAATAGTGGACGTTTTTAACGCATTACATTAACTGTGAACACTCCAAGAAAATATCCAAAACAATTTTCTCAAAACTAATTGCTCAACTAATGAATTTCTTCACTTCATCACCTTCTTCCATGTTGCAGCATTTCACAAGCACTTTGCGAACTGAATAACTCGTTCAAATATTGGGTGATTTTTCTTTACAATGAGAGAAATAGACACTGGCTTAGATAAATCTTCCAGAATATATACTGCAGGAGATCCATCTGGATATACATAATAGACTAAAGTAATTCAAACGTTATTAAAACAAATTAATCCGAGGGTAACGACTTGGTACCAGTGATTGATTTAATTGATTTAGTCGTGTTTACAACTTCTGCGAATGAAAAAAATATTACCTATTACTTAAATTGTTGCTTTAACAAAGCCAAAATGATTGTTTTTACTGTCTGCACAGGTTCTAATTTTATAAAATATTTTTTTTAAAATTTATATCACTCATAAGACAATCCTAAAACTTCAGTTTTTGAAATGTTTTTCTTAATATCGCCCCGATTTTGTCATTTATCTTGTTTAATATTACAGTAATTTTGCAGTTAATATCAAGAGTATTAAGTTCACAAATCAATTCAACTGCATTGTTGATATAATTATTAAAATGTCTATTGATGATGGCGTTAATCTAATCAAATTCAATAATTTACATGATAAATCTATCAATTGATATGAATAAATCATATTTTGATAATAATCCTGATCAAAATGCTAGTGACTCGCATTCCTCAAATATTCCAAATTGAAACAATAGTCAATTTCCAAGCACATTTCAAGGTTGACGCAAGGAAATAAAGGCCAAGGTATTGAGAATGCAGCATTGCGATCGGTAGGTCCCATAAACAGTAATTGCGTTTACCGCAAACACTGAAAATTGCAATCAACTACATCACACGCCGAGATAACACAGTTATGAAAAAAACATAAGTGAAGGTTGAATTTAATCCTAAACGTTGATCGTACCCGACGTTTGCGTTGTTTGCGGACCAGCGAGAGTGATGTCGACAGCAAGTGTTGCAATCCGCACATAAAATTGCCAGCTGCAGGCGCTTCACCAAAAATCAACAGAATTGCATCACGCCGAATAAAGCCATGTTAGTCTGCTTCTGCGTGCATCCGTGCACAAGTGCATAATGCATGTTTCACCTAAGCATCTTCATTCTTACAACTTTTGCCATTGTTTTGGTGGCAAAGCTTTACAAATTTGCAATGGGCAGCACCGGTACGTCCGACGATCAGTGCCCTGAAGCAAAACCGTACGTATTCAACCTCTTCAAGTACAACCGCGTGGTGCCAAACACCATGCAGCAGTTGCAACCATTGGCAAGGTCTGGACATCGGATTGTAGCAGACAACAAATATTTATATTCATTTGGAGGCTATAATCCACAAATACCTGGGGACTATCTAAGACGAAGAGAGGATGCAGACTTTCCTTTGTTTCAAGAGCTGTGGAAGTTTAATTTTGCAACTAAGGAATGGAGTCAGTTTAGTATATGTGGAAATTTACCATGGGAGTTAGCATCAAATGCTGTTGTACGCTTAGGAAGTTATTTGATGGTAAGTTCATGGGATGCATTTTAGAATTTCTTATAGGTTTTATATATATTCTGTGTGATATGTAGGTTTATGGTGGAACTGGAGCACCATTTGGGACAAGATGTAGCAATTCATTGTATATGTGCTCATTGAAAGGTGATAAAACAAAAATCATGGAGATTACAACAACTGGACAGTTACCAATACCTCAGTATGGGCAGGCATTATTTTACCACAATAATTATTTATATACTATTGGAGGGACTACTGGATTTGCTTACTCATGTGATATTCATAGGTAATATTACTAACCTGCATTGCATTAATGCACATTCAATGCACGATGTCGAACTAAAACATAATGGAGATGAATATGTTGTTTCAGAATAAATTTATCAAGCCGAATCTGGGAACAAGTCTACATATGTCAGGGAACCAGAGAACATGAACCGCACGGTCGTTACAGACACGAAGTGGCCTTTACAGGAACAGACGTCTATATTCTAGGAGGCGGCACCGCAGAAGTCGCCTTCGACTTCAAAGAAATACCAGTTTTCAACCTAGACAAAAACGAATGGCGCTCGGTGCGAACTCATCCGGATCCAAACAATCCTCAGAATGGCCTTCCGAAAGGACGGCGATGTCACGGCGCCGTACAAAATGAACATGAAGTGTTCATCTGCGGAGGCTGTGATGGTCCGGAAGTATTTAGCGATCTGTGGCGATTAGACTTAAGGACGCATACGTGGAGCATGATATTGACTTGTACTTTACCCGACCCCACTTATTTCCACTCAACTGCAATGACGCCTGAAGGGAAGATAGTTGTTTTTGGTGGCATTATCGCACCGAGGGGTCAAATCAAAAGGAACAATTGGGTATATTCTTCGTGGTTGAAGATACCCAAGCTTAGCGAGATGTGCTTTGAGGCCTTGTTGCATTACAGACCTGTATTGACAAAATACACTTCGGACGAGCTAATTGGCATTGGACTGCCTAGGCATTTCATCCAGCGATTGCAACAGTGATTAAATATATAAATTGTAAATTTTACATTGGCTAAATTCATGTGGCATATATAAGAAGAAAATAGTTCAAATCTGAACTTTTACTGAGTATTGCAATTTACGTAAATTTGAATTTCATTGGAATAATGACATTTCAGCCATGCTATATATTTTGCATTCTAATTACCATTATACCAGGTTATCATGACATATTTGTAAGTCAGCAAAGATTATTAGAGTTATTTAATATTGTTTGAGAAGTATGTCATGTTATTCTCGTTAACTTAATACGACAAGTATAAATCAAGACTGTTTGTTTACAAGTTGTTTTGAATTGTGTGCAATCAATTAAAACCTGCTTGTGCAGAAGTGGTGTTAATTAATTGTTTACGACGGATTAATATAACATAAGAATAATGGCTGTCTAGATAACTAACTTATGCCTTTCAGTTCTATTTGCTTATTCAGTGGCAATAAAAAGACAAAGATTATTGTAGAAATGTAAATAATATTTGAGCCCATCTTTTGTTTGTTGGATTGCCTATACTGATGCAATGCAAATAACTAGAAATGATTCAATTTGTTCGTCTACCAGGTCTTTAAGTAAATAGAACATTAACTACGTCAATTCAGCTTTAGAAAGAATCACCTTAAATAAATAATATATAAGTATAACATGTTATTAACAACGTTGATCCAATCATTTTCTTTAATTACGCATTAAACAATAACGCATGGTTTGCAATTTTTCCGCCGTATAGCATAATAATCATTTTATTACACTTTTTTCAAACGCATGTAATTTAATATAAGACTATTATTGCGCCTGTGCGTCAATATAACTGTCGATTGTAGACGGCTCTAGCCATCTACGCCGCCGCCGCCAACCACTAGCTGGCTTTGTTCCCGCCGCCATAAATATCCCGGGAGTCGCGCGCATCATTGTGCGCGCATTGCGCACATATCCTACTGTTTTATTTGATTTCACACCGAAAACCGCGGCGCGGGCTTCTTTCCCGTTCAGTCAGCCGCCCGAGGCAGGCGGCAGCCACAGCGCTTGGAAAACCTCGCGATTGTCACCATCGTCACAATAGTCATACGTTCGTTGGTGGCGCGCGCTCGCCTGGTACACGTAGTCCGGCCTTCCCAGTTCCTCACCATTCCCGCAGCTCCCGCATTCGACCACGCGTTGCCGTCGTGTCGCCGCACATCCCTTCGGGAAGCTCATCAAAACACGTCGGACGGCCGACCAGTGTCAAATACCAGCCGTGCGGTAGTCACATTCTCGTCCCGCGATGTCTATCGTCAGCACGTTTTGAATCAAACAGCGAGCCACACACGCCGCCGACCACCATGTGCAAATTCCAGTAGCAGTGCGACGGCGAGGACGAACACCACGAACCATCAACCCAAGGACTATCTTCGAAGGGGTGGAAGATTTCCAGCGCCGAATTCCACCGTTGTCAACCACACTCAACTGCTTAATCATGGAGAACAAGGAGAAGAGAGTCTATAAACTCGTCCTAACAGGCGGTAAGTGCGAGTCACTCCAAATATTGCAAGGAATTCGCTAATTTATCAACGGAATTACACCGTTGTTAACCTCAATATAATGCGACGATAACACCAGGTGCGTTAATTGTGTTTTGCGTTGCATTGTCTGAAGGTCAATGCAATGATTTTCAGTTGACATAAGTTGTTAATAATGCTGTGCTAATTGCGATGAAGATCACTTTGTAAATCATGGCTAATCAAATGAAATGAACGAGAATAAACCACGTTTTCGCACAGAGCAAGTTGCGAACAGGTAGAGCACATATTCATGTTATGCAACCTAAAAGACATGAATATATCACTTCTGTTATTGGCATTTGTTCAAAATGTTTATAGCGAATTTCCACTATTCTGATTGAAATTTATGTTATAGGACCTTGTGGTGGCAAAACAACCGGTCAATCCAGGCTATGTACCTTTTTTGAGAACTTGGGATGGAAGGTGAGCATGTTATTTCTTAATTTATACGTTAATCCACATAATTAAAATATTCACGAGTTTTAGACTAAAGTAATTGAAAGAAAGATTGTTTCACGAACAGAAATGCAGGTATATTCTGTTTGTGATCATCTTTCTATTGTTTAATTTTTCTTCATTAATTACAAGTACATAAAGATTTCAGTTTGATTAACTAAAGCTTAGATCAAAATTAGGTCATCAATTTTGGGTCATTTATTCTAAATCCAAGTTAATTTGAATTTTTTAAAACCTAAATGTGATTATTTGGGGGGTGTAGCAACAACAATGTTGGCATTTCGTACTTGTTTGCAGGTATTCCGCGTACCTGAGACGGCAAGCGTGCTACTCAGGTAGGTATTTCCTCATCCATCATTATTTTCACGACTTACCCGTTACGTACAAGCAATTGGCTTGTAACAAAACTTTTGGCAAGGCGTGAATTGCAAAATCGTTGCGTGAAGTTTCTCATATACGGGCAATGGATTAAGAAAAAACGTTTGGTTTGAGAAAAAGTGCAAACAATACTGACTTGTTGGCTTCCAATTTTTGCCACTTTTCCAATTTGTATTTATTGCAATCAACCTAATTACTAATTATATTAAATCTGATTCTTCTTTTCTTTAGTATTCCAATTTGATAAACAAATCATCAAGTTACATTGTAACATCCTTCGGGTTCGTGTTCGCAGTTCTTGCAAATCAAGTTTTACACGAGCAAAATAAAAATAGAATTTGCTGTCCTAAGCGACGATCGCGAGGTTCAGTGTGTCACAATTCGTTACTAATCGTGGTTTGTTTTGTTTGTTTCATTTTGCAGTGGCGGCATCAAATTCAGCGATCTCAGCGATACGGAAGGTGAGAGACCCACTTTATTACTATCGCCATTTCATTTGTTTCTACTGTGTTAGTGTGTCATCTTTGTGTAATAAGTCTATGGGAATGACTGGAAGCGGCTTGTAACAAGAATTGAGCCTGCTCATGCTGATGGAGTATTGATTACTTCTATTTGACGCATGTCGCTTTTCAGTCGTTGTCTCAATGATTACTAACAATTACAACAGAATTGGAATCATTCTACAACAGTATACAATGTTTTCCTTGATAAAAACCTATTTGGTAAATTAAAATATGATATGATGAAAGATATGCTTGTGCTACTTGCGAAGGAGCGGAAATCGCTAATGTAAATGCGCTTCAACTTAATAACTATTGAATCAACAACATTTAGTAACGAATATTAATGAACATTGGGCACGTGATGTTGGAGATAATGGGAATGGAGTTTAACGACTTGTCGACCGCAGTCAAGTCAAGGTTGACTCTTTTCTAGTAGTCTTTAATGAATCGATGATTTTTATGAGACGCATTTTTACCGGTACTTTTCAATATATCGCTTCTGTTGGTGCGGACTATGTGGGAGCCAATGCTATTGGATTAATAGTGAACTAGGATGACGGGCCACAGAAAATGAAGAAAATGTTATTCAGCATTTTTCAGAATGTTGGTAGATATATTAGAATGGATTGTAAACGATTTATAAATGTCAAGATTGAAATGCATATGTCTAGGCCCAAGAACAGTTTGTAGATAGTTAATAGTAATGATTTTTAGAGTTGTTAGAGTATAGGCACATACTAGATTTACCTCGATTTTACTGCGCGTTTCTTGAGATTCTAGACAGTTTTCTGGTATTCCATTTATTGACTTATTTGTAGACACTGGAATTCCCTGTGATTGTATTCTTATCACAATGATTTGTGTAAAGCATGTTCATAGCATCAAATTGTCAGTTCAAAGTTTAGTGAACTTTTTAATTTCTACTACCTTCAGATAAATACGTACATTTTATGTATGTAATATAAGTGTATTACTCTCAATACAGTGCAATGCTATCACTTATGCAGAAAATGAGACCTATCAAAATAGGTGATAATATTTATATTAATAGGTTAATAATAATATAAACGGTTTTTACACAGTATCTAGTAGAGAATAGTATTCATATTTAAATGCATTGCATAAACGTTCACATGTTTCACAAGCGTTCGTCCAAGAAAAACACATATGTTATTATTTCGCTTAATTTCACCTTTATAATTTACACAAAAAAGTTTGGCTGTGAAATGTAATTTGCGCTAAATTTACATATTTGGATGGACAAAAGACTAATATGCACATTTACGTACGTTGGACTGTTTGCACTTTGTTCTCTTGAGACAAAATCTACATTTGCGTTTGGTCGAAATTGTGCCAAAATTTCCTAATGGTTTGTATAAATATTATGAATGAACATGTTGGATTCTAGCTGCGGCAAATGTTGATCTAGTCTAACTTTAAAATAATAGCGTAGATTGCTCACAAATCGCGTGCGAGAAATAACACGTGCTGGTAATGATGGTGATGCAAAATTGCGAAACTAAATAACACAGGAATATTAAATGATTAATTCACGTATGCGTCATACAACGTGGGAGATCTTAATATGAATTTTCACAGTGATTTTAACTTCAGTTTCATTTAATATTTCTTCTTTACGGTAGTTAATGGTGTTTGATAAAATACTTGGTAGAAGTTGAAAAGAAACCGTTGATGATCTATTTTTTCCTGGCTTTTTGTGTTGCAAATTTTGTATTCATTCAACAACATTGCAATTTTTAATTTAAACAATGATTCAATACTTTAATAATAGCTGCATGTCGAGACCAAGATGTCAGTTTTTGGTAACATTGTAGGTTGTTTTTGATTAACGCAGGTTTGATATGCATCTTCTGCCTTGTCACGTTTTAATTTGTTTCTAGTATGATTTATCTGCTTTCCACGTGGGTGACGCTCCAATATTTCAAAAATTCATGTTCAACGATTTTAAGTTTAGCTTTCATAATTACATGTAAAAGACATTATATCCGTAGAAAAGATAGTATACTTGTATTTAAATAATTTTTAGGTAATATTTGGTTAAAATT
>JAODIE010000012.1:1235756-1273096 GCA_027575565.1 Diploeciton nevermanni
TCTAAATACTTTAAAAATTCTTCAAATCAATAACTGATTAAAAAAGGTTGTTATTCACAATAAATCTATTATTGCATTGTAAGTTACAATTGCATTGTTTCTTTCATATCGCACAAGGCAAGGAAAACAAAGTGCAAAGTTTGCAACATTTTCATCTTCAAATCAATTGGCTAAAGCTGTTTTAAATTGTTGGTTGGGTACTTGCAGACGCGCAATTTTTCAAGCCTGGTTTATCATTTTTATGTTGCTAATTAATCATTACCAAGTGCTACTAACCTCAATATCGCCTGTCACTGATTGTGCTAATAATATCTGTAAGTATATTACACATAACGTAATTTGATCGTTTTGTTTAGGCTGAGTCTGCTTACTACCGCTGTTTATTTATTCATGTCAACTGTCTACATACGTTTAAAAGTTTTAAAGCATAAAATTGGACTGGAATTAATCGTAATTTGTTTATATTTAGTGTCTATCGTTCGACTAACATGACGAGTTGCAACGTCGTAATAAATAATTTACAAATAAAATGATTAGATTCGATGGTGATGAATGCGTTGACTTTGGTGCAATATATAGATTGAGGTACTAAGTACAATCAGTGTTAATTTGGTTTTATGGCTTTATTGAACGAAGATTAAATTTGCCATTTAGTGATTATTCATAATTTGAAAATTAGAATCTACTCTGATCTTCTGTCTAGACCCACGTTGTTTAGATATTTTATGACGGAATGACGCATTGTAAAGGAAGGAATATTCGATAAATATCAAATTCTCATACTATTAGCACTTATGTAAATTATAAAATTATGTAGATGAAACCTAACTATAACACTTACTTAATGTTGATTTGTAAAACATTTTCGGTTTGCTGTCTTCTTCAATATATACTGAACAAAAGTAAATTATATACTACAATTACAGACTACATAATGTATATTAAGCAGTTCATGACCACACTCAACGAAACTCTAAATTATGAAAATACAATCTGAAGTTTCAATAGTATTTTTTAGAAAGATTACACGACTGGATTAGAATATTTAGAATGTGTGTAATTGATTTCTGATGCTTCACTAAGGCGAGGGTGCGAAAACATAAATCATGCATTGTTCTGCTTTCTATTTTCATACTATATTTTCATATTTTCATAAAGGAAAATTCAGATTAATTTGAGAGAATTACAGAGATCATTCAACTTTGAATGCCTGCTTTATAGCTCATATTTCAAATGGCATTATTAATGTACGTAGCAATTTCTATTATTAAGTCAAGAAGCAACGTTTGATTTATTTAAATCTCAGTAAAACACATCAAGAATATTTCCTTATATTTTTCTTCAAAAATCTACTCAATTTGAATTCAGCATGTTTCGAAGAATATTTACCTTTTATTAAATCAAATTTTTTACACTCTTTGAAATGTTTATATTGTCCACATTTAAACTAAGTAAATACAGAAGTAGTGATTAGTTACAAAGTTATTTCGTTACTTATTCAAACTATCTGGCAGTGGGCTAATGCAAATATTGGCTTAAATGAATATTTTTCAATTCATAGTATCTCTTATTATCAATAAATTATTGCACATAAAGTTGGCTTAACTACATAAGCACTGTAAACAGTCTAATAGTTTCAAAATTCTTTGTTGGCTCTGACTTTATCAAAAATATAATTTTGGTACGCCATACCAGTGATAAGAGAAGCTTGCTTCTATTCACTTGAGTGAAATAAAGCAAAACTAGCACTTTGAGTGCACACTTCCATTTAGAAGCGTCTAGGCTAAAAATACCCAGTTCTGATTGAGCTTCATCTTGAAAGAACGCCAAGTGCTGCCCGCCACCAGCACTCGTCGGGCTTTTACTACGAGAGCTATTAGAGATAGCCCTGGACTTAGTATTACAGTTGCAGCGTTTTACGTCCTAGCCCAGCATGGCCAATGAAAATCGTAATTCTCTGCACGACTGTGATGAAAATCTCTAGATTTTCACGGCGGCGGCGGTTACGTTACGTTATGTTGAATGTAATGTGTTATGTTTTATTCTATTCCTATCTTCATAGCAGCTGAGTCGGGTTTGGAATGGCGCGCTAATGTTGCAGTTAAAAAAATGCTTCGTCGTTATGGGGTCGAATTGTTGGCGGTGGTCGGGATGGCAAATAGTAGTTTTACATAATTTATGTTGAAAGAAACTTTACAGATAAGATATTTCTAGAGACAGGGCGAAAGTGTTGAAATGTTTTGTTTGTGATAATGAGAACTGGCTTTCAGGCTTAAAAAAATATTGTCTATGCTTGAAGACTTGTTCAAAACGATTCTTATAATATTTGTTGGAAAAACTTTTTGAAATCGATCGCAGTGATTAATTCAATTATACTTCTAGAGAATAAGGTTTCCTTTTACAAGTATAACTTTACTAACATTGTTCTACTTCATGTGGAGATTGCATGAAACTAAGGTTTCCCATGAATTGTAAAACATCGACGACAAATAACTAGGCGGAATTCTCGTGCTCGTAAATGAATTATAACTAGACACGTGTCAATGTATAATGATGTAATAATCGGTGTTCAAGGTACTGTTTATAAACTGAAAATTATTATAAATTGTAATGTCTTGTACTCCAAAGACAGTGTTTTGTTATATAATTTTCACTCATTAATTCTCAACAATAATTATTAGTCATCAAACAGTTTGATTATATCAAAATTAATGTAATTACGTTCGTATTTGCACAGTTTCATATTTATGTTCTTATCACTTTACTTAAGTAATTTCTTTGTTTAAATATTTGGCAATCGATTCGCACTTGTTCAAAAACAAAAGAGCGTCGTTTGTCTCTCTCTCTTCTCGGCGGCCAGCACAATATAGACGACTGCAAAGAATGCTGTCGGGTGGCGTTCTCCGGCAGCGAGGGTGAGACAAACGTAAATCAGAGATCAGATCGTGCATTGTATCGACTATTTGCGCTCCCTTTGCCTTGCATCTCGTTTGCTCCATTGTAACGGCTAAAAATAATAGCAACATTCACTGTGAACAATTTAACTGATATGCTCTTTATTCTCAATAGTACATTGTTCTAATCTATGCCATCCAACATTGTTTTGTGTGCTTGGAAGTATATTTTCGTCCAGTTGTATTTAGAACTAATATTTCTGTTGGATATCATTTGATTGTGAGGTTTGACGGAAGATTGCATGTTGTTATTGTATTGCAGCATTCAAATTCCAAGAGAACTTGTTGCGGACCATGATCCAGATTGAAAACACCTTCTTCGAGCTGGGCAAAACATGCAAACGCAATTGCTTGATCATCTGCGATCGTGGGGCTATGGACGCTTCGGCGTTCATTTCCAAGGATAAATGGGAGAAGCTTCTCAGAGAGAACGGGTGGAACGATGTGGAGCTCAGGGACAATCGGTATAATCAGATTATACACATGGTTTCAGCCGCGAATGGTGCTGAGGAGTTTTATACGACCGAGGTAAATATTTAAAAGTATGCCAAGGATAATTTGGTACTAATGTTGTTTGATATTACCGCCCCTCGACCCCAATATCGAGTCTCGATTTGAACTTCCCCTCTAATGAAGTGGAATTAAATATCAAGGCCACGTTTTATGTTTCTTGTATTCCAGGACCATTCCTGTCGCTCTGAAGGAGTCGAGTTAGCTAAAGAACTAGATTACAACGCAGCTGCAGCTTGGATCGGACATCCTTACTTTGATGTCATCGATAACTCGACGGATTTTGATGGAAAAATGCGTCGAATGATCGGATCAGTGTGCAACAAGATCGGCATTGATACCGGAGACCGTCTCCTCAACACCTCACGCAAACTCAAATTCCTGGTCAAGGGACCACTTCCAGATAACTCGGTGTTTCCGCGCTTCCAGGACTTTGAGGTGGTGCATACGTACCTGCAGAGCAACTCACCCAACCAAGTGCGTTTGCGAAAGCGTGGACAAAAAGGTGAGAACCGGAAACTATATGCGATCAGATATATTTAAGAGACATAGTTACTCTTTCTAAAAGTCGTCCAATGTAATTTTTACAACGTGAATTTGTTTTAAATTAAAACAATCTTTACTTCTCGGTTAATACCTATTAGACTTGATGACTTATTAACATTCTATTTCTACTAATCGCTAAACGCGCTGCCATTGCATTGTCTCCAACGACCTTGTCTTACCTCTCTTGCTTGCAGGCTATTTCAGTTACATTCATACCGTGCGCCGCCAACGCGAAGCTGGCGGTCAAATTGTTGAGGTGAAGACACAGATCACACATCGTGATTATATCAATCACCTCGCACAGAAGGACAAATCGCACTTTACCATCTATAAGAAGCGTAGATGTTTCCTGGTGAATAACCAATATTTCCAGCTGGATATCTACGAGGAGCCTAGTCATCCTCGTTGTAAGGGATTGATCCTTCTCGAGACCTATTCCGCGTTGGATTGCACGCGTGATAAGTGGTTACCAGAATTTCTGGATATTGAAAAGGAAGTAACTGGTAATCCAGATTACTCAATGTACAATTTATCATTGCGGGAGGATTGGAAAACGTCGAAGAAGTTCTGGAGGTCGATACCAGGTACTGATCCTACAACTTACACTACTAGCTCCAACATAGTCGCATCAACCACATTGAATTATTTTTTGTTTAGACACGGAAAGTCCGCCAGTGTCTGAACCACATCCACCCGCTGAGCAGAAAACAAACGGGCACGTTGAAATCAGTCAATTGAAATGCCAGTTGATTCAGCCGACGAATGGGCTGCCTGATATAAAGCAGTTGAAACGGGAAATTTACTAAGCACTTTTATGGTATGTACATTAAAGTTGGTGCAGTAATTTCTATATACTACACACTGTTTTCAAATGGGGTATTTACTTAATTTTGCAATCAGTCTCTGATTAATTTAATTTTATTTGATTGATGATTCTGTATTGTTTTAAGTTTGTACTGCTCAAATAAGTTTGTGAATGTAGTATTGTACTCCTGCGAGGATGTTGGATTCCTTTTAGTTTAATTTTGGGTTAGTGAATTAATTGATAGTCACCTGGGATGACGTTTGTTTTACAGTTTGATAAACTTTTGGTGCCAATGGGTAAATCGATGAATTTTACACTGAAAACAAATTACACTATTTTATTTGCAACCGATTGTTGATTCTCAGTGCCTGTTAACATAAATGTTCAGTTATTTCCGAAGATTTTGGGCAATGAAACTTAAATCAGACCAAATGCTAAGACCAATCTATTAATAATGTCCATAATGGAAAGTCTGGAGAGTGCAGAATGATAATTTGGCTGAATGGATAGAATGCAGTATTCCTTTAATTATTGAGTGTCCTTCGATGTACACGTTAGCTGCAGGTGACTCTAGGTGAATAGATAGATCAGAAATTTATAGTGGAAATATACTTGTTAATTGTTAAAAGTAACAGAAACATGCAAATGCAGCATAGCTAGCTGGCAATATCAAAGACATTAGACTAGCAAACGTATCATAGATTATAGAACAGTAATAACTTGAAAATTCATGAAAAGAATGAAGTACTTAAGATTGTCTTGTATACACTTGTCCACAATACGCAATTGGCGTAGTTGTGTCTTTTGAACAAGAAAACAATTGACTTTTTCGTACCTGGATATCAGAGAACTTGCACACATAGTGGTGAATTAAGTGGTATTAAAGTAAATTTCTAATGAGAAAATAAATTTCTATTTTCGTAAGATACGCTTATAACAGTACTGCGATTCATTTAATAACGCAGGCTCGGTTTTACTAATCCTTCGAGAACGTTTTACCTTCTATTGAATGTGATGGTCGATGAAAATGCGATATTGTTTTGCAATGCAGCGAGTTATTCCTCGCGTCTTTAATTGATGATAACATGGCCAAAGCGTAAGCAATGGTTTGTGGCTACACTGCAAATTGGGTTCTCATGCTATATCAAAGCATGGAAAGTGAAACAAATTGTACTAAATCTTATATCGCCTTTTTCTATAAGTATTTATTGATGATTAAGCATAGAAATTTATGCTATGATATCAAGATTTGATGAATTTGTAAATGTATCTTAAACAGAATAATCTCAACTATTTTTGTATAGCCGAAAGGCACGATTGGCACATTCGAAAGCAAATGGTACCGAAAAAATATTATTTGCCACTTTATCTGAAATTGTAATCCAGTCAAAGTCAGCGAGTCATTAAATAAATAAAGTATTCCTTATCACTAACTGTATAGGAATGTAAATAATTACTCAACTGATTAGTAGGTTTATTTGCCTCTACTAGCCCTATTGTTCACAAATATTTAAAACATTTGACGTCATAGATAACTCTATAAAGTTAAGGTACATTGAGTGTAATCAGAAGTCTCTTTTCCTTCATCCCAGTGATAAATCTTGATAAACCTAATAATATATATATGCAATCCTAGATATGATAAGTATAATTCATTTAATTTGATTAAGGTAGTGATGCTTGAGTTTCTGATATTGTTTAAGTACCTTTTTCCCAGGTTGCAAGCCCTGTATCAAGCCAGGTCTCTTCCGCTTTTGATTCTTGATCCCAAAATCTCCTTCCTCATCTGATATGCTTTCATTTGTTTGGCTCTGTGGAATAAATTTGTGATTTGGACGACGCAAAGATGGCCCTGCATTGTCACTTTGACACACAAGTGTTTCCTGGATCTGATTCTCAATTGCCAATTGCTCCACACTTTTCTGCAAGTCAGAGTCATGAGCATATTTACAATTGTGCCCAAACCGACAACGGCCTTTTCTGTAATTCCAGCAGATCTTTTTGCCGTTTATTGTAATCGCCGCCCGGCCGCCATCAACCATCTTGACGTGCTTTTCGAGCGCCAACTTCTTGGCCCTCTCAGCTTCAACATAGGGATTTGAGAAGACTGAAGTTGTGGGTAAGTGACCATTTGGTGCATGAGATCCATTTTTGTCTTTTGCCAGGAAGCCTGGCACAGGTAGAGGTAGTTTATCAGCACTTGGCAGCAGTTTTGATTCTTGAGTTGTTAAACTAAAATGTTATGCAGCTGAAGGATTTTTAAACACAATTATATCTATATAAAGCAATCCGAATTTGTTCTTGCTTGAATAAAAGTATTTGTATGATGGTTTTGTAAACATTACCTAGTTAGACCTTTTGGTTGCGTTTCGTCGTCTTCATCTTCGTCGTTGCTTGAACTTTCTTTAGGCGTATGGCTCGTATGAATGATAGATAGATGCTGAATCTCGTTGTTTTGTGCATTGTGTGTGTTTTCTTCGTTTTCATTTATATATTCTGAGTTTTCCGAATCTGAGTCGCCATAAGCAGCGACGAGCGACATGATAACCGATATGATGTTGAATTAGGTTAGAAAATAAACTTCTTGACTTGCTCTGACCAGCTCGAACTAATTTTATTAATTTAAGATAAGGAAGCAATTTGCATTAATTAATCACGACAATAGGCACATGCAATTTCGTTTTCGATCAATAAAAGGCCTCGAAGCCATTAGAAAACTGGGACATGAACAAACCCATTATAAAAATTTAAAAAGTTCCTACATTATTAAACAGCATTCTCATCATGTGCATTAGAATAGGTGTAACAAATTAAAACATGTAATCCACAAAACTACATCTTCACTATAATTCAATTAAACAATTTTTAACTACATTATCAATTTTATCATTCTCAATAGAAACTTCAAACTGATTTGTTCCCACAAAATTATCTTTGCAATCAGCAATGTCCCAATCACACTCATTTTCTTTTGCCCTTAGAAGCCTCAACCTGACATTAGTTAAACTTTGCCAATACTTCCCGCCATAAACTTTACCACCTTTTATATCATTGTCATCATACCCCTGGCCAACAGTCAACAAATTTCCAATAACAAAACATATATGATACTCAACTGCAATTAACCGCATAATATTAATTAAGGCGTTTAGCATCATATTATGTTCCTCAATCCTAATGCTTGAATATAAAATAGTTGTCAGCGAATCAACTAGAACAATTCTTAACTTTGTCTTGTTAGATAACCTTCCCTCCAACTCATCCTTAAGCTCATGCAATGCACATATTAACTCTGTTATATTTTCAACCTGGCCAACTTGCAAATTTTGTAATATTTCCATTTCATTTCCTGGCCCATAGTTATTATCACATATGTACTTTAGTTGAAGTGAATTCAGTGAGTACTTTGTATCATAATACCTTATGATTTGTTTGTTTTCATGCTTTGCAAGGAATTGGATCATAAATTTGTAGATAAACTTTGTGAAGTGTTGTGGAGATCTAACAGAGAATTCATATATGGTACCAGTATAAAAACCACCATCCAAAATTGAATCTAAACTAAAATTATAAACATATTTCATTGCATGATAATATAGAGAGTTTAATGTATTGTTGAGTGGGGTCATAAATATAAATTTACTTTAACTTTTACTAACACTGATATTGAAGAAAGCAACAGAATGATAGCGTTATGTAAATCAATAATTAGTAAGTGTTAAAATAAGTTTATATCAATATAATAAATTAGCTTCAAATTACCTTAAATGATTTGTGGATATAATTGCTGTTTTTTTGAGGATATCTTTATAGTACTCTAAACCATTCAATGGCTTTGCTGCATATTTGTTGAAAATATGTTTCCTGATTATGAGAATTGTCTGTTAATAATAAACAATTACACAATGAAAACAAAGTGCTTATTATTCATTCATTTGTTTCTTATTGTTTACAAATCTTACCTTGAATTGTAACTTGGTTAGTTTACTCAAAGACAATGGATCTTGTTGTATGAAACTATTGACTGTTGTGATTTGCTGATTTTTTAATACATTAATAACATCATTAGTTAATAAGGGATGAATTTGTGTTGTTAACATTGAAAAAGCAAACATTTCCATTGTTTGAGGTTACAACAAATATAAGTGAGTTTATAAAATTTGACAAAATATTTTCACGAATATTACTGCAATAACTTTATTTTTGTTTTATGGGTTATGCCGAAGAAGATTTAGAAAGTATATTTTCAAAACCTCTCATAACCTTTGAAAATACAATGTAAAAATATAGTTTTAAATAAACTGCATAATATATCGATTCGACGACTATCGGTTAAGTTCGTAACGGAAGACACGTACTGCGCAGATGCGGACGTAGTAAGCGTGCGCGCACTGAGGTGGGCGCCTGGCTGAACCACAGAACACAAGCCGTTCGGGCAGAAGCGCTAGTCGCCATGTTTGGGTAGGATGGAGCGTCCTTCCTTGCGATCGTGTAAGATGCAACGCAGGCGAATGTGATTGATTTCGTGCGCTCAGCGTTGCACTTGACGATTGGCCATTTATCGACGCGATCAGTGGTAGTGTTTTCAAATGTGGATGGGCCACGAGTGCGCCGATGTTCGCGGATTCCATAATGGTAAGTTTCAGTTGTGGTTCGATCAGAAAATGGCGTCACGCCGTTGGAATGCGTAGTGCATTGTGTGCGTTAAGATATTGTAACGCTGGTTGTTCACGTTTTATAGCACTAGAATTCGATATGTAATGCTGAAAAATTAATTTGCGCAAGTTAATTTTGTTAGGGTTCTGTTATTTTGAGGGAGTAATCGGGATTTATCATACGCATAGCGTAGCACTAGCGTGCTGGTATTGCCCGGGCGGCGGCGCTGTTTTCAACCGCAATGATGCGGTACCCAACCGAAGCGTTATTTTTACAATTGCAGCACATTTCATAAATTGCTACATTGTTGTGTATACCTGGAAGTCTTCCTTGTTCTAATACAATATCAATTGGGTTTGGCGCATTTTTAACGTAAAGACTATATTTGCCGGTTTCTTATTTTTCCCTCCGATTCGAAGTATTTTGGACTTTGTTTTGAGTATCAACTTGTATTACAGATTCGCATTATTCTGTTTAAATGGGAAACAATTGACCTTCAACAAACACTTGCAAAGTAGGCGATGAGTGATGAAACACCGGGGGCTGGACAGAGTGCCGTGCCCCGGGAGGGCTTGGCACCCAAGCTGGCGGCGGTTCGAGTCGCGCAAATGGCAAGTGGACAGCACGTCGTCACATCGCAAAGTTCGAATAGTGCACATTTACCACAGGTAAGTTATAAAGACGCGCGTAACTAGTACTAATACTGTAATGATGCCGTGTCTTGGTTAGGTCGGCGCCGGCAGTTCTCAACCGGCCGTTCAACGTCTTATTCACATAAACACAAATCAAACTGGTCAAACACTGCGACCTAGTTTAACTAATCAAAGCATTGTAGATGCTTTAACAAAGCCAAGACCTTCAAGTAATGTACGTTTTCTGCTTCAAAATGTTGAATCGACGACCACGACAATGTCTCGTACGACAGTTAAGCGATACATGTCGGCTACACAGGAGAAGAAAGATACGTACAATGTAAAAGTGCAACGAGTTCTTAATCATCGCAATGTTCGATCGAAAATTGTACGTGAGAAATACAATGAACATCTTTTTGAGTTGTATCACCTGGAGATGGGCGGGAACTTGTTGGACTTATATTCGTCTGCGAAGAAGCCTAAAGGTTCGCACTATACGGAGTATGTGAAGCAGCACTGCCTTGAATCCGGCGATATCGTGTTTGCAACTACACCACCGATACCAACTGCGACCGCTGCTAGCTCCCTCCCTGGCATGTCGACTAACACCAGTACGAACACCGCCACCACTTCAGTCAGTGTGAATTCTACTCCCGTCGTAAGCCCCTTACTTAGTGTGTCTAGCCAGCCGGTTGATTCTAAACAGCCCGTGCTGAAGACTGTCAGGACGCCAACTGTGAAGTCACCTAGTACCACATCATCGACTGTTAAGACTGTAACTCCGACTGTCAAGACTCCTGCTACTGCTCCTCCGACGCCTACCAATCCAGAGCAGATTGTTGAGAAAGCAAAGCACGAAGCTTATATTGTGCAACGTATTAGTGATCTGCAGAAAGAGGGTTTGTGGACGGAGAAACGGCTGCCGAAAGTGCAGGAGATGTCGCGGGCAAAGGCGCATTGGGATTACCTTCTTGAGGAGATGGTGTGGCTTGCCGCTGACTTTGCGCAGGAACGCAAATGGAAGAAAGCTGCGGCGAAAAAATGCGCGCGAATGGTCCAGAAGTACTTCCAAGACAAGGCACAGGCAGCACAGAAAGCAGAGAAGGCGCACGAGCAGCATATGCGACGTCTCGCAGCATATGTTTCTAAAGAAATTAAAAACTTCTGGGCGAATGTAGAGAAACTCGTTGAATATAAGCAAAACGCCCGCTTAGAAGAGAAGCGCAAACAAGCGCTAGATCAACATCTTAGTTTTATTGTTGACCAGACTGAGAAATATTCGCAGTTGCTCGCTGAGGGGATGAACAAGCCAGCTGTCGAACAAATAAGCAATTCGAATCCAGCGTCGAATGCAAATTCGGATGGTAAATTTTTTAAATGATACACATATTAAACTCGTTTATTTATATGATTTGAATTGTTTTCCCAGAGGAATTTCATCCAGACGTGGAGAACAGCGAAGACGATGAGGAGACGATTGCACAAGAAGAAGCTCAGGACGAAGAAGAGAAGAGTGATGAGATAGCAGCGTTGCAACGAGAATCGCAGATGGATTTTGATGACTTCTTAAGTGAATTGCCAAAAGATTATCTTATGCACAGAGACAAAATTCTACTGAGTGAATCGTCAGACTCTGTAAGTATAAACATTTCAATTGTGTTTATTCTGTTTGTTTTATTGTTGATATGATGACCTAACCCGTATGAGGGTATTGTAATCCATTCAAAACAATACCTATCAGTGAAGACAATGAGGCATTTGTCTGACGAATTCCCCGCAATTAAAATATTTTGTTTATAAATAAACTCCCTACTAATGAAGCACTCTCTATTAGGATGAATCTGAAGAAGCTGAATCAACAACGACATCGACATCAAGTAAAAATAAACCAGTGAATGTGAAAAGCGACGACGTGAAAGACGAAGACTTCATGATCGATTCTTCTGAGGAAGATGACGAGAATACAATACAAGAACAGGAACAAGTTGAAGGAGAACAAGATCACCAAGCTGAGATTGACGACTTGAACGTGGAAGCGGAAATGGACATTGAGGAATTGCGACGGAAGTATGGAGCAGTGCAGTCTCCGCCTCCTGGTTCCAATGGTTCTGGTACGACTTCTAACTCTGGTGATGAGGCGGAAGTCTCGGATAATGAGGACGACGAGGAGTTATCTAACAGTGAGAGTGAAGACGAGGCTGATGATGATGACGTTTCTATGACTTCAGGATTAGAGGCTGCAACGGACGTCGGTCTGAAATCTCTTTTGGACGACTCCTCTGGAGATGTGAAGCCTGATAAGGATGATTTGATTAATGACGCTGCCGCCATAGCCGAGAGTATACAGCCTAAAGGGAACACATTATCATCTACAAGTGTAGTGACAAAAATTCCATTTTTACTTAAATTTACTTTGCGCGAGTATCAACATATTGGTTTAGACTGGTTGGTGACTATGTTTGAGCGTAAACTAAACGGTATTCTTGCTGACGAGATGGGTTTGGGTAAAACCATTCAAACTATTGCTCTGTTAGCTCATCTTGCTTGCGAGAAGAATAATTGGGGACCTCATCTTATTGTTGTACCTACGTCTGTGATGCTCAACTGGGAGATGGAATGTAAGAAGTGGTGTCCTGGATTTAAAATTCTGACATATTACGGATCACAGAAAGAACGTAAAATCAAGAGGACGGGGTGGACGAAACCTAATGCGTTTCATATCTGTATCACGTCTTACAAGCTTGTTATTCAAGATCATCAGAGTTTTCGGCGGAAAAAGTGGAAATATCTTATTTTGGATGAAGCTCAAAATATCAAAAACTTCAAATCGCAGAGGTGGCAATTATTGTTAAACTTTCAAACGCAACAGAGGTTACTATTGACGGGCACACCACTACAGAATAATTTGATGGAGTTGTGGTCGTTGATGCACTTTTTGATGCCGAATGTTTTTCAATCGCATAGGGAGTTCAAGGAGTGGTTTTCCAATCCTGTCACTGGTATGATTGAAGGAAATTCGGAGTATAATGAGAATATTATTAAACGGTTGCATAAGGTAAGCAATATTGAATATCACATTTATATTCTTTTCAAAAATATGATGATTTCGAGTCAATGAAGGAATTGACATCCATTCAGGTCTTTCCCAACAATGATAACATCGAGGCATTTGTCTGAGACCATTAAACTATACGACGTGACGACTTGTTGATTATTCTTTGTACTAAATTTAAACTTTCTTTATACAGGTGCTCAGACCGTTCTTACTTCGGCGGTTAAAGTGTGAGGTAGAAAAACAAATGCCCAAGAAATTTGAGCACGTTGTTATGTGTCGGTTATCCAAGCGTCAGCGATTCCTATATGATGATTACATGTCACGATCAAGGTGAGTTAAAAACAATGGAAACAAAGTGGGGTTGTTATTTACTACTTCCATATCCAATGTGACCAATTTTCAATAATTTTTCACAATTTCAAGGGAAGGATATTAAAGTTATGCTTTTACCAACCGATTTTGTCTTTTGCCATGGCAATAACCGGGTGACCTGTATAAAACATTTTAGCTTATCTCATACTCGGAACAATCTAAATTTACAAATAATTGCTTTGTTGTTACAAACTGCATCATTTGTTTTGTAGAACGAAAGAAACACTTGCGACCGGAAACTTGCTCAGCGTTATCAACGTCCTCATGCAATTGCGGAAAGTGTGTAACCATCCTAATCTTTTTGAAGCACGGCCTACAATATCGCCTTTTCACTGTGAAGGAATTGTCCAACATATACCATCTATTGTGTATAATATTCTGGAATATGATGTGTGGAAGGTAAATAAAAAAAACTATATTCACAAATTTCTTAGGGTATACCTTCAGGTTCATCTCAGCCAAATGAACAAATTGTTTAGTTGGATTTCTTTTATTGTGTGTTAAATGTGTGGAAACAGTATGTTTCTGGATAGCTTCCTCAATCATAACTTGAATATTTTCTTTGTAATTAAAACGGCGATATTTATTTCTACGCAGTACATATATTAATAATGTCTATTGCTTTTTACAGAATGTGGATTTAACAAATCTCGGTATGAATTTGTTGCATTTTGAGTATCATTATGGTGCTTATCAAAGCTATCGGGCACGACAATTGAAAACACCAAGGAAATTAATTGAAGTTATCTCGACCAAGTCGAAACCACCTTCGTGTCCGCCTTCCAAACTTAGTTTGAAGGTGCATCGAAATCCTGTAAATAGGGCACCTTTGAAGGAAGAGTTGAAAGGTCAGAAAGTTAAACTCGTTCAACATCAAGGTGGAATTAAAGGTAATTATTTATTAATTTTATTACTTGTACGTGAATAAATGCCTTCTGGATCTTCCAATTATAATTTTCAATGATCTAGTTGGAATTTTTATGTGTAAGAAGGCAGATCAAATTTGGAATACAGGTGTGGATGTTTATGTTTATATAAATCATCCTCAATCATAGTCCATACAATATGTAATAAGTGTAATATTAATTAAATTCTAAATTATTTTTACTACAATTACAGCTGTACATATAGCTTCAGGATCCAATCAACAAACTGGGTCCATTAACTTATCCAATGTTCTAACTCCGTCAGTACCCAGTTATGCTCATCTCGTGGAAACCTTCGCGGGAAGACATCTTCTTTTAACTCCAACGTGTAATATCAACACAAACAGTATTGGTATTACAGAAACTACAACTGTAATGACTTCAAGTGGTCAAAAGTTGACTTTACTCCCGAAGCAGTCCATGACATCAACAACTCCGAACATTCATTCATCTGCAATTGCAAAGGCAGTAGTTAAAGTGCAACTGACTTCTCTGCCAAATAGTAGTTCAGGTTCTTCAATATCAAAAGACAATATTAATGTTCATGTTACTCCAACACCTCGTAAAGCGATAGATACGAAATTTATTGAGCACCTGTACCGACCATCGTCTAACAAGAGTAATGATTTGCGGTATGCTTCGACGTTCAGTCAAAGTGAAGATGAGAAAGACGATGCTGAAGATGCTGAAACATGGCAGTCATTCAAACTTGATCGATTAGTGAGGTTTAATGAGTATCGGTGTCGACCGGAACCTATATATGGGCAGGATATGTTGGAGAGTATGTTAAAGTTTGGACAAATGACTTCATTAGGAATATCTACTTGGAGTTGTGGTGGACGTGCTTGTCGTGATGTGCAGTATAGTCGGGGGGAGAAGGAAACACCCAAAGCGTTGAAAGAAGTGATCTTCACTCCCACGAAGTTGATTCAAGATCTTAATTGTATATTCGACAGGTATGTACTTCGTTTTAATCTATTATATCGACTATAAAATTGGTATCCTTTCTTATCCAGTATAGTTGATGATTACTTAGTCTTCTATAATTTCAAAGAATGGAGAATAAATTGATATTTTTATTATCCGATTTTGCCTTTTTTTAATGTCGGAATCGGGCGAATTGTGACAAACATTAATTTACTGGCTGCTATTTTTCTTCGTTATGTGCATGTGTTCTGGAAATCAGCATTTCTCTTTCATTTCAGGTTTATTGTTTACGTTCCTTCAGCATACGCGCCTGAACCCGATTTGCGAGTTTGGAATCCGAGCCCGAGCACATACTGGGGTCGGATACAAGATCAACAAATGCTGGCGCTGCAGTTGAGTGAGCCAACAAAACCGCTCCATCATATTGCGTCCAGCATGATTACTCAATTTCCACACCCACGGTTGATTCAATATGACTGCGGCAAGCTTCAGACTCTGGACAGGTTGCTGCGGCGACTAAAATACGGTTTACATCGCGTATTGATTTTCACGCAAATGACAAAAATGCTGGACGTTTTGGAAGCGTTTTTGAATTTTCATGGGCACATCTATTTGCGGCTTGATGGTTCGACTCGAATTGATCAACGTCAAGTAAGTTGGTTATTTTTTTTTTATGCTGTAGTGATTATGCATTGACGATCAGTAACTGGTAGACTTTTGTTATTACCTTTGCTCTTGCAACAATGCTATAGAATTGAAATACTGTGATGCCAGCAGGCTTTTATGGTCTTTTTAAAAGTCCTCTAGAACGCCACAGACATTTTTTTATATTTCTGCGTGTAAATTATTTTAACATAATTTGCAGTGTTTGCCTTATGGATCATCTCAGCTAAATTAATAACTTACTTAGTTGGGTTTATTTTATATTTGAAGGCAGAGTAAAAAGTGTTAAGGTGTGGAAGTTGTTTGTTTTTGGATTACTTCCTCAATCATAACTCAAACATGTTATTTGTTTTTAATCCTAACATTGTATAGTAAATTATCTTGTAATGTGAATTTAATAGATTCTCATGGAGAGGTTCAATGGAGATCCAAAAATCTTTGCTTTCATCCTTTCAACTCGTTCCGGAGGTGTTGGTATAAATCTGACTGGTGCAGATACTGTGATATTCTACGATTCAGATTGGAATCCGACAATGGATGCACAGGCTCAAGATAGATGTCATCGAATCGGTCAAACCAGAGACGTGCACATTTATCGTTTGGTCAGTGAGATGACCATCGAAGAAAATATCTTGAAGAAAGCCAACCAGAAGCGATTGCTGGGCGATCTGGCTATAGAGGGTGGCAACTTCACAACTGCATACTTCAAGAGTGTAAGAATTTATTCATTCAAAACTGTTTTTATAAATGTTTTCTTTCGAATCACGAAAGCTGGTAAATTTACCTTTTCTTCTGTTACTTCAAACAGTTATCCTTTCTAATCCAATATAGTTGATAATTCTTTAGTCTTCTAATAATTTCGAAGGAAGGAGAACAAATTGGTACTTTTACTAACCGACTTTGTCTTTTCAATGTCAAAATTGGGTGACTGGAATCAAATATTCCTATATTTGCGATTGATTTGAATTTTTGTGGTTTCTGAGATTCTAATTGATATATTTATATTTTATAGACAACCATACAAGACCTATTTAGCATAGATAAGAATGAAGAATCAGCTGCAAACCGCATGTCTGAAGTGGTAGCAAGTAGTCGAGATCGGGAAAGGCATCATGAAGAAGTTTCGTCAGTTGCAGATGAGAAGTCTGCGATGGGCGCGTTGGAAAATGCACTGGCTGCGGCTGAAGACGATCAAGATGTTCAGGCCGCTTGCACCGCAAAGGCAGAAGCAGTTGCGGAGTTAGCTGAGTTCGATGAAAATATTCCACTTGAAGATAAGGAAGAGAACAATAAAGAACCAGAAATCAGTAAAGCTGAACAAGAAGTGTGCAACCTAATAAATCAAGTAAGCTACTTTTTATATTTCTATCTTTATTAACTGAAATACGGCATTGACAATCAGTAATTGGTCGGCTTTCGTTATTAACTTTGCTCTTGCAACAAGGATATAGAATTGGAAAACTGGGGTGTCAGCAGGCAATCGAGTTTCCCATACCTCCATATAATACCCCCATATTTTAGTTTTTAATTTAATTTTACGTTTCAGCTGAGACCGATTGAAAGATATGCGATGCGGTTCATTGAGCTAACTGAATCTGCGTGGTCTGCTGAACAACTCCAAGCCGCTGAACGAGAGATTGAGGAAAAGAAGCGTGAATGGGAAGAGAATCGTCTTGCAACCATGCGCGAGGAAGAAGAGCGGCGAGCACGCGAGCTAGAGGAAGAAAGTGAGATGATCACGTTCAGTCGCGAGGACGCAACGAATCAGGTCAGCAAAATCCCAAAACTAAATAATAAACCGCAACGTGAACGTAAGTCGTCCAAATGTGCGGTGGTGGCGGTTGCGGCAAGCGTTAAAGCTAGTAGTCTTGGTAATACGTCGAATCGGGCAAATAATGTGCGTCGCCGGCCGACGCGTTTGCATCCTCAACCTGAGAAGAATGAAAAACGATTACCTTCGCCGACACCGGTATCATCTGATTCTCTTAAAGAATCAGCAGTGAATGGTGGTAAATCGCCTATCACTGCTGAATCAGATTCTGAAGACTCATCTGAGGAAGATTCACAACCTTTAATTCAAATTCAAAAAGCGGTTAGTCCTAAAATAAATAAACTCGATCATAATTCTCCGCGGACGCGATCCCACGGCACAGTTGCGATCGATCTATGGACTCTAGATGTTAGTCCCATTCTCCCTGGTGTTAAGCCAACTAAACGTTCCACTACACACATAAGGCGCACAAATTCCAATGAAAATTTAAACACGGCCGATAAGCAGGAGAAGGAAAACGTCCAAGTTAGCCGAGTTAGTAAACCAGCAGTGTTGGGGAATCGTAGGTCTCGCAAACGTCGACGTATTAATCGCGTGCGCTCTAAAGATTTCAAAGACAGTAGGGATAGTGTTGCGCTGAATGATAAGGGAAATTGTACTGACGACGATTGTAAGATGTCTGCTGATAGCTCGATATGCTCCGATGACGATCGGAATCAAACAAAGTTTAGCGACGAAGAGAAGACTGATTGTATCCAAGGAAGTATTTTGAATAGTACGAAATCAAATAACGTAATAGAGGCGTCTGTTAACGCTGATGTAGATATCAATGCCGTGAATAACGCAGCCTATTGTGATGCTGAAATAGACCATCAAAACGACACAAATCATATCGCGATGCATATAAATGACAATGATACCCAGTCTGCTACTGCAGAGTCTTGTGGCCGAGACGGCGATAAAAAACATACAGATCTCATTAATACAACATTAGACGAAAGACATTTGTTATCACCAGACAGGTGTCATAAAAAGCGTCGCATTCCGCCCAGGTTTAACAAATATACAAGTACTGCGAGTACATTGGACGATTGGTTAAAAAAAGACCAACTTAAAAACTCAATTTCTACAAATGATGAGGAATTGGCGGAGTTCTCATGTTCAATGGCGATCAAATCGGAATAACTTTTCCAACATACGTTTTAAAAATCAGAGTTTTATGGAACTCGAAATTGTTCCTGATTCTTGTACATAGCAAAGTAATGAAGTAGAGTTAATTTTTTAAGGTTTCAATTATCTTTAAAATATAATTTTATGTACAGACTGTAAATTATTGCATGAATGTGAGTTTGCGTATTCTATTTTATTAATATTGATTAATGCGCGAGTTGTGTTAATATGGAATATTTTATACACTACAAGTATATTACAGATAAATAATTCAAAAATAACCTATTACATTCCAAGAGCACACCGATTATTGTTACAATTTCACAGTTTGGAATCAATCTCAAATGTCTAAAATACAGCGACACTACTACTACTTGAATTCATTGGTGCGAATTATGTCAACATGTTTGGTTTGTTCTGTTTTAGCCATGTACATAGTTAATTTAATGGATCATTATATATTTAGCAGATAAATAAAGAAGTCTCTTGCAAACTGTGTGCTGGTCGTCGAATTATTTCTGTGAGGTCAAAAATTTATTACTGGCATATGGTACGGAACACGTGCGCGGGGTGGGCGTAGGTTTTGGTGCCAACTTGCTCCGGCGTGCCGCAGCGGGCACCAAAACTCGCCCCGCTGGACATGTACCGGCACTCAGAGCAAGGGGGCTTCTTTAGAATCGCCATTGTCGAAACGCATCCGCACACCACCCCGCGAGCGCTGAACCTGCAACCGCCAAGTTTACAACTCACAGTATATTACCTTTGTATATATCCAATCCGATATTCTTCCTGAACACAATCCTTTATATCCACCACGCCTCTACGTTAATAGTGCGCTTAGCTTTTCAAGTAAGTTAACTTATTTTTTACAATGACTCGCGTTGGTTACAGATTTGGGTATCCCAAAATTCGAGCGAACAGATGCCGGTAAGTGGGGATATTTTCTTGTCACTTTCCCTTCCCCGACTGACAATTTGTACTGAAGAATATGTTTTGTATTTAGATGTGGTGTCCACCAACACCTCCACAACAGGATAACGATATGTATATTGATCACTCAATGGCATTCCTCTATGATACCCACAGCGTTATGGCGGAAACTCAGCTTCCGCTTGTTTACGTCAAGAAGGATACCATCAAACGTCCTCGTGCTGAACCCTGTTTGGTTGATATTAGGCGCCCTGTGAAGGTGCATAAACGTGAAGATGTGGCTCAGCCACCCAAGTCTATATTTAACACTTCTCTGGCGTTGAAAATTCGTCGCGATGCACGAATTCAGAAGATCCGCGGTCTCATCAGGCCACAGATAACACCAATTCCGGGCGTGAAATATCCCGTGAACAGTAAATCACAGGTTGAACCTCCTGGACATAACTGGACCATTCATGAAGATGCAGCTATCTTGAAAGTCTTGCAATCGTATCAAGGATTGACTGTGAATCTTGTTATTGCTTGTGCGGGGCATACACCAAATTGGGATTTCGTGGCTGATTATGTGAACACCGTTTCGAACACATACAGGTCTCCTAAACAGTGCAGAAATAGATACGAAACTGTTTTGATCCCGCGGGAGGAAGGCAAGCAAACTATTGACACTTCACCGAGGAAGAAAAAGCAGAAGACTGCTATGAGTCCTGGTGGAACCGTGTATAAGGTTAATCCATCAAAATCAAATAGGTCCACCTCTCAATTGTACACTCAGGATAATAACAGTACATTTACCAGTTTAGCCACTCAGAGATTTGATGGGTTGAAAGTGATTTCTGCGAAGAAACCAGTGGTTTCTAGCGTGATGTCTGTTGCTGTGAAGAACACTAAGAACGAGGGATACCTATCTGAACATGGGATTGATTTGGATCATCCTATGACTGCTGCAGATATAGCCACTAAACGTGCGGAGCGCAATAGGGAGAAGAAAGCTTTGCCGGATCAACTGCACATTCAGAAACAGCTACAGTTGATACGACAAGCACAGGCTCAAGCTGCTTCAGCGGTGCCTTCAAGTGTTGCTAGTTCGCCTAGTTCAACACAAGGGATTCAGCAACAACAGCAACAGGTTCAAGCAGTGGCACAAACTGTACAAGTTAGCACGGTTCAAACTGTGGTCAGTTCCGTAGTAACAACACCAAGTACACCGCCTACCAGTAAGTTACCAGTAAACTTCAACATGAAACAATTGCTTCTATATATATATTTTTTTTGTTTGTTTGTTCAGATACTGCCCGAATGCAAAGAATCGTCGCAACAGCTTCTCCACTTCAATCCCAGTCAGTAGTTTCCGTCTCTGGCCAACTTCAAGGTCAGCGTTTAATTGTCTCTGGTCCTGCAGGACAATCTAAAGCCACTGTTGTTGGTGCAAGCAGTGTGTCTGCAAAATCAATACGGGAGGCACAGCTTCAGCTGCTCCGTCAAGCTACACTCAAACAACAGACGCAACATATGCGTCTACAGAGCGCAGGAATTTCACCACAAGCGTTAAAAACATCAACAGTGGTGACAATTCCTGGCCAATCTGCGGTTCAAGTTCAGTTTACTCAAGCCCAACCGCGTACGCACATCATTAAAAGCGGCACTGTCACTGTTGGTAATAAACAGGTCACGCGTACACTTACTGAAAGTGAAGTTGCACAATTCTTGAAGCTTAAAAGTCAGAATCAAAAGCTGACTGGACAAGCAACGACTATTGCGAATCCGCAAGTATTTGCGCAGACTCTTCAGGCTGGACCATCTGGAACTCAAGTGGCGACTATTGTAAAAACTGTATCTACCCCAGGAGGTAAAATTTATTTAATTTCGCATTTGTTTCAGTCGTTCTACGTATAGAATTTGTTTAATTTGTTTATTTTCTTAAGTGACCCAAGCAGTCATTGGTACACCCGTGAAATCCCTACCAACTGGAATAAAAACCCAGGCAACTCCGCAACAAATTCGATCGCTGCAAATTCAACAGATTATGCAGCAGAAGAAATTATTGCAGCAACACGCAGCCAGCAATAAGATTGCTGGTGTAGCGCAAGTCACAAACAAGGCTGGTGTTCCAACACAGCTGTTGGTACAAAGCGCTAAGCCCCTTACTACAGCAATTTCAATGCAACAGTTCCAGCAGGTCATAAGATCTCCTCTTACAGTACCACAAGGATCAGTGGTGTTAGCGAAAGCACCTGCACGGATGAATCTTGTAAATCCTGGTCAAGGATCTAAACCTACTATACAAGTATATACGCATTTTTTTATCATGTATGGATTATAAATTTGTTTTGTAGGTGGTAACGTCTTCTTCTCCTGGCTTAACTACGACAATACGCCCGTCCACGTCATCAACTTTGGCTGCGGCGGCGCTTGCGGGTATTAAAGTGCAGAACGCTGCTGCCGGTACGAGCCATGCACAACAAGCGATTCTATCACATGTCTCCGCCGTGTTAGGGCAAAACGTACGTCAAGGTTCACCTGTGCGTATACAGACTGCCGGCGGCTCGTCCGTCGCCGTCACCGTGCAGCATCAATCGACTAGTCCGAGTCTGCAGGCGCCGGCGGGCGATAAACCCACTGATACCGTGAGTAGATTCGTTAAAAAGCCGTGATCAAAGTGAATGAACTTTTTGAGTCTCGCTTTTTTGCGTTGGTATTGATGTATATTTATTTTTAATGATTCCGTTCAGTATTATATGAAGCAAGCCAAATGCTTCCAACGTTAATGAAAACAATTCTAAACGAAATTAGGTAAACAGTCTCATTTTTCATCCACCCCCCTACGACTCTGTGTTGTCACGTGTTGAATTCTGTGTAAACCCAATCGATTCTTCATGCCAATCTTTTGTTTTAATTAATGACCTTAAACATTAAGTTGTTCTGCTGTGATAATTTCGCTCGTAGATCATGGCTTTACTTTTAGTTCACTGTACGTGTACATATCTCATATATTTTTATACAGAATGTAAATAGTTAGTCATACTTCTGCAATGATCACTATGAACGCGATCTTTGTGTTAGATAACTGAAGAAGCGGTTGGCGCGGATCAAAACGTTTTCGTTTGCTTTCAGGCGGTGTAAAGCCAGCACTGTGTGCGCGATGCGAATCTAACGAATGTTCACAAGGGTGTGAATTTAAACAAGTGTAAATGAATTAGAATAATTAAATTACGAAGTTATCTGCTATAAATATTGTGATGTAATTTTTTGTAATAAAGAAAATTAAGTCCAAAATTCCTATATACTTCAATTAAGGATTATGAATTAGTATCTAATTAGTAAGCATCGTTTATTCGATGCGCACTTTTCCAATCATTTTCTTTAAATGTAATTTGGATTAGTGGTGCCTATTTTCCGTAATATTGTGCGCTAGAAATCGTTTCTCACGTGTCTGGTTTAAAAATGATTCTGATTAGTCCATATCTTCACTCCTAGAGTGCACTTTCTGTTCACATACAGGTTATAAATTTGTGACAGCTGGTCAAAACCCATCATTGCGAGAATTGGAAGCGGTGTGGAGTCAGTTTTCACAACGCGATCTTGGCGGGTGGTTGTTTCGTGCGCGTGGCCGCTACCTGTCCACTTGTGGAACGTCCAAGTGCCCCAATCATTAACGAGTGTTAAGAGAGAGATAAGTGAAAACATCAGTAAACATACACTGCATGACGCTGCACGACGAAGACGTATCGTCTCATTGTCAACGTGAGTACTTTGCTCTAAGATTCATTTCATGCGCTAATAAATCTCCTACGTCTTATGTAAACATTTGTTGATTTCTTGCGTTTGCCGACTCCTGAACGTGCAATCTCGATATGTGTGCCGTTATCGGCAGTCTTTGGCAAATACGTCAGGTACATCTAATCAATTTAACTTTGATGTGAGTTGCAACATGTTCGTAACATGTGATTTCGGTAGGTACAACGACGGTCGAGACTCTCTCAGGAAAAGGTCATTGATCATGTAAATTAACATCTATCGACGCAGGTAGACGCCAGTGCTGAGAAAGCCTAACAGTCATAATGCGTTCTTCAATTAGTTCCCTCGAATTTTAATTCTATTAGCCTGGGATACCGTTACCGGCACGTCATGTTCGAAAATCGACTCGTTGTTAATGTCATTAGCATTCAATTTCGAGCAACGCTCGGTTGTGAGCTTAACTAATAAACAGACGACATGGTGTTATTGCCGGTACGCCGCCTCCGAGGCCGTCGATTTGACAATCTGCCCTGATTTGTACTGGATGGTGACATATGCGCATATGCGTTGTCCTAATCGAATAATCAGCTCTGAGTTGAGTATCTGAATGTGCTTTATTTAATTCAATCTAAGCAACTATCTATCTGACATCAGCGCCGGGCGCGTTAGCAGGAATTCTATCAGCGACATTTCGATGACTTGTGAGCACATGTTTGGTTCGCACACACGGATTACGCCTTCGTGAATGGTGTGGGCCTCATGCCGACCATTCTTGTATGCAATGGGGCATACTTGCATTACATGTGTGTACAGCCACTTTGTATGCGTTATGATTGCATTACAATATTTGCATTAATTTCGGGGTGATATGGTAATCGTAATAATGAACGCTAATGTCTGATTGAATAGGTTGTAATGCGGGGATTAAAGATCAAATATGTAGGGTTATATTGGTTGGTGATGATTAAGTAGGTACTAACATAGAATTTTAATGTTGTTATTAGAAAATATTGTTCAGTGTAGTTACGAAGTGTTTAAGATTCATTATGATAAATAATGAATATTAGAAAATATTAAAGAAGATAACATTAATCTTCATATATATTATCTAAAATTATCTCTTAAATCCTGAATGGTTTTTAATTGAAATTTGGAGGAAAACCTTACCAAATTACTTTTTTTTTTCTCAACCACTAACATACAATTACACTTTTTTCGAAAATACTTTGGCTTTGAGCTTTATATTTTGTATTGACTTTTGAAATCGACATTTTCCTTAAAGGGGATGCAAAACTGAGGCAATCTTAATTTCACGCAGACTCTTGCAGAATTGAGAACTTTGAAAGTTTGTAGTGTTGTAATATGACACTAGCTTTGCATGATATTGAAATATGAATTTACTTTCATACCTTGGTATGCATTAAACTAGTTGCAATTTACCTTGAACTTTAATAAATAGTGCACATGAGGCAACAGCCTGATTTGTAAGTACATCTAATTTTTTTTGAATACTAGATCACTATTACAGATCACAATTAGATTACCTCTCCTTTCTTCTTCTTCTTTTTTTTTGTTACATTTGACGGCGCAACATGTTTTTCACAAAACAATTATAGTTGCCTCAGCTATAAAATGGAATTTGAAGCAATATTAGCAATATTAAATTTGCAATCTATCTTAATATAAAATAAACAGTTTTTAATAGTTCATATATGTGTTTCATATTCCAATTTACATCGTAAAATATAATTTTCAGTACTTAACACTAGATATTTTGGTTACAATTATGTATTGAATTATCGTGATATAAAAATATATTTGATTTGTTTTAACCTGAAGTAAATTGTTGTAATAGATTGATAAAAGCCTGGGGCAAAACGAGTCGAATTGTGCTGGGAGTATATTTGTCTAAATAAAGACGGATTGAGTTACACATTTTTTTTTATTTTCGGTTTCTATTGCTAGACTTGGTATGATCCTCCGTATACTTTAAATTGTTGAAGTTCTAAACCGGATCAAAAAACGCTCTAATTACAAGTGGTTTCACTTGAAATCGTCTTATTGTAGTAAACTATTTGCCAATTCAATTCTTTTTTTGGTTGTCACTTATTCAATATAATTGTTAGAGAATAATAACATTTTCGAATTTAAATCTCCAACTTCAACTACTTTTTATCTTTCACTCAACTTTCGAAAACTTTTCGTCCTCTTAAGAAATTTTAAATGAAGAAATTGATTTATGGCATTTATTTCATACTACTTCTTATCACACGAATGCTTACATAAAACATTGAATGCGAAAATGATTAATATCATTTTTTGTGACTTTAATCGTGCCTGCAACTGCAACTTCTTCCACCCTCATTGCCATTCTCTCTCTTCTCTTCTACTCCTTCTGATCCGTTTGTCACAACTATCTGCAATTTCTTCAAATGAGTCGCATTTGCAATCTTCTGCCGTTTGATTAATTACATAATTCATTGTAGTATTTGTCAGCCGTCGACGTGCTACAAAAGGAAATTGAAAGCTAATTGACAATCTTGCTCTTCTGCCTGCTTAAGTCACGAAGTCTGACATTAACATTTTCTTCGCTTTTGCACACAAATCCGACGATCAAGATTTTGTTCACGTCCCTGTGCTGAACATCGCCCGCGCTGAAGTTAAATCTGATTTTAACAATTTAGCGTCTCACGATTCCAAGCGTGAATTAATTAGTTTGTTGATTTGTTTTATCATAACTTGGTGCCAGCTGCTCGCTAGAGTTGCGAATTGTATTGCAATTTAATTGTTTGTTAATTGCCAAACACGTTGAGACATTTCAGCGCGCACAACGCCGGATTATAATGATTTAGATGCAGGCGGATGTAATTTGAGTTGGGATGGTTGAAAGCTTATTAATTTATTGCGGGCGGTAATCGTTCTTGGGATTTATTCATTATTGGTGTAAAATATACAATATATAATTAGAAATGCTTTACTAGACATATCATCATCACTTCCAACCTTTTTGTACCTAAATTTTGGGTGTAGGGCGTCGTGGTGTGTGAATAGTACTTGACTTTCGATCCCTTGCTGCTTAGTAGCTGCACCGATTTCTGTTCGGCAGGATGCAGACTCTCAGCATGGTTTTAAACTACAACGCTGCCAAGAAACGAAGTTGTTGGCAGGAATCGAACTCGCGACCCAGTGACTCGTTAGCCAGGCGGTTTACGTGTATTTAAAACTTACTTAAAACTTTGATCGCTAAAGGTTTCAATTTATTACTTTTTCGGGAACGATAACTTGACATAATTAAGGAATTAACGAATTACGTGACCTGTACGATACTTCCGCATATATCCATTTACACTTGCAAGGATTTCAATATGGATATGTTTTCGTATTATATTCATATCGAGTACTGAAATAAACAATGTATATAATTATCATCTTAAATCAACGTAGCAATTCATCAAACCGCATGAAATTACCTACGAAGTGTGAGTTACAATGTCTTATATTTTATCAATTGTAAGAAATAGAATACTTACTTTTTAGTATTGTTTGGTTGGAGTTTTGATCTTAATGCATATTCTGGTGACACGTTTCGAATCCTGCTGGGCGTATATCAAATATAATATGTACTATCACCGGATTTAATCTCAATAACTGCTAATAACTCTGGTAGTTGATGCAGTATAATGGAATGGAGGTCAAGTACGGTGTCGGTATTCGGCCGGCATGGTTGCAGAACGCTTCAAAACTAACATTTACCAACTAGATTAATTATAACTATACACTTTTTTTAAACGATTTCAATGCCATTTTATTACTTCCTTAATGAACTATCTCCCGGAGTGAAATTATTCAGCGACCGGGAGAAAACAAAAATAAAAACGATGTCCTGGCGTGCCGCCCCATCCGCGAGTTAATCTTTTCGGGAAGCGAGTTGTTTGTATTCCTTGCTTGCGCACAGAATGCTTGTCACCAAAGTGTGTTTTCTTTCTCCTTTCGCAAAGAGGGGGAAATGGGAAAAGGGTTTTAATGAATTTTTTATGACATAACGATTCAGCGAGTAATAAAAGATTTATTCTCTTTTTTATTTCTCGTGCGTTGCAATTTAATTGCGTACCACTTTTATTCGTAGCTGAACGTCTGGATGATAAGCGCGTGTTGGCGTACAAGTTATTGATTGATGATGTTGGAAGTATGTTTTTTGTAGGCCGCGATTTTGACATTTTTGGCATTTCAAATGCGTGCGTTTGACTGCCCGCTGGGCATTAGGATGTCATGGTTTTAGCGAATGGGCAAAGTTGGATATAGAGAGGCTGGAGGCAGCATCACTAGGTTATCGATGTTTTTCCAACTCGTCTTACTTATTCATGAGATATATCATTTGCGCGAAGTGGAAAATAAGTAACGTTGGGCTTGGGCGTTTGGGAATTCAGTCGGCGGCGGCGCCAGCATGTATTGTACATAAATTGTGTTTTTATTTACGTAACAGTAATGCGTTTGGTGTTTGGTTGCGCTCAATGTTGAATGCAAATTGGAATAATATAGGAGTTCTGCATTCTGCAGAGGTATTGTAGTGGTACGTTTTGGTATTTGCAATTGGGTACTACTTGATTTATACCTGGTGTTAATGCGCGTTGAAATTTTCAATAAGCGAGGAGGATATTACATTTGATTGGATTGAATTGAAGTGTCGAAAGGTTTTTATTAATATAAAAGAATGCGTTTTTTTCTATTTACTTTAATTTATATTTATGAAAAGTAGACTAGAACAATTTATATAGTGTCGAACAATGTCGAACAATTTGACATTCTTTATAAAAGTTACAGTTTTTTATATAATAAAGTTTTAATCAAGAATGAAAGACTTTGGAGTTTTAAAAGAATCTGAGAATTTTTGCCTTAAATCTATAATAAAATTTCTTTGACACTAAATTTGATAATAAAATGGGTTTCATTATGATTTACATTAATTCCCAATTTAGGTTATTTCGTATTTTTTTGTTTGTTAGCTATTTATTTACTCTAAGTCTGCAGATATATGCTTTGCCGATTGCGCTACGAAGCTTGGCAATAAATTTATTATTATTATTATTATTTAATTTTCTACAAACGTAGAAACCAAGATTTTTTGGCCGGTTGTCGTGTTTGAATACGAGTAAATTTTATTAATTTAGGATTCACATTAAGTGGAAAGTGTTTAATATGTCATGCAAATTAAAGACTACTAGATAAGAAACATATTTGAATTTCTTGATACGTTAATAATTGTTTGATTATATATTATAATAATTGGAAAAGGTAATGTTTATTACTATAATTTTTCTTTATATAGAGTATTCCTTTTTTACATTTAATTATAAACCTAAATCCATTTTTGTTTAATCTAATACGTTATTGAAATATCAATATTTCATGTTTTATTACTTTATCTACATTTTATTACGATTTAATTCCCAATTCGTTTCATTTCATCGTACTGACTTCCTTTGGTTATTTCATCAAAGGAACAATAGCGACATATATTATATGATTGCAGGTATGTAGATTGTGCGAATTTACGGAAATGACACGCACAGTCGCAAGATTAAGCCAAATAATGTATGAACCTCGGAAAATGCAAATGCGTAGCGCGTGGTAAACGCGGATGAGATCTGGGCATCCGTGCATGCTCGAAAAAAGAAACGTGCGAAAAATCCGCTCACTTTCACTTTTTTACATTTTTACACTGGAGTCGCGCTCTCGTTTACTATAATAGCCTATTCCGGAGTTGGAGGCTGAAGACTTTCGGCTTAACTCACCTTCCCGTCGCTGCAGATATTGATTGAAAGTGGAACTGTTACAGTTGCGGCAATCGACTGAAGCGTTTTTATGCTTTCAAAATTTTTAGAATTATGTTATTAATTCGTGCAGAATTTACGGATTTTTGGGTGAGATAAAAACAAGTAAACTTTTGCAATTTGCAATTTTTTAAATACAAGAATGGAATGGAAAATACTAACAAATTATATATATTTAATTTTTGAACTGGTTTATACTTATTTGAATTATTTGTTTTAGTAGCAGTAGAATTATAACTTAAATTTCTACTACGTTTCAACCAGAAGAATTTCTTATATGGCACATAAATCATAAATTAGCATAGGTGCGTGACGTGGGCATAAACCAAGATTAAGTATTTTAAAGATTTGAAGTTGTACAGGGTGAATTTCTTTTATTGCCTACGAGCGGAGTTAAATGAAAGAGATTTGAAATTCAGGCGAAATGAAAATTTTGCTACTTTTTTTGACGTTGTTTTATTTATTTATATTGAGCCATGCAGAGTGCGCAGAGTTTGATAACATTTGGGACTGGTATTCGTGCTATAAAATAATAATGTTACACATAAATTTAACGTTATGTTTTCCGCTTTGACTAGTGTGTTATTTATGTAATCGTCTATTAATCATGATCAGCAATTATTTTCATTTATTTGGGTGTGTGATTTATATTTATTCATTTATCTTTAGGCAACAATATTCTACACCAAAGAGTAGAATATTGTGATATTTGAAATTTGTATGGAAATATTTGGTTATATACGGAGTTTATTGAGCCCGCTAAATAATAACTCACGAAAATTGCAAGTTGTTAATTATTTTACAGAATAAATAATTCGGTATTGATTATATTGAATATTATTGCAGGGTATTACTCAGTGACACGTGTAGCAGTTGCGACATTGTTTAATTGAATGTCAATCTGGACATTATGATATATAGTTCATGGGCGTGTGGGGGGCTGTTTGGAATTAATGAGCATCATAGTTTCGATACCCGATAGAATACCATCGCTGATACGAATGTGCGCTTCGGGATTATTAATGCAATAATTATCATCATAAGCAGTCAGCTGGAAACAATCCAAACAATGTGTACAGGACATGTACGAGTTAAAGATTCCAATGGATGGAATTCGAATTATTCTAATTGGAAATGTTAGTTACGAAATGTTAACAGGTTTACTACAATAATATCGTTCTACTGAAATAAGTTTTACTAAATATTGGTAATATTCTTTATTATGTCGGAAACTTCTTTCAGTATGTGTTACAAGTTGGCCCAATAAAAATTAGATAAGTAAAACTCTAGGCGAATGATTCTGCTCTAAAATTTTAAATAACTATTGCAATATACTGTTAGGTTACATTATAAACGGTTTATACTCAACTGGGTTTCAATAATTATCGTAATTATTGTTGTAATTATTTGACATAATCTTATCCTGCGGCTAGATGTATGTGGCGCAAAGCGGCGTAAAGAGACAACTTTGATTTTTATTTAGTAATTCTTAGATTATCTTCTTAATTAACTTGGCATTACTTAAATATATATTACTCGATTACTCGATATTACTAAAGTCAGAATTAGATAGGTAGAATTAGTTTTCAAACTTTAGAAAGTTTAAATGGTTTTTGAGGTACGATGATTGAGAGGGAAAATGGTAGAACTCTGTAACAGGCTTATTTGTGTTTGCAACGTTATCTAGATTTAATAAAAAATATTTATAATTGATAATAAAATATAAACTGAAAATTATCAGTTGAAAATATTTTTTTGCGATAAATTTATGCACTGAATTCGAATTCCAGTTAAAATTACAATAACTGACAATTTTTGTACTTTATTTTTAAGTATGCATTATTATAAGATTAATTTAAAAAATTGCAAAAAATCGATCCTCTCAGGATCTAGACTCTTCTGATCTGTAGTCAAATGCGCTATCCGTTGCGGCGCAGGATCTTCAAATATTGCTGAAACAAAAAATTTACATTTCTAAATATTATTGAATTGCAACATTTTAGCAAACCTATAAAGCAAATATTCTGCCACAATAAACTCGACAATATATTCTCATAGCTTCAATAATTTATTGCAAGATATAAATACTCACTCTAGCAAAAACAGTCATAATTCTCCTTTATTTGTTTTTGCTTTTTATCCACTCTGCCATAAACATCTGTTACTGCAAGACTCACAGGATCTAATATGGCCCGAGTACTAAACAAGAAATCTCCCTACGTTACTGGATATCCGTAAAAGTACGTTCCTAACCCTCACGAGAACTTCACGTTCTTTATCCATCAAAGACCACATCCAGGCAAAGCTGCTGCTGCCGCGTGCAGAGGAGGCCCATTTTCCGACATCTCAAGCCATAACAAAAATTTATCAACTTCCGAAAGGTACTTCAACGAATATTTATAGTGAAAAGTTGGAAGCGTTGACATTACATTGTACTTTTCGAATTGCGCGTATTTTACTAGACAACTGCACTATTGTATTCAATACTGAAATTGTGTACAAATATATACGTATAATATGATAAAATATTTAATTTGACTAAAAAGTTGATAGATGCTTTACCAATATGCATGGTGTGTGTATTTTAAATTGGCATATTATCTCGTCAGACTTTTACGAGTATTTTCTCGTTCTTTTCACGCGTATGGAATAAAAGTCGAGTATTATTTTGTAGAATATTGGGGAATAGCTATACAAATTGGATGGTGTAAAATAAAAAAATAGTTGCTCTGCTATAATTTGATTTTAAAAATTTATTTACGCATGAAACATGAGAGGATAACGAGTCGAATTTTGTGAGGGTATAAATCTGATTTTGTCGGTACGAGAGAATTTGTTTGATGTCTGATTTGTTGAAGAGGGATGGAAATTGTGGTTTTGGGGGAATAGGGTTTGGTTTAATGGGTTTTTTTTATAGGATAGGTACGATTTATTACCAGAAATAGTTTGATTATTTTTTTCGTTTTCAAACTTATATGAATTAATTAAATTAGTTTTTTCGTATTTTAGATGCGATGCTTATATTTATCACCAACAATTTGTAAATTATTTATATTTTGCCTTATACCACATTCACTATTAGCAATGTATAATTGCATATTACAGTATTTATTCCTGTTATTTGCAATAACTATAAACTTGGTCAATTTATACTAAATTAAATATAGTGTATTATGAAAAATATTATGAAATTATTTAGTTGCATTTAATAACATTATATGAATAGATACGGAAGAAATATGTGTAAACGTAATTCGTCTATATCGTTTGTTTAATCGTTTCAAAGTTCTTAAAGTGTATTTTTGTGAAAAAGTTCTGGCGCTGATATGAACGGATATTTCGAACAAATATACTTTTCGAATGAAATGAAAGCATGTTCACTTGATTTATGAGTTGCCCAATACGACACTACTCATTTACTCGACAGCAACAGTTCGAATCATTCGATTCTGCGCGCTGCGAGCAATGCCTGCGTAATATAATTTTCCGCTTTGAATTGTTGGTGCAAGCATATATGAAGTAGCCCACAGTGTGCACTTAGCACTTTAAAAGTGGCTGGATTTAACTCTATCTTTTGAGTTTTTTCCCGTTTTTTCAGCGCATCATAATTAGTCGAGTACCGTTATTATGCTGATGTCATTTTATACCTAATTTTCTAAATTTTTGTTTATGCTAATCTAATGCATTTGACTGCAGATCAAACGATTTTAGTTTCGAATTCTGGCACGATCGTAGTATTTCTGAACACATTTAAATATCTTGAGGCTGTCTATATTTTATTCCTACATTCATATATTAATCTTATTTAAATGCATTGCCGAAAGCCGGTTAATTTTATTACGTATCTAGCTGCATAGTTACGCTAAATTATTCAACATATTGGCTCTTTGCTTCAAGTTTAGTCAGCAACATTATCATCATCATTACGATGATGATCAGCATCACAATGTTTCTGAGTCATTTTGCTGTTTTATTCTATCGACCATATTGTCATGCAATATGCAATTCTCTTTATAGCACTCGAAGTACTTGTCGACATTCATAACGAACTTCACATTCGCCAAATGATTTTAACAACCATAAACTCATTACATTGCAGCGGTTTACATTATTTTAAATTGCATTTGCCCGCATTATGAACCATAACCATTACTACTAAAATCATTTGAACGTTTACATGGCTTGGAATACCAAACAGCTCTGCATAAAACGCCTTTCGATAAAATGTAAAAAAAAAATATCACATCTTGTTTTCTAGTGGATGGAAATGACATTTTGATCTTCTAATATAATCACTTTTGTTCTTTATTTAATTGAATAAACTGTTTGATATGATCTCGTATGTTCATATCCTTAGGTCTGTGTGATTCAAAGGATTTGGGGGTGGTCCTTATGTCGGTTTCGCGATCATTGAGTCGCTCTACGAGCGGTAAAAACAGTAAAGTCAACGTGGAAACGTTTGGTTTGGAGTGTCTCAGATATGGGTATAGACCATTGAAAGTTAGAGACGGTTTGGGTTCATGTGCGATGTGTAGGTCCAAGTAGTTTTAATGTCTATGTCTCTCTGCACTCATGAGCACATGGGCAGCTCACGTACAGTTGTTTAGCGAAGTTGGACGAATGATTGCGGTTGGGGTAAATCTAGCGAATCGAACGATGGGGGCAATGATAAGAAGTGAAGGAAAAAAAGTTGACAAAAGTGAATCACGGAGATTTTGAGATCACAAAAAGTGATTTTTGATTTCATACACAAGAAAAACATGGTAATGAATTAACATCGCTGCGGGGATGTTCTATTTACAAGGGAACTCTGAAGAGTTATTTAGAGCCTTCTTTGTTTGTAGATTATTTATATTGCACAAGTAAAGGATAGCAAAGATATTTATCTGGATACTTTTTTTATAGGTAGAAAGCAAATTATTCGAACTTTTTTCCAATGAACAAACTACACTCTCTAAATTAAGTTCGCAAAAACAGAGAATTGAGTGAGTATGCCCTTCACTTATATACATTCTCTTAGATATATTATCAATTACTCTTTTCCTCGACGACATCCACATATTCTTCTATGGGGTTTCCTTTTTAGATTTTCTCAGAAAGCAAACGATTTTCTTCGCCAAGAACGACCACCTCTCTTTACAATTTACTACTTCTTTTTTTATCCATGTCTTCCTTCAACGTATGTGATACGTGTTTACACAACTCCGAACTTATCGTTTGCCTTTATAGCACCGATCTACCTCTTCAATAACCATGAACTTCTAAAACGTATCCCGCACCCCAGTACAAGGACGGAGGGAAATTGAAAGTAAATACCAAAAATAACAATGAAACTTGTCTCACATGAACGGATCTTGAATGGATCTATCTTCTAGCTGCTCTTTTTTTTATTATGAAACTAGAAGTTCGTTGGTCTATTAGAGCTTTTCAAGATCTCGCTTAAAGTTTCACACGTCCGGGAAGCTTGTGATAAAAGACTATTGTACATAATGACGAGGCACAAAGGCAAGCGGAAATTAAGTTGCTTTTCGGGAATTAGTGGGAATTTGTTTTCTCTATTCAGCAATTGTTTGCACTGGTCTTGAATGCGGTAATTACGAGAAACTACATTGTAGCAAGTTGTGAATTCAATTCTAGTTTTATTGACTCGTTTGCTATTTCTCGTGTTCGGAAGCAGGTAGGTAGGCGTAATGGGGTTGTTCAATTGCGTACATAAAGGCTGCGAGGGCAGCGAAGTTGCGGATATGAGGATTAGATTTAATTTAAATATCGTGCCGCATCCGTTTTGCACGGGTACAACTGATACATTGTTCGGTAGTGGATCTTGATGGAATATGCAACCTTCATTACGCGCAGTCGAACCGGCGAAATCGTAAAAGGTGTAATTCATTATGTCTCAGGATGACTTCTGGCATTTTTGGAAAATTCTACGTTTTCGATTAATTGGATGAAATATTTTATGATTATAAATCAGAAATAATGAAATTATGAAATGGGGATAAGATGGGATTGAATTTTTAATATTTGCACAGTTTGATAATAAGCAGATTATCAAACTGTAGGACGGAATATTGTTTGAATGATGTATTTTAATATATTTAGAATCCGTAGAGTTTGAATAAGATATTGCGCTAATTTTGATAAACTATTTATAGAATTCTCTTAATTTGGCTAATTTAACTATCTTCTGTTTCTAGATTAGAAGTTAAAGTATCATCTTGTTCAAAAACAAACTAAGGGTAAACCTATATACTTGATCTTCCATCTAGAAGTGTGTTACAATTTATTGCAGGAATTGCAATCAGCAATTTTCTACTCTTCCACTTTAATTGCTGAAATTTCTACATTATCTCCAACTTTATACTTTATGACATTGATTTTGCAGATAATAATTTTTAGTTTGGTTAGTTTGAACTCGTGCCAAATTGCATTTCGTTCGCGCTGCACTACTTTTGCAACGCCTGCTCGTGGCGGAAGCATTATCTCGCATTCACTGCAATTAAATTGAATTAAGTACGTTTATCTTCCGATTCGCTTTAACGTACAAACGTTTGTTGTATTTTCACCGCACGCGGATGCCTAGTTTCATTTACTTTTCATATTTATCTAATTACGATAAGGCTAATAGTGAGTAATAGTGAAAAGCGAAATAAAAAATGCACGTTGCAAAGCAAGCGTACGTTTAAAAATATAAAAAGAAACTGCTTGCATGTTTTATGTTCCAGTGAATGCTTTTCACTTGTTTTTTAATCATTATGTCGGCACTATAATGACCAGCAAACGTTTGAATTTTCAATTGTGCGGGATGGATGTCAATGTTAAGAGCACGAGAGAAAAGTTTCTATTTGTTTGTGGTTCAATGCGTGCGTGCGTGCGTGCGTGCATTCATTACTTTCCACGCGGGTAGTAGTGGATGGCGGCGCTGTGATTGACATAATTCAATGTATATGCTACATACTTGCACGACGCGGCGTCATGCAGCCGTGATAAACCGCAACGCATTACCAGCTAGTGTTTGATATTCTGAAATTGTAAGGAATGCTGAGGCTTTGTAGAAACGCATTCGAATATAGAACAATTGCAATGGTAGCAATCGTAATTCCGTTTCGAACAATGCGGCGGATGTGTTGAGAGTGAGGGATTGCGAACATTTTATCTCGGATAGCTTACAAGTTTACGGCTGCGAGAGGACCGAGAAGAGATGAGCTTTGAGATTGATAGATTTCATTTGGTAGCGTGAGGCGTGTGTTACGGATGTGAGATGTGAGGAGTTTAAATACGGATAAGATTTGGACTGGATTGGGAGTGACTTTGAGGTGGAAATTTGGAAAGTCGAGACACGGAGCTGCTTGAAGGGGATGTATGGGCGGATAAATAGCAGGTGTGACTGTCTGATTTTCTTTGGTTAACATTCATAGAATTCGGTATATAGAAGAATGAGTATTTGTTAGAGCGTGGCACAGGTGTCTTCAATTCAATTCATAAGATGTCTGGATAAATATGGGATTTACGAGTATATAGTAGGTGTTTTATATTAATATTGCAAAACAATCTAAATTGTGTATCGCTTTCTTGTAAAAGCTTTTCAATAATGATTGATGTAAAAATATCAATGAGCTAATTTAACAACTTATTTTGTGCGCAATGTTTAGATCACTAAGATTATTCAAGCTACCAAAATTGTCTTGAAAAAAATTAAACTGCATTTTAAAAACTGCCACATAAGACACTCATTTATGGTTTAGTTGTGACCTAAGTTAATAACACTTTTTGGAAAATTTCTATTCAATTTTGTTCAACGCATAAACTTGCCAGAACCTAACTAATTTTGATGTGCTGAATACCGGTTTTTTTCTC
>JAODIE010000012.1:1273196-1420474 GCA_027575565.1 Diploeciton nevermanni
TCTATTCAATTTTGTTCAACGCATAAACTTGCCAGAACCTAACTAATTTTGATGTGCTGAATACCGGTTTTTTTCTCATCATCATTCTCATCATTTTCAATTTTTATCAATATCATTTTCTTCTCTTAACATAATTAAAATCTACAATGTAAACTTGACAGATCTTAACTCATTTGGCGAAAAGACGAACGAATTATATTTAAACGAATACTTAAAACTTTGCCGTTTCTTCTCTACTTCCATGCTGGTTGTTTCAATATTTCAAGCCACAGTTTACTTGGACGTAGGCAACTAGCAAAATTATAACTTTTCAACTTTATGTTTGGCGCAACTTCATTCGTGTCGTAAATTCTCGCCGATCGCGATTTGCGGGATATTTCCACAATGTTTGTAGACACTTAAATCGCAAGTATTATGTCTCCAAGTCTCGTGCGTAAGATAAATACTTGCTTGAATATTGTTTTAAAATCACAGAAGATTGACGATGTTATTGACGTCGTAGGAGGAGAATTCGGAGGTTTAAATATAATTCCCCAAGGAGTAGCGTGCATATTTTTGTTTAAGATTTTTGGTGTGTAATTAATTTCATTGTGTCTATTTTGAGACGATTCATGCTTCCGAATTTGAATTTGTAACTTTTTTTAATTTTGGCGCAGCGAGGGCTTTTGTCGATTCGCGAAGTTTGTGGAGTAAACATGAATATTTAAGCTGCTGCTACGAATTTGATACTCGTGTTTCTTGGTCAACTATTATTACTTGTGTAACTTATGTAACGAGTTTGACTTGAAAGATGTGGCTGTGTGAATCGCGGTCACTTTTGATGAATGATTCCGTTATATTATGTCTGATAATAGGAGCAAGCAAATAGATGAATAGTGCGTGGCTTTGTGTGTGTCTACATTTATTGGTAAATGCCAAGCGGGGTGACATTTTGATAGAAATTTAATTTGATAGCATATACGTATAGAGCATTTCAATCAAGCGAAAATTTTGAAAATATATTCAGGTTTCAAACGTTGCAAAATATATAATGAATTGGTTGCGGTGTCATTGCTTGTCAACGCATGAAATATTGAAACGTGAAGAATTGTTTTAGTTTTGTTACAAAAAAGTGGAAACAAAAAGCTTTTGTTTGAGAATCAATATTAATATTTTTGGCAAAGTATAACTCATCCTGCGCGATGACCACAACGTAAAGTCGTAGTTAGATGCAATGGTGACAATAGGTACTTTTGTTTTTTTTTTTTTTCGGCCAAAGCGCAGTGGTTTTTTGTAGTTTCCAACAATACGAGAAGAAAGTATTGTTATTCAAAAGGTAAAAATATTATTTTATGTGGATGTTGAAGTCAAAAGTTTGACTCTTATAAATATAGGTGAAAATAGAATTTAAATGACGCATTATTGGAGAGTTTGCATTGTGTTGCTCTCTCTGTGATACTATATTGCACTATTTATAGTTTTGCGCAGTGATAAGTATGTCAAATGTTTTAGACGAAAAATAATTGTATAAGCATGCAATTGTATTTTTACGGCTATTTGTTTTTAAAACCAAATAAAAAATTTGTGGTAACTAAACATATCAGATTTAGTGAAACAAATATTGTACCTATTGGCAATATTATATATTACATATTCATCTATTTCATATTTCCTAATAATTATCGATTTATTGAATGAAATGTATCGTTTATTTTCCATATTTCTTCAATATTAGCCACCTGGGTAATACAGGTAATACCCGCATGGATTTCTTGCTCGCTTATCGATTCTGTGAAATCCCGGCATGTGTGCGCACACATCTTTATAGTTTTCCCGCCCAAGTGATTATTTCTCCACCACTGATTGCTCTAAAATAAAATGCGACAATTTGCCTGCGCCACCTCCAGCGCTTTCAGTGTCACCGCCTCGTGGGACGCACGATTATATCGATTTTTCACCCATGACGGTTGTCGCTGGGCTTGCGCCGGCTTTTAATGCCAACGCTGGGCTTTTATTGCGCTCGGCTGCGTTATTTACGATGTCACGTACAATTGTATCAACTGCGCGGAGAAGCTCTTTGAGTTCAACTTTCATATTCATTTTTGATTTGATCTCGATAGAATCAAATTGAATTTCAACTTATTGAATACTTCTCTATGACTGCACTGCATTCATTCTAATCAAGTGGTTTTCGCTTATTTTTCCATCTCTCTCTTTTTAATACTTCTTTAATTTCGTCCTAATTGCCTCGTCGTCTATTGTGTGCGAAGACTGCTCTGGAGTGAGCAGATTCAAAAGAGCGCTTGGGATTTCTGGTTTACATTGTTTTCGTTTGCTTCCTTTGGAATTTTAGTCTTTGGGGTAGGTAAATAAGAGTTATGCAAAAATGGAGGAGGACGAATACGGGTCGAAAGTACTTTTTTATTATTATTTTTTTTTATTTTTTTTTTTAGTTTTTATTTTTACTGAGGTAAGGTTGGTGAGAGAGTTTCGTGACTTCTGGGTGCTTTGAAAAGATGCTTAATCGACTTTGTGCGCCACTGCGTAGTAATTAAATTTCACTTAATGCTGCACCGTGTAATGGGTGGTTGTGGCGGAGCCGGGAGCGTGAATATTTCATATTGAGGCCAACAATTATGGGGGATACGTAGGCAGAAATATCTTAATTTAATGATAATATCATAGCGGAATCTGGGAATGAAATGTTTTTTCCGGGTTTTTACAATGGATGGGAAGAAAAATTATGATTAGGATTCAATTTTTGGGGGCAATTTCAATTTATGATTAAAATTAATTTCAAATATTTCGGAGCGTTTAATACAGGCAAATGTTACTACTATCTCTTTGGCAGTTTAATCAAAAATATCTTCGTAAATAAATAACATGAAGAGAAAAATCGATTTTATCTCTATTATTAGTTGATATTATTTTCCTATAATATAGTGTAGACATATTTTGGCGTAGGAGAATTATTTGTCTATTCTTTTAAAGTTGTTAAAATTAGCTATCTCTTGTCTCTTCAATTACTAGTATTTTAAGATTTTCTTTCAATGACGATTTAAATGACACCTATTTTAGGAATATGTTAATTATTTAACTTATACTTTATTTGAATGCTATTTATAGTATACTTCAATGAAGTAATCTTTTTAAATCGGCCTTGACTTGTTTTGACCCTGCTCTCATTTTTTTTTTATTTCAATGTATAAGAAAGGATAGACTCGAATCAAACGCTGATATTTTTCACCGCTCCGCTGCGTTTTCGACTCTAATTTTGCTAATGGTGCTTAATCACAGTTATTTCCTCGTTAAACTTGTTCCGCTGCGAATAAATCGGATTTTAAAACAGTGCATCCGTATGGTTGCACTATATACGATATCAATCGAAACTCGTGATTTTCCTGTAGGTTTTGCCACAACATTGTTTTGCACCCATTCATAATGAATTGAACGTTTTTTATTCGCTCTATTATCTTAAGTATTAATTCTGTTGGTGTTGTTAATTGCTTCGTTTGACAGGGCAGTTCAATGCGATTAAAAATTCTTCATTGTCATATTGTGATTGAGCGGTTTATTTATTAAATTTATTTTGGTAGGGATTAATTAAGTATCTGTTTATTTTTCTATATATATCTTAATTTCTTATCTACATTTTAAGACGATATCTTTGGGGAGTTCTTTTCTTAATGATTTTTTTTGCAAAAGTCGAACTGCTTAATAAAAATTTATATAAATATTGCATTATGCGATTTTGTCTATGAACTTATTAATTAGCTTTCACATTAGCTGTCACAGATTACAAATTTCTTAGACGATCTTAGAAATTTTTAATGAATGATTATCGATGTTATAAATCCTCTTCATCATCATCATCATCATTTATATTAAATAAAATAATTTACGGAACAAATAATTTTCCTTATAAAGTAATTCGTTTCTCTCTATCTCTTTGAAGTGTTTTAGTATTTATGTAGCATATATTAAATTCATTTATTAAAGAGGTGACAAATTTAACTTTCCACTATTATATTCTCATGCAAATTCCGGTTGGATTAATTCCCAAAATGATCCCATTGTTTACTTTATGGCCTTATAAAGCAGCTACATACAAATCTCTCTATGCCTATTAAATAATTTCATAAATTATCATTTACTGGTAGTTTGCAGTTGATGGACCGCAAAATTGGATGCGAGGCTAGATTATTTTTGAAACAAACACTAGCTTGTGAAAATGGCCGGGATAGAGGTTACCTGCCACCGGTCATTAGATGTGCTTTCAATAGCGTCTCCGTTACCGAAATTATTGCGATTGAGTCATAATAAGCAATTATCAAGTTATTTCTGGTTATATTTCAGTAGTGTGGTCAGTCACGTGTTCTCTTTGAATAGTGGCAACCGTGGTTAGTTGGTGAAGTCGTACTTTGTTATTTATAATTATGACACAATGAATTACATTTGTATACCACCTTGCAACATATTCGGTTTTGTTTTAAGCTTTCTCCATATGCATTGTTTCGTTGTCATTAATCAGGGGAAAGGAAATCCGGTGAAATTAATTAGTGCTTTTAAAATGCTTACCTAATGTAAATATTTCGTAATTGTTTGCGGCATTCGATAATGAATTACATGCGACGTTGCAGAAATCAAACAATTACATTTTGTATTTTTTCTTTCGTCAATTTCATTTCACATATATTTATAATCTTGAGATGTAGTCATGAAGTACTGGAGAAATTTCATCACAAACTGTTGCCAAGATTAATATTTTATTTATTTATTTACCTATTAACTGATTTATACACAACTAAGCTAGTTAGTAGAGTAGACCTTATAAATATATTAAAAATATTCACTTGGCATATCTTAAACTCTTTTGGCTGAAACACTTAGTTTCTACATTACTAACCCCTAATTGTATTTCATGAAAGAACAAATTTCAAAATAGCGTACACTGAAAATGTCATCAAGGTCTCACAGCTTTGCAATTTCAACAACTTGGTGTTGCGCTATGCCGTCCGTCTTGCATTGTGCTGTCTTTTTTTCCATCACTGTGCCCATCGAGCGTTGTTTTTCCGCCAGACCTAACACGATATCACGGCACGCTTTCCATTTGGCCGCACTAATTGCGACATCTGCTAATTTCCCACACGGTCTATGCACCCATCGAATGCAGAGCGATGATGCTGGCAGGCGGGTAAGAGCCGGCATGGAGTTATGCGCTTTTTGTAGTCATTGTTCTCGTGTTGTGCCGTGTCTAACGAATTATCTATCTGCTGAATTGTAGGTTTCAAGGTGATGGGTGTCGGCGATGAGTTACGGAGCCGAAACCGTGCAATTTATCATACGAATTGAAACTGGTTATGATTTTATACTCTTTCCGAAAATGGAGAGGTGATTGCATTTTTGATGGTTCATTGTACGATAAATTACAAGTCGTGATTTGCTATGACTGCTGTTCGGCGATTTTCATGTAATTTGGTAATCTATAGTCATTATGCAATTATATCTTTCATAAATAATTTATATTTTGGATTAATCGCATAATAATTAATATTGTGTTGGATTGATCATCTCACAATAAATAAAATATACTGATGAAGAGTGAATCATAAAATTTCACTTTAACGATTTACTCTTTCAATACTAATTGCAGTTATTCTAATCTATTCGATAAAAAATACCAAAGTTACGACGCAAATTATAGAGCAAAATCGACAATTTGCCGCAGAAAAACTTTTTTTTTTATGTAGTGGCTTTGAGAGGAATTTGTTTAGTAGATCTGTTATTTTTATCCTTGTGGAAATTCGGTTCAATTTAATAAAACACATGACAGGAATTTAATAGAATCAAAATTACCTTTGATACCACCTTTCATCAACTATAATTGTTATGCATTGAATTTGATTTGATGTTTTGTTTTATTATATCACATAAATTAAATGAAAATTGTACTAGGCGAACCTAGATTGTTGGAAATAACTTTTATCAGTATTCATTAATTATCAGCCTTTTTTTTTATCTCCAATTAATTTTAATTAGTGTTGACATTGAAATTATTCTATCACCACCCGCTTTCACCGTTTTCCTCTGCAACTAATGATTAAATATCATTACCGCACCAGTTTGTTGCAGTGTTTAATCAAGACGAGCGCTTCCCTCATTTAATTTAATGTCCACGCATTTGAGTTTTTTATTTATCGCTTAATTGCCTGTCGCCGAGCGCAAATGAGCGGCGTAATTGAAAAAGCACCGCTTGCGCTTCGCCGCTCCCACAAGCAAACGACGCGTCGTATTCGTACGGCCATTAACTGCTCTCTACCTCGTATGGGATCTCACAATTTTCTAGTGTACTGTCGGGCTGGCGCCGTTTTGCGCGTCAATTGCAACAACAAATGTCACCGAGCTCAACCATTCAATTTCCGCCTAACCGACGTCGTATATTCGCTAAACTATCAGCACACAATGGACATGTATACCCAGTAAAACGGTTTGTATAAATGGGTATCGATTGCAGTGTACAGCAAATGTAGTACAAATAGGAATCAGACATTCAAACGCACAAAGTACAAAACGTGTGTAATGTGGACATAAACCACATTCGCTGGCATTTGAGCATTAGAGCACACTTTACTCTCTTCGACGTTGTTGGCAGCACGTTACTCCACTTACTACATTGTTAATGGCAAACTTGCGCTTAATAGTTAATTGATGATTGCGCAAATCAGGATCAGAGTCCTTAGGTCTTACATTTCTACTTTTCTACTACCACGTTGCTCTTCTTGTGTCCTGTTTTTTGTTGTTTGTGACGTAACCGCGCAGCCATCTTGAAAAAGATGCTGGTTCAAGTGGCAGTGGGAAGGAGTGGAATACGGGAGCAGATTTTATCGAGAGGATTAGTGATTAATGACATTGCGCTGCTCCATCGTTGAGTAGGAAAACAGGAAAAAGGTTTTATGCGCACAGATAATGGTGAATGTTGACAGTGGTGAACGTGAACTTAAACTAATACCGATGGCGGTGGCTGCATCCGGCGACAACTCTGCGTCTGCCTAGTTACCCAAGGAGTAATTGTGGGTGGTTTCGGCGCTTACCACAAACTACGCTTATTTCTGGCCATCAACAACGGTTTTCAGGAACGATGTTGGCCAGGGAGGAAGAGACAGTAACGAAGGCTGGTATGACGGGAGCGAGTAACATTAAGGGATTTGTGGAAACTGAAACTAAAAGGAAAAGAAGTGAACGGGAAAAAGCATAAGGCAAGTTGTCAAATCGTTAAGTTTGTGGTTGATGATAGGAAAAAATTGTTTCTGGAGGGGTTAAAGAAAGCGGAATGAAATGAGATAAGGAGTTTATTCGTGGAAGGAAAGTGAAAGGTGGAAATAAAAAGATTGATGGATTATTTTTTTGACTTTTTAAGGAAATGTTTTGGCACAATTAATGTTAGATAAATAGGTTTTAAATGTTCAAAGCATCATATTCTGTATAATCTTTTTAGGGACGCCAACTCTATTTTTAAGAAATCATAGATTTTAATTTCTTATACAAAAGTTTATTTAAACGTTTTTCGAAAGGGACGGCTGAAATTTAAAGAAAATTAAACTTAAAAGATATGGTTTATCGCTATTATTAAATAAAAAATTCTATAGAATTATTTGTTAGGGAAAGCTTAATTTTATTTATAACTCATTTGTTAATTATCCATCTGGCATGTTATACTTAATAAGTCTTTCCTACATTTGGACCGCAATTCATGGAAAAATTACTTCCGAAAACGTTCTCGACAATAACCCCTACCTATCGAAACATTATCGATCTGGTTAAATGTAACATATACGTGATTATATTCAAACAATGCAACAATGTGTTATCTTCTACTTGCCCGCCATCAGAGAAACAGTCAAGACTCACCGCTGCCAACAATTTATTGATTGCCACAAAACAGTTTTTATCTCATCTTGCCATAAGAGTTGGGCAAAAGCTTATTTCATTTTGATAACGTAAAATAAATTGAATTACTCTTTGATATGTGTGTTTGTATTGAAGTTTGCGATTGTGTTTAATAGGTTATATTGAGACTGAGCTGAACTTTAATTGATTGGTGATGGAATATTGTAGAAAATAATTGTGGATTAATGCACAGCGGATTAATTGATATAAACGTTTTAATTAATAATTAATGCTCACACAGTTGAAACTATGAGCAAAGGACCAGAACAATACGAGAGTATTTATTTCATCCTTGTTTTTTAATCGGGCATTTGCGCGTGTGGGGCAGCATAGTAAATTGTACGCTAGTTGATTGATTTTTGCTGTTTTCATTGACAGTATAATGATTAACATCTGTGTTTTGTTCCAGATATTGCGATGTCCATCAATCACAAGTGTGCAGGACGCGGCTAATAAATGTGGCGGCCTACGACGAGCGATAAATCATTTGCGATCATTGGACTAATACAGTGAGTGCTTCTCTATTTTCGATATATGTGTTATTTTTGATGCTATAATGTATGTTCTGTTAAGTGATGTATTTTACCTGTGTGTAGTATAGTTCTATGAAACATGGATATGGATTTCAACCAATTTGATTTATTTTATGAAGGCACACAATTCTATTTTATTGTGGATTTACATGACAGAGATATCTTTTGGCTCGTTAGGGTTTACCACGCAATGTTGGAGGTTGCTATTTCGATTAATAACATATTGTACAGAAAATTGGTTTCATTTTGAAAGCAGTATTACACGTTCATGAATCTTTAGGAGATGGGTGACAGGGCATAATAAAAATGACGTTTTTGTAGGTTACGGTATTATTTTTGTATGACTGTTTTGCGGATACAACTGTAAGATGTTACTGGAAATTACTGATTTTTAAGAAAATTACATGGGCTTCTTTACATATTGTTTTAATTGATTGCAATTTTTAAAAATATGATTGGATAATAATGGATATTTTTTACAAAATCTTAAATATGTGATTAGTAAAATGCCTATCCCCTGTTGACCTGGGGGTTAAATAATATTAATATATCAAAAGTATCACAGTATCGTTGAGTGTGGTCACGAAGTGTTTAATATTTATTATTAGAAATGTAGATGAGACTTAATTACAAATCAACGCAAATCAATACTAAAATGTATATGTTATAGTTAAATTATATTATATATAATTACGGATCAATAAAAGTCAAGTCAATTGTAACAAATAAGGTAAATATACTATCGGTGAATGGCTTTTATTTAAGTATGCATATTATATTTTAATGCATTTCAAGTTGGTTATTATTAGGTTTATTAAAATTAGTTAACCGGAATGAGTTTTTGAATTATTCTGATTGAAATAAGTTGTGTTTAAAAGATTGCTTCGAATAATAGTGATCGCAGTACATTAATTGTATTTTCTTCTTTTTAAACTCGTTTACTTATGTAATAATTAATTATCTTAATTTACTTACGTTTACTTTTATTAAAAACCATGATTGTTTATTATTAATTTATATGTTTGGAACAATTGCTTTTATCAAATCTATATTCTGTCAATTTCGCAGAAAATCTAAAAAAAAAATGCAGTTAAAACATGTTGACAAACTTACTTAGAATGTTTTAATACCATATAAATGTGGGCTAATACTTTAATTCACATAATTTCTCTCAGAATGTCCGAAGAATGTTAAAAAAGAAGAAAAATGTTGCAGGCACCATAACTACTTGTCAATGAATTTTCTAATAAAGTACGCTTTTAGCAAAGGAACTAAACACCAATCAGCTTGTAAGGCTTTATTATTACCATCCGACATTTCTCATTTGCTACCCAGCATGTGGCAGCTGCAATAAGTCAAATTAATATTCCGCCATCGTGCGGAGCTTAATAAAGAAGAGCCGCCGCAAGACTGTGTGGAGGCAGTGTGGTGTGGCGGTTGCATCGCCACCGCATAAATAAGCAAGCAGTACACCATGGAAAAATACTCGGAGGCTAAAAGCCTTATAATAAAGTTTGATATCCGTTCGACGGGCGGATGTGAGGGCTGCAAGGCGTAAGGTCTCGCTTCGTTATCATTCATTGCGTAATATTCAAGTTTAAATTGAATTTTGCAAACGCAGGCGCCACTACAGTCGCCAAGAGAGGCTTTGGTGTTCGGTGGTGCTAAGACGCCTGCGGAATAAAGGAATGAAAAAATAAAGTGGACGAATAAGGCGCAAATTGTAACGGCGGGTAAAGTTGCCAATGCGAAAGTTTTCATGCGACGGCAGGAGCGGTAGTGGAAGTCACCTGGAAAAATGCACGGTGGGAACAATCTAATGATATTAGGTTAAAATCAATCAGGGACCTACTGAATTATTATTGGGGATGAAGTGCACGTATTCAATTAGGTTTTGTGAAAATTTAATAATAGCGAATTATTGGATTAGTTTCTTAGGTTTGGGCGTTTTTATTAAAATTTACCAGCAAAAATCAAAGCGGACTTTAAAAATAACAGGGAAAAACTGAGATATTCTTATAACTTCTTTTGTTAGGTTTAAAGGGATTTTTACATTGTCATATATTTTTGGTTTTTGATGGAATATAAAGTTGTTAATATTGAGTTTTCCTGAGCTTTGTATAATGCATATTGGATTATAACCACATTGATAAAACCAAATTAAAACTAAAAAATAAATCGTAGGTTTGATGAATATTTGGAAAAATAGTTTTTTTTTTTTTATTGAATAATTGCGTTATTATCGAGTCATGTGTGGTTGGAAAAGCTTTACGCTACACTTAGAATAACCTACTGAACATATTGCATTTATTATTTTCTATTACAAAAATGGTGGAGCGTTCGTACTATGTATGAAATTTTTCAATAAGATTACATTAGAATTTTTTATTCTGCAACTATCTAACAATCTATCTAATACTTCTTACTTTGTTCCCTTGCACAAAAGCACAAAAGGAAATATTTTCCACACAGCAACGAAATTTGTGTACATTTTTCTGACAGCTGAAACGGAATTTAGAAACGTTTGTTTTCTGCAAAGCCATTCGTTTAAAGGCTTCACAAAAGAAAGATGCTTGCAGGTAGTGCCGATTTATGCTTCATATTTTCTCCTCGTTCTAGCAATCTTTCGTGCGCACTCCTAAGCGTCCCGTTGGGACTGATTTATATAATACAGGAAATAGTTTTATCTATGGCATTGTTTTGCTTTGCTCCCGCGTTGAGGGGACCTACCTATGTTGATGCAGAAGTCACTTACATCAAAATGCTACATTTCTGAAAGAATGATGACTAGCAGGCTACAATAGCCTTTCATCTTGCATGGAGCTAGGAGGATAAGTGTGGTATTAGGAAGCTTTTGGAAAATTCTGAAATGTGTTTACATGTTTAAATGAATGGAGCGCAGAAGTTAGTGAGGAAGGAAACAATAGTAGACATGCTGAAAACAGTCAAAGACGAATAAATCTGTGATATTGTCTTATATCTCTTATCTTATATCTATATCTTATGTCTTATAAATCGGGTTATTGGAGTTGGTAATGGATTTTGACTCAGTTGAGAAAATTATAGGATTGTAACTGGTTATAGTGGATGTATTGAGCGGAACGAAGTTGTGTAGTAAATATCAAGAGAGTTAGTTTATAATTTAAGATTTTAAGTCTTTTTGAAGTAGCTTGCCGTAAATGTCGTACAGAATTTATGATTCTTATAAGGAGTATCTTTCTCTAACTTCTTGACATTTTTTAGTATGTAATTCGGGAACTTTTAAAGTGTGATCTTGTTTATTTCTAAAAAATAAATTTTGTTTATGTAGGATAATGGATTACAATTTGTTTAAAGGTTATATTTAAAATTTTTGCTGGATATATAATGAAACCAATTTATCGCAATTTCGGTTTGTTTGGATTTCATACAAAATATTGCAAAATTCATGCGTTTGTTCAATTGTGCGTTGTTTTAAACATTCTGATCATTCTGATCTGATTCATTACTAAATGTTTTCACCTAAAAAGGAACTTTATGTGGATAAAACTTAACTACAACACTTACGAATTATAAAACATTTCAGATGCTGACGAAGGCAACAAGTCGAAAACGTTTTACAAATCAATATTAAGTAAGTATTGTAGTTAAGTTTTATCCACATAATGAGTAATAAACTCTGTGTAACCACACTCAACGAGACTGTTAAAAGAACATATTTATGTCTTTCTTATTCGTATTCCAAAAATAGAATAATTAATAAACTTCTAAATTACAAAATCAAACAAAAAGGAAACTAAGCTTATTCCAATCTGAATTGAAATACATTATTCATTTCATTGCCAACTGACATCTTATTCATTAATCGCAAAACTAGTTTTCCAAGCACTTGCAAACCCTTCATGGCAACTTCTAAACCGACCTAACACCGCTTAAATGTTAAGCAGTATTCAAACAAAGTTTACCATCCCAAAAATTTGTTTATCCAACCACATCTAAATAATGCTACCTGATTTTCTCCTGTCGCAATATTCTCGGCGTTACATGCAAATATTCTCTAATTCCCTAAGCTGCGGTTGTTGCCCGTCGATTAGAAGATAGATGATATCCTCCGTCCTGCCGCCACTGCAGCGGTGGTCAAACATGTCTGTCTCGAATCTATTGTCTGCTGGATTACGGACTTGAAGTTGAGCGACTTGTTTTTGCTCCTCAGACCTTGTCTTCTTGTGCGTGTTCTTTTAATCCAACGTAAGCTGCAGTTGTTCCAGGTCGTAGATAATGCGCGACAGATGAACCTGCCTGGTCTTGGTGGATACAAGATCTGCATTATTGATGAATCATGATTAGGCTTATTTCTTCCCCAAATTAGCTTTAAAAGGTGGATCATCATAATACTGTATAATGAATAAATTATTTCGGGAGACTGAAGTTCAAGTGTTAACTTGCAATCATTGACAAAATAAATTAATTGATTTCTTTAAGTTTATAGGCCACATTTTGTTTAAATAGAAAAAAGTCTAAATTAATAACCAGGTTAATATTGAACCACTGTCCGCATCGAATTGATGCAAAAATGGCTGAGTCAAATTGGATTATATGCTTACGATGGTCGTCATTTACTCTTGATTTGTGGCATTGTTATATAATCTCATAATTTCGCGCTTTGAGTTTACCAATATAAGTGCTTGAACATGAACGCGACCATGATTTGCCAAAAATCTAAGAGCTGGATTTTACCCAATTTAGCTTTTAAATGGCATACTAAAAATTCATGCCAAAATGCTAAGTTGTTTCTGCTAAAACCAGTGTTTTGATGGGGAAGCATAAAGTAATAGGTTCTTTTCATCGAAAGGTTTTATTGACATTTTATTGAAAGTTTTACATCCAACAGGCATGTCAAAAAAATATATACACATTTTTGGATTTATATTGGGCGGTACAAAAAACTATGCTTGTTTTATATTGTGATGGAAATAATACAAAACTTTTGTTAGGAAATGAGTTTATAAAAAATGAATATCAAATGATTTGGATTAAATGAAAATACTATGCAGTGAACTAGAGGTTGCTTTGTACTTTTAATTAGTTTGATCATAAAAACACATTCAGGTATTTTGCATTAAAAACCAATTAGCGGTTGCGACTCATTTAGTATTGTTTTGAAATATTTATGGAGTATGACTATTTAAATAACTTACTAATATGGCAAGTTATTTAAATTAAGCTTGATAAGGTTTTGTTCTATTTCTATAGTTCTATTGTTAGAATATTTGGCTATTTCTTGATCTCGCAGCTTTTCTACACTTTTTGTTGGAATTTTAATAAAATATCTTGTTAAAAATTTCTGTTGAAAATTCTATTCAACCATAATCTCGACCATACCGTTTTTCTAAGCATACAAAATATATTTTGCTTTTTTTTTAAATCAACTTAACGGGTTTCGTAATTTTCTGGTTCGTAACTATTGTATATATGTAATTATTTTCGAAGTGTAAATCATCTAAATGATATCCTTTCAAGCAAATCATTTTCTGAAAATTTGTTTCTTTATGGCTATGTTTACACCTTGCGCACAAGAAAACTTCTTTTTTTATTATCTTCTGAGGTTCTCGTTTTCTTGGGAAATAAAGCGAAAGAGACTCAGACGTTATATGTGCGTTATATGACTGTATGGCGGTGCATCAGCACAGTCAACAATATTTATATCAGGAGTTGGTGACATTTATTTGTAGTAATGTAGAGTGCACTCGTTTGCTAGAATTACGAACGCGGCCTTTGGTGTGCATTTTCCTAATGGACGCCACAAATGGAGGCGATTTATTTGGTTGGGGTGATGGGAGACAAATTCAGTCAAACAATTTTATATAGAATTTGTCTCTCGTTGTATTTTATTTAGAAATTCAAATCATATAGATATTCCAGCTAGAAATATCTGCGCATGTCAGCATTAAACCGCGCATTGTATTGTAGTTGTTTAAATTATATGTTTACTGATTAACAATGCATTATACACTGAATGGGGCAGTATCAACGACTATCATAATGGCTGCATAAATATCCGTCTGATAACTTACAGATACTTTTTTTGTTGAGAAAATATAATACAAAAGAAATAGCTAAAATATACAACACAAACATAGAACCAAAACCGAAGACGAAAGTTGAGAAAAATGCTACAAAATACATTCTTATTTACTCCAAGAAATAGATCATCTGGGCGTCAATAAAAATTCCTTATAGAATTATTACTCAACGTCAAAACGGGAATACTCGCTGGGACAATGCAAACAAGGACATTTCTTTCCTATGATCTCGCGGACGCGTCAGATTACGTCGTAATGAACAAACGTAGAATTCAGAATACAGTCTGCAAAGGAAATTATTAATTACTTTGGCAGCTTGGGGCGAGGCAGGCAAGTTGTTTGACGTTGGTTGGAGGCGGGTTGGTAGAGGGGCTCTGTTGCCAGCAAAAAATCACTGGGGGGCGGGCAACAAAGGGCGGCGGGAAATAGCGCGGTGTACTAAGCGCGTTGTGCTGTAAACGGATGGGAAGGATGCCGATGATGATATTTCCGACGTTTCTATTATTTTCCTACCTGCCATCCATCATTTTTATATCCCCGTCGGCAACACTATTTTCTTCACTTTGCAATCTTGTTTTTGCTTTGATGCTAAAACGTTGCTTCATACTAACGTCAACAAAGCAAAGGCATAAATGAAAGATTGGTATGCTTCGTTCTTTCTTCATTGGTATGAATAATAGTGATGTTAATTTTTTAATTTGTTGCGATAATAGTTTAGATACTCGAAATATTTTACTTAAGGGTACATTTTTATCTTTCGGAGAATTAACAGCGAAATTATATTATTATATTCATATTAAGAAACGTTAAATTTCCTGGATTTAAATTGGACAAATCTGGGATTAATGCTTGTTTTTCTTTGAATTGAAAGTGCACAAATTTAAACATGCAATATCAATTTAAATAGCTTATTTGCAATTCATATAAGTTCATAAGGAAGAACCCTTACTGGAGCAGTGACAGCAAGACATTTATTCAGGGAACATTGGTTTGAATCCTGCGGGGAGGGGTATGTTTAATATAATATATACTCCTACAGATTCCAATCTCAATAACTGCTAGTAATTCTGGTAGTCGACGCAGTATAATGGAATGGAGATCAAGTACAGTGTAAAGTAATAATGCTGAACTACCAAGACAAAATATAAATATGTCAAATATGAATAACACTCACAATGAATAAAATTCGCCGTTTTACACGGTGCTTGCCTTAAAATGTGCAATATGTGCTCGTTTAACTTTGACATTTTACGCCGCTTTCTATTATTTCTATTCAAGGAAAGAATGGGATACAGAAATCTTGCTAATTTTCTTTATTGCTAAAATGACATAATAAGAATCCGATATTGGTCTGGAATTGTCAATAATATAAAGGAAAATTCTGACCAAATAAGGTTCAAAGAGCACATGAAAAAAAAAGTCATAATCATTGAGTGTCGTTAAAGTTCCTTTACTGACTGGATTAATTTTATGTTTTAAGCTAGATTTTAAATTACGAATTACCCAACGTTAGAAGATATTATTCTTGGTTGTTGGATTTTTTTTCTCCCTTCAAAGATTAACAAAATACAAACATTTTGTTTGGATTTTTATAAAACTACTCAAAACTACTCACTACACAATTAGGTAATGTTACAATGGTTAAATCTAATTGAAAAAGATTTTCTGTTGATTCCCTTTTAATTTGAGTGACTGTAGCGAGTGTTGACACGCCACCCTCATGCACGTAGCCAGCGGCGGGATCAATTCGAAGAATTGGCGCGACAATGTTGTTGTTTCGAGCGCGTTTGAGTTTTCCGCCAAGCCGTCAGGGGGAAAGTTTCGACTTGTTAAGTCATCCCAACGGAAACAAATTCCGAATACAGCGCAAAGGAGATCCTACTAAAGCAGATCCCCGCCGGCTAACGCTATTTCTACTTTTTTATGTGTGGCTCTTTACTCTTTTCTTCTTTGTGCTATATAACAAAAGTGGAAGTAAAGTAGAAACTTGCGCATACTGAAAGTTTGGCGTAAGTTTGTTTCATTTCCTCGGGTGGATGTTGAGTTTTTTACGTCGTGATGACAATATTGCGGATTGAATTTTGTTGCGATTTTTTTCGACAATAGAGTGGTTTTGAAACGAAAAGGAAATGAAGAAAACCGGACGACAAATAAAGTGAGAAATATGAAATTGCGAAACTGTGAGGGCTGTGATTTGAAATTAAAGTTTTGCGTGGATAAGTATTATCTGATTAAAACTTTTATTAGCCGTTATTGGCTGATGTACTTAATTCTATTAATAGTGTTATATCATTTTCTGAAGGCGCTTCCGCAATTTAACAATTTTTATTTAGTACAGATAATCACTATATCTGTACTACATAGCAAAATCTCTCACAAAAAATATTTAAGTTACTTTCCAATTGTTTCAGATTTCCGCATGTAATCTCTGCCGAAGTGTGCGAATAATCACGCGATTTATTTGCGTGATAATGCCCATCTACGATCACCAATTTTTTTTGACCAGCCACACGTGAAAGACATGACTATGCGTTTCAAACGGATGATGGCTAGCCGCCGCTTCCTGTTCTACGCCATCGCATTCTTGGCCGTAACTGGGCTGCTCCTACGCTTTACACTTCTTTACTATAACGAAGATGACTTTCCGGCCATGGTTACTGCTGACAAGTACATCGTAGGACCGGATCGTAAGATCTATGAGTACAATCGGGAAATGCCTCTTATCTTCATCGGAGGCGTGCCACGATCGGGGACAACATTGATGAGAGCCATGTTAGATGCGCATCCTGATATCAGGTATGAGGTTTCATAAAATAGAGTTTGGTTTATTTGGTTTAATTAGTCAATCAAAATCAGTGACAATCAAACACTTCATACATACTTGGTGTTTTAATTGGGTGGTTTGGGCAGTCAAAATAACAAATTAGGTAGTAATGTAATAAGTAAATTACAAAGTAGATAGTAGATGTTGTTCTTTTGCAAATTCGGAAAAACATTCATAATTTACAATTGTAATAATCTGCCTGGTTTAGATGTGGTCAGGAAACTAGAGTAATTCCGCGACTCCTGCAGATCAGCCGACATTGGCTGAAATCTGAGAAAGAATCCATGCGACTGGAACAAGCTGGCGTGAACAAAGCCGTTTTAGACTCTGCAATTGCCGCATTCAGTCTTGAGATTATTGCCAAACATGGTGAGCCTGCCGCGCGACTTTGCAATAAAGATCCGCTCACGATTAAGATGGGCACATACGTCGTGGAATTGTTTCCCAATGCCAAGTTCATCTTTATGACGCGAGATGGACGGGCCACAGTGCATTCAATCATTTCTCGGAAAGTGACCATTACGGGATTTGATTTGACCAACTACAGGCAGTGTCTGAAGAAGTGGAATAGTGCGGTGGAGTCCATGCATATGCAGTGCAAGGAATTGGGACCAGGTAAATGTATGAGGGTTCCATATGAACAATTGGTTCTGCATCCAAAAGAGTGGATGGAGAAGATTCTCAAGTTTTTTGATATTCCTTGGAATGATTCCGTTCTACATCATGAAGACTTTATTAATAAAGGAATTGAATTGAGCAAGTAAGTGATTTTATCTCTCTCTAAACTTTTATTTGATTTTATTCTAGAGCATATTAGTACCATTTTTATAATGATTTGATTTGCAATATTTAGAGTTGAACGATCATCGGATCAAGTAATAAAACCGGTGAACCTCGAGGCACTAACGAAGTGGGTCGGTAATATCCCTGACGACGTCGTCAAAGATATGGCTGATATTGCTCCAATGCTCTCAGTGCTGGGCTATGATCCTTACGCCAATCCTCCAAACTATGGCATCCCAGATTCCAACGTCGCGGACAACACTCGCGACATCCAACGCAACAGCAAAGTCTGGGAGGAAAAGGCGCGCGAGATGTTTAAGCTTAACGCCTCTAACAATAAGCTCCTCGGCGAAGCTGACACATTCAACGACGCCACCGACAACAACAACGACACGTGATACATGATAACTGCTTAAGGCTTAAATAATTTATTACTTTCTCATCTTTTCATTCGTAACGGGACAGCTAGAGAGGGCGTAAAGCGTATGTGGAGTGTGACAAGAACATTTATTTTACTCCGATTACACAATATTAGACTACATTGAGATTCTTATATACGTGAAAAAGCAAGCAACTCTATTTAGTTGTTTTCACATCAAGTTTGTATGCTCCTTATATTAATTTACATCTAGTTACAGTTTACTTAACATGAAATTTATGGTGTTTAATAATCTATTTATTGTTAAGTTTGTAGTTTCGAATGGTTTTATCGATCGATTGTACAAACTCTGCAGGCTATTGATAACATATCGAATTTACTTGCACGCGCCCTAGCCGCTGATCAAGTCGAATGCACACACGAATAATTTACTTCAAAAGTTGCGCAAATTGCTTCAATTGAGTATGACTAGTTTCTTTCGGTGTGACTAGTTCGAGTTAAGTAAGTGATACGCCGGTACAATACGTGCCGGGATATTTATAATTTTATAATATTCAGTCATTTTGTACATGTACGTTGCTGCCGCATTTTGTATGCATGCTGTGTCTGCTAAACAGCAATGAATATTCTTTGTTGTTTGCCGTCGGAGGCGCATCATTTTCTTACACAAGTCTGGGCCAGTAAGATGCTGGGATACAGTTCACATTACAATTGTGAACAAACTATATGTAAATACTTATAAATAAAGAATGAATGATAAGAATGAATTATAATATTTAAATGAGAAATTGTGATTGCCAATTATTATAATTGGATATGTTACAGAAAATGAGGATGGTGCGTATAAAGAGTAAGTAAATATTAATGGCAAATATAGAATTTTTTAGGTAAAAGTTGCTCGATTAACATGTGTAACAAATTACATCTATCTTAATTAGAGATATTATTAATTTCAAAATTTTGTTAAACTTGTTGGAAAATTGTCAGGTCCAGGTGAACGCTCTATCAACTAGTATTAATTCACGCTGTCATAGCTGTTGGTGTTATGTGTAATATTAAACATACTTTGCAATTTGTTTTCCCAGGCTCATCGAATATATTGCGAGGTATCTAAGTCGTACTTATTTTCTGCCTGGCCACTCGAAAGTGAAGATAGAAATATTCAATATAATACAAATATTTATTTTTCTTAAGTTCTGAAAGTAATAAGTTACAACTATGTTTCTATTCTATTTGAACCAAATCAATATCTGCATAAACTTATACAAGCAAATTTGAATGCGAAAAAGGACTAAAACTATAAAAAATTGCGAAAAGTGGACGAACTTTGACTTTAATTCTGTGACTACTTAGAAGTGTCGCAGAATTGCTAGATGTAACTAATTAACACTCTTCCATAGAGTAACCTTTCGGCTACAAAACAAAGTAATTATGGTTGATCTATTCGTAATAGTTATTGCACTAGATCCCATTTTCCAAACATGTTTTTCAAAAATTTGTAAACTGACTCAGTTTTAAGCATTTCAAGCTAAGTAGAGCAACATTTAATTGGTTAAATACAAACACTATTTTATAAGCAATTTGGTTAATCTATATTTATCGCAAAATAAATTAATTTATCTCTCGGAGTCATGCATAGATAAATCATGGTTCATACCGTGAAAAACTTCAAGTAACACTAGTAGTTCCGGCAATAAAACTACATTAGAAACCATTTATTATAAATATTTTTTTTCCATTACTTATAAAAAAAAAATTATGATTTCTAAGCTTTAGCTACATATTCTTACATATTTAGTTTTTGAAATTAAACAGATACCAAATAACAATTTACAACTAACACATATTTTTTACTCTTACATAACGAACAATCTATTTCACTTCCAGTGGTTAGCTGTTTAGTGTTAGCACTTTATAATTATGTTTCGACTAAGTGCACATATTTTTTACCACTTTTGAGAAGGGTCAAGTTTCCCTCCAATGCATTAGAAACCCAGTTGAGTACGCAATTCTGCTCTTTGTCTTAAATAAGAGTAGAATATCCTAACTTTGCCGCAACATCAATAAACATTTGTTTATTGGCAGGCTCTTGGTATCAACGGCGAAACCTTATAAATTACCCGATTTTCGACATTCTTTGCTCCACCGCAACATTCGACATCTTGCCAAAGCAGGCTCCGTCCAAATTAAAGGACGGCATAAGCTTTTAGAATTCCCAGATCAACCAGAACAAATGAAGCGAATTATTGTTGTGTTTCGACTTTTTCCATCAAACGCTAACGTGAATACTCTGACTCCGCACGCCTACCCTTCATCAATCCAACCGAAATGACTGCACACCACTTTTTTATTGCGTTCCATTAACTATTTTCTTAACATGATTTCATTATAGTCAGCTTCGCAGTCACTATAACTCGGGTTTTTGCCGCTTGATTTGAAAACAAACCAACGTGTACGTCAAGACGTCGTTTAAAATATGATTAAATTATACTACGCCACCGCGCTTCAATTCATCGCCCTCGTTATTCATGGCCATGGCAAGGCGGTCTTTAATAATTTCGCCATTAGCGTGTTAATTAAAAGTGACGTATGTACCTAGCGTTGGAAAAGGCACCGAAGGATTTTATTAAAATTTATGATAACAATCGAGCATACGAACTAATTGTGGCTGATTCACCAATGTGATTCACGATGTATACTGAACATTAGTAATAAATATGTGCAGAACTTTTGCGCGCAACTTTAGAATTTGAATGAGGGCGCAAGGCATAACTGGAGTATAGTGGTGTGCTTGGGAATATGCGCGATAAGGGAAAACAGGCAAAGTTTTTGCGTGCGATGCAGGCTGTGTTATTATATTAGGTGGCGTGTGTAATTTTTTTACTTGACGTTGGGGAGTTATGCATGAATGCGTAGTTTCTGTGGGATATTATGGCATTTTCCGGGAGGTATAATCAAAAGTTCAGCGGCTGGTTTTTATGGCACACGTGGGGTATATAAGAGCGGGTATACTACTCGTTTGGATTGAAGTTTTAATTGATTAAATGCAAATTTCAAAAAATAATTTTTAAATATTTTAAATTTGCATTAACTTATTTTAGTATTTAAGCGAGGGATGAGTGAAACTGCAACCACTGCCACCAAAAGTAATCACTACCAGTTGTGTTTATCATTATTACCAATTAAACTTTTATAACTAACAGTTACAATTTAATTGCATTTATATAATAATAATAGACAGTGATTATAATTATCTTCAAATAATGTATCAATTATTAATCTAGTTTCAATAACTTCAATTAAAATGGTAATGGTATATGTAAGTATGACAGTAATAAAATGTTCTTGTTATATTCAACGTATAGGGTTTGCGCTGAAAAGGTTACATAAAAATGTAAAGGGTGTATAAATTATTAACTTTAGTTTTTATCTTTATTGTGGTGCATAAAAACTTTACAATTAGGAATCATGTGTTGTCTTCTTGTTCTGGATTTGCGATGATGTCTACTTGAATCGCCGATAATATATATCATTGGATCGAGAAGAACAGTAAGCTTTTTAAGTTCATCATCAGCATTTCTTTGTTTACTTTTTGTGTCTTGGACTGCACACTTTTCTAAAGCTTTGTTGTCTGTTGGTAGGTCCATTAGTTTAGGTTCACTAGATTTATCATATGACGATTTGAGTTTGTCTTTTACTCTTTTATTGAGTCCAGTTTGACCAATTTTGAATGTTGAGTGAAACTGATTATTTTTTAAATCTTTTGATGCTGGCTGGGCTAGTTTGCCAATTTCAAATTTAGATGGCAAAGAATCTTCGATGGAATCTTCAAAGGGTGATAATATGGGTTCTCCAAGTTGCGAATCGGGCATCAAATGCTGTAACATTGGTGGTGGGAGTAAGTGTGGAAAAATTAGACTTGGTAGTGAAAATTCTTGATGATAATTGGGTAAAAAGGGTTGTTGTCTTACGGGTGGTAAAGGTGGTATGCCTAATTGAGGAAACGAAAAAGACTTGCTCCTTGGATTATCAAAAGAACTTTTTCTTTCTCGGCCATGTTCAGATTTGCTCAGTTTTGAAGATTTATTTCTAGTTTTTTGTGAGTGTGCTACGCATGCAGCATTATCTACATGTACTATACAAAACAAAATATAGAGCACTTGTAACTGAAAGGTTTTTAAACGCATTACTAGTTATTTCTGCAGAAAATCAACATTAACGATTTGACTTTATACATAAAGTTAACAGGAAATAAGCCATTATAGACATTTAAATTGTGCAATTTCATATCAGAAACGCTCCTTTTTAATAGTATAAATCATAACATTCAAAATTGTACTGATTCAAGTTAATAACGTTTTCTTTGTTTCCATTTCAAAAATTATAGATGACTGTTGTACATACGAAACCATTGTTTCAGTTAATGAAGTTTTTTTTGCATTTACCTAATGTATAGCTTGTCCGCACATGGAAAACATCTCTAAAAAGTGTACGAAATGTTTGTTACGTGCTAGGAATCTAGATCCAAGGAAACTGGACATCTGTGCTTATAGAAACCAAAAAATCGGACACAAAAACCGCTTCTACTAAGTATATTATTTGAAAAAAAATTCTGTATTTAAGCAACCTGTAGTAGAAATAACAGAACAATAAGGTGCAGTAAATATTAAAGAAAATTTTAATTTTAATTGAACTTATTGAGAAACAACAAAATAGTTACAGGTAAGTGAAGAATAGGTACACAACATTAGACATTTTGACATTAGACATTGTGTTATGTTTTGAGAATTTGCGGTGGAACTTTGCATCTAATAAGAAAACTATATCGAGTAGATTACGAGGAGGTATACTATTATATTGTAACTATAAATTTGTCGATTAATTATAACATTCATTGTATTTATATCTAGTAATATTTCAATTAACTTGATTACCCAACAAGCATGGTGAATACAAACACAGATTCAACTAAATATGGAAAGCAGTTTTACAGTTGATGCTTGTAGAATAAGTGGTCCAACATCACTGACTAGTATTCTCCATGGCATCATGCTTCAGAAGATTCTGCAAATTAGTAATTTCTTTTGAAGAATCATGCAAAAAACATACTATAACTCTCAGTTAATAAAACATGTACGTAAAAAGTGGGTCGGTATCTAGACCAACAGTAAAATCCTAATTAAATACTAGCTATCGTGCAAGATATAGAATATTGGAACATATAGATACACCTTGAAGCATCCTCTTATAACTATTCTACATACAAATGTTTGCAATGCACTATATTCTAATATATAAGATTCTCTAAGTTTCTCATCAATTTGAAGTTACCTTTAAATGATGAACTTTTGTATACAATTCCAAACAACGCAACATAGGCATGTGTAATTGTTATTTCCTACCTTTGCACCCTATTTAAACTAAAGTATAAATTAGAAATTAGCTCGGTATAATGGAACAAAAGCCTTCCATTACCATGCAATAGCTATGCTGGCGAAACCTTTTAGTTATTTTGCATCTAATTTTAGCAGAATTTTGAGTTAACGTAAAGCTACATAAACTATACAAAACTATACTATGTTATTCTCTTATTTTAAAACACCCTCGAGAGAATATATTTTCTGTTTATTATTTCTGCTATTAAATCGTCAATATTTTGTTTTGTTTTCACTTTACTAACACTACAATAGCAATCCAAATAAACCTGAGAGTTGAGCAAATGCAAAAATTCATAGCGATTACTATTTGCAGTTGTCGGTTATATTGAATTTTAGATTTAGTCAACAGTCAGTATGAACGAGATTTGGCCGCGAGGGCAACACTCGACTCGACGCAAAATTCCACGACTGCGAAAAAGAGGCAGATACAATTTTTATATTGCAATTTACTTCTTCTTTTACATTTGATTCGGGGTCACGTTTTGCTAAAAGCAGTTCTTGAGACTAGTATGAGTTACCAATGATGCCGTCGCAAATGTACATATTTAATAAGTTGAAATGAAAGAACAAAATAGAAGTTTATAGAAGCTAAAAAATCCGGAATTAAAAACTAATAGTTCTCTAGATAGGTAAATAAATTCAGTAAATGCGGAATAATTGAATTAAAAAGGGAAGTAGATAAATAAAATATTTGGAAAATTTATTTCAATACAGATATGTTGAACAATATGCAATATTTTTCTTAAAAATTGAATTTTAAAATCTCGCAAAAAATTCTAAACGATTTAATCCCAATTCCACTGGATCTACACGGAAAACAGAATTTAAATACAAAATGTAAGTGGACGTGTGTAGGTAGACGCATTTGAATGAAGAGAAAATGTGAAACGGTAGAAATGTGAAATGGACGTTCAAATTTAAAGTGTACCAAAGGACACTTGATGAAATAAACGCCGCTGGGAATGGACGCTGCTGGATAACCGCTTAGGGTAAACCACCCCGTTGTAAAGCGTTTTCACATTTCAAACGGTAGCGGACCGTGGATGAATTATGAACCGTTCATTAGAGCTGGCCAGAAACACTACGATTAAAAAAATGGTTTACTTGAATAATTTTGAATAAAATTTGCAATTGAATTCTGACTGGAATAGATTGCTTCCTCATTAATTTCATGGTATAAAGTGATAATTGCTTACAAAACGTGACAAAATAACAATGACAAATTGGATGTATTCGAAATTACACTATAAATTGTGGTAATCAATATATCTCCACTAGAATTTATTTCAATCTAGTTTTTATTCTCGCCATATTTGCTGCAATTTTCGGTCAACTATGCTAGAGATGAAATATTAATTTGAATGCCAAATGCACTCACATCATTTATACTTCATGTGTCATTGAGGGTGCCGAGCGTGCAGCCAAAGTTGAACCAACTAAATTTCTATAAATTTGACAACTTTACAGCGGTAACATATAACCCTCAGAAACTTAATTTCGCTCCGTCATCGCTGTTCTTCCATGCTTCGATAGAAGACGGTCTTGTTTGATCCATTCGAATGGCTTCAATTGTATTAAAATCTAGCTGTTACGCACGTACACCAGGATTTACCCTGTGGCTGCAATGCGCGACAGTTATTTTGTCGTTTTCAACCTCGTGCAAATTAAACTGTTATAATTAGAAAGCAGGATTTAAATTCATAAACGGGGGCGTAATGAAATTATTTATCGAGTTTACCTTTAGAATACAAACGGGAAAGTTTGTATTATTTCGCTGCATACGTGAAATGAATTGAAGTGAAAAGTTAACTTGATAACCTGATTTATTTATTTTTAACGAGTTGCTTACAATATGTATTTTATAATATTTTTGTGCGTTTATTTCATGGATAGAAACCAATAACATATTATATTTCAAATTTTCAAACTGCGTTATTGATATTTATTGCATAGTATTTATATTTCGCTAAATTATCTAAATTTATACAGAAAGCAAGTAAATAATGGCAAAACCTACCAATTTTCTTCTAATAAAGAAGACGCATCTTCATAATAACCGCAATGTTAAGATAGAATTGTCTAACTACGATATTTTATATAATAAACAACCTGTAACATATTTAAAAATTATACTCCATATTTATATGTTTTGCATGCACTCGATAAAAATATTTTCTGTTCCAGATACGACTTAAACCGCTTCAAAAAGTTCCCAACTATACCAATATGGATCTTAGATGTCAATCGGTTCTTTTCAGAACCATCACTTTGAACGATTTGAATAAGATTTATTTGCTATATCTTTATTCATTCTAGACTTCTACACGTCAATACAATAATAAACAGAGTAATGTATCATAACAATAGTTCTCAATGTTGTTTGTTTCATTTAATTAATATTTATGAACCAAAATATACTTCTTCCAGCCAGGAGTGCTTGGTGGCCTGTGTGGGTAGGCCGGGTCCTCTGGTTCCCATGTTCTGTGGTTCGAATCCAACAATTCGTCGGAGTTTTTCTTTATTCTTCGAACGTATGCAATCAAAACAACAGCAAATAAGATTCATCATTCAAGGTATAAGTACCAAAGTTCCGAGGGAATAATAAGGATAAATAAAAAGAAAATAAAATTCCAACTTTATATTATTTCTTTTCCTAATAAGTTCCTCTACCCTTTAAAAGATGCCTCCCTTAAACACCCTACTTACCAATTCTTTATTGAAGACTTTATAAGTAATAATTCTGGAGGATTTCCGCCCTCACGGCGGGGCTGGGCCGGGAGCAATGGAATGCGGACTCCTAATGAAGGTGAGGATCACTTCCAGCTGTCTTTAAACGATACGTGCGTACAAAAATCAAAATTGCGGCTTCCCCTTTGGTGCGGGGTCTAGTGCCCGTTTGGCACCACTTAACATATCTCTACCCTTTTTATTGAATTTATATACCCTTACATTATAGCGGCAACTGCAAGGCAGCCATATTATTTTCTTTTTGGAGGTCCCATAAGACCAATGAAATTGGAAGTTACTCAGATTTTTTTGAAAACTCTCAGCCCGGAGCCGGAATCGAACCCGGGACCGCTGGGTTAACATGCAGAGCTCCACCCAACAAAGCCACATTACTGACTAGCAGCAGGTTGTGATCAGATATATATGAATACATAAATAATAATAACAACAACAAACACCATTAATAAAAACCATATGTAAAATAGAACAAAATTAAATTGGATGTAATTAATCCATCGCGTTAAAGTAATTTGAAAACAATGTATTGAAGGTGAAATTAATTTAAAGTTTATTGCATCAAATACTTATATTTATTGCATGTCACACTATGTAGCTTAGTGGATAATGTCATCTGACTGTGGCAGTGACATTCAGTCCCAATAACAACTGTTAATAACTGGAATGTAACTCAAGTAAGTGTCGGTATCTGACATGGTAGCAGCAAACTCCAAGAATAACAAACAATAATCAACAAACACCATATGAAACAATGTAAACAATAACAAATAGCCTATGCCAATAAAAGAGTTTCTGCAGAAATGCAGTAAAAGTATGACAACTTTAAACATACTTTCAGACGTTTAGAATTAACATGAATGTTATCTTATTTACTCCGTATTATGTGAGTAATTCATATTCAAGTTCACTATAAATTATTCTAAATAAAACACATTTAAATTTTATATTAGATTATGTATGCGTTTTGTTTACCTTGTGTAAGCAATATTGTAAACGTGCATCAAGTGAATGACAAACAAAAACAACTCTTGACGTGCGCATGCGAATGAACTTTCTAATTTGCCTCGCTCAAACAATGTCCCACACCAATCTACAATCTCGCTCTTAATGGCCCTTTGTCGACAATGCATTTACACTCCGTGCACGTCATCGCACCCTTTGCAAAGTGCATTATGCAGGTTAGCAAACTTTCTCGCACGTTGCACCACATTATCACCCTACTGCACGATAGACCTACCATTCAAACAATACCCGTCTCCAACTATCACAACTGATCTCAAGATTGCGTATGAATTAAACAAAACAAATATAGCCTTTCCATTATATGTTCTCCTATATCAGCACAGTCTTTAATAACTTCGTAGATTGTCATTGCCTGTGCATGTTAGACGACGAGTCCTCCGTTGCACCTGCACGTTAATTATGCATGAGCAAATGGAATTTCAATCAAATTACAAGTTTAATATTGCCTCTTCGCGATAGTGCACTAGTATTATGCAACACTATCCCAATTTTCACTTGGAACACCAGTGCTTTTGCTTTGCATAGATATGCACTGCATATCTATTTCAATTTCATTTTCCGCTGCTTCACAATATTATCTGCAGATTGGTTTTCCTACAGTGGGTTGAGTAGAAAATGAAGAGAAGACTACCCACCAAGTTGGAACCTTGTCGAACACAAATAAATTTGGTGTATGCATATGCTGAGTTTTGCAAGCAAATCTATTTTAAATTCTGGCCATTAATTCGTCTACACTCTCGTCAGTTAGTTACTAGTTTTTTCCGGCATTTTCATCGCATCGCGTATTCTCCGCGGTCTCGACCTTTTGATTTATTGAAATATCTCCCGGATATTCATGCAAGTGCCATAAGTGCAGGAAAAAAAGTTAATCTTATTACTTAATTTCATCAGCAATTTATTTTCATAATAATTTTGTTTTATTGTAAGAAATTAAGGTGAAAATATATTGATATACTGAGAATGTAATTCTTTAAAAATGTAATATATATGTAAATGAAACTAGGTTGAAAAAAATGCAAAAAAAAATAATGCTGGTGGAGTAATGTTATTTTCTATTCTACATTTTCTATGTTAAAATGACTAAAGCAAGTTATTTTTCATGTCAGGTGCATGCATTATTCCGAAGATTTTTTAAAGCTTGCAAGATTAATGGCCAAAAAGTTCGTAAAACAAATATTACACAAATTATTTTTATATAGTAAAAAGATAACTTTTTAGTTTGTTTTTTATTAATTTACAAAACACAATTTCTATACGTTAAAAATACATAATTCGTTAAGTGAAATTGCATAGATTTTAATATATAATCTACAAAAGCAAACGTAATAGAATAATATAAAATAAGAAATGTCTAGAACCACAAATAATCATCTTTTCTAGTGTAAATTTTACGTAAAGTGATTTATCTCTTTAACTAAAAAAGTGTATAATTGATTTATATCTAACCAATTTGATCCACAAACTCAACTAAAATGATATTTTCTGAAATATTCAAGAATTTCATAACTATAAATAATATATAAAGATCTCTAAATAGTCCTGACATTTGATAAATATTTACCTAAATTAATCAAACACTGCAGTTTCTGCCAAATTTATTGAGAATTCATTCTTGAAATATTTCACGATAGTACAAGATTTCCTTCAACAAATTCCAAACTCAATTCAAACTAAGTTGAATTTACCTCTGAATTTCACATGTAGGAAATAAATATCATGGCAAAATGCGGCGATGCAATAAGAATTGGTGGCAGGTTGGTTCCATACGAGAATATGTCAGGTATACTTTATACTTCAAGATTTTACATATCCACCTATATACTACCACCATTTCCACACTTGCATAACTCTCCGTAGATTAGAAGGTCCTCCTTTACTTAACGGCATCAGTAACATGGGTTGAGTAATCTGAGGTGAACGAGGTGAGTGCGTAATGAAGCTGCGCTACCTAAATCAATTGCATTATAAATGAACACAAACACCCCGGCGAAGGGGAAATAGATTGCAGTCTAATCTTGTAAGCGCCCGCGTTCGCACCCCCACTGCCGGCCTTGCGGGGGCAGTGCGAAATGCCCTGCATCAATAAACGCAGCGCTGAGTGGCGGTGATGGCGACATTAAATTTGACGGCGTATGCGACTATCAGAACGATCGATTTTTGAATGGCAGACCCGCTGTGCAATCCTGCTTGCGTTGCAGTTTGAAAATCTAACCATCGACAAATCATCGATTATGAACACTTTAATGAACGGCAAACAATAAATCCATCTTGGGTTTGCCGATTGGATTAGCAGGCGACAATTGTGTAGTGCGCTAAAAGAATGTGCAAATTATACATTAGTTGCACATTGAATTACATAGTATTACATAGTATTTGATTACAATCATTTTTTTGCAAATAAAGTAAAATATAATTTAAAAAACAATATAAACGAAGACACCAATAATCATTCAATTGCTTTGTTTACGCAGTAAAAAAAGCGTCAAAACTCAACTTCTCATATTTATGTTAAGAAGTAGTAGCTAATAAAGGAGAGTATTTCAGACTTGAAAATACTCGTCAAGAGGGGGCAAAACTAGTTGACAAATAAAAAAAAGAAGTTTGTGATAAAAGTACTCTCATCTATTAAGATTATGTTTAGCACTATTTATATTGTAATTAAACATTGTGCACTCCGACATGTTGTCTTATTATACCTCTAATTAATACTTTTCAAAGTTTCTGTTTATATTAAATACCACTTGTGTATATATAATCCAAGAAGAAGAAATAAAGTTAGTTTCAGTACTCACAAGTCCGCTGATTTACGTCCAATATTTTTATGTAGTTATCATCTATATTTTTATGTCAATGACCTTAAAATTTTTAGTTTACTTTAAAAGCACATATTTTTCAACTAAGAGGAAAGGCTTTTTGTGAGAGAATAATTGTTAAATAACAGGTTATCATTACATTAAATATAAATCATTAAAATTAAAAAATCTAATTCGTTTTTAAAGAAAAATACCCAAAAGTTTGCAGTAGATTGTTGTAAAGTGTAAACTTTTATGTAAAAAATCTCGTTGCACGACAGAAGTAGTCGTTTTCAGAACAGTATAATTGAACATTATACCAAACGAATTTCTCTGCTTTCCTGAGCATAAAAATTAAATTTACTATTTTTACGCTCTAGGTGGTATAATATATAAATATTTACAATCCCTAAATGCTTTCAGCAAGATAGTTTTACTTGCTTTGTTGATCGGAAAAGCAAGCAACGTCTGCAGCACTGAAAATGATTACAAAACAATGAGTAAGCAAATACCTGCGTTATCATAGTGCCACTACAGCATACGCTAGTAGAATTCAATTGTGAGTGAATAAATCATTTGCGAGTGAACGTAGTTGTTGGAAAACTGCGGCGGCGACATTACTCGTATATAGAAGGTATTCTTATGAGAGATGACAATACGATCAGGATGCCGCGACCGGTAGGAGAGATAATATTTTACACAAAAGAGTGGCGCTTAAAATTACCTTTAAAATATAGCGAGCCGTTGAGCATTTGGATGGAAAAAGATAGGAAATCACAGGCATGATATAGCTGTTACAGTTGAAAACAATGATAATTGTGTTTGTTGGAGTAGGAGAAGAAATAGTGTTGTTTATCTTGGCAAATAGTAAAGGAAATTAGTTATTTAGTAGTAAACATAAAATAATTTATGAGAATGGAGATGTTTTTTTTGTTTATAGTTCTTTGAGAAAAAAAATATAAAGCTACTGAAATAGAATAGATGATACAGTGAAGGAAGAGTAGCGAATGTAGTATTATTATTTAATATAAATTCAAAATATTAACTTGTGTTTTTGCTACTAGTATATTATTTAGTTACTTACACTTGTTCTAGTATAATAAATCTAATTCAAAAAGGTTACTATGTAATAAAAGCTCTCTGTACTAGCAGAAAATATAGATAGAATGTTTTTATGCTTTTACTGAAATAAATATATACGTAGTAAATACACTTCCTGAGAGTCAAGTAAAAACGCAGTGTTAAGAGAAACATAAATAATAATAAAATTTAATAACAACATTGTATTTTGTTTAGAAATAAAAAACTTAAAATAATTTAAATGTTACATTTCTATCATTGTATTATTAAACTTATAATTATATTGCAACATTTTTTGTATTGTTTTAATTCATGTACTGTATTAAATACTAAGATTAATAATGTGAGATATTCTCTCAGAATAACTTAATAGGTTCTTACAATTTATTAATATTAACTGTTTGATTTGATTAATTTTAATATACCTTTATTTAATTTTTGGTTGCAATTTTTTGCTTCAACATATTATTTTTGTTATTTTATTGTTATTTTTAAACGTACTTCAAATATTATGCATCAACTACCAAAGTCATTAGTAGTGTTTGTGCCAATTTGAATAGTTGGCGGATGGTGAGGCGTACAGATATATATGTGTGAGATTAATCTAGAGAGCCGGCATGTTACCATTTTTATTCTGTCTAGTGTGTGGTGCATAATTAACATTAGGCGGTAGAGTCTAATACGATACTGATTCAAAATCCAGATCAGCGCATAACAATAAAAGCTCATATTCAAAAAAGACGTAATTTTTCTCAACTACCCTCATACAAGTGGAGATCCACACCCGGGAAGACCAGGCACCCAATAAAAAATAAACCGGACACGCAAACGATCTCCAGAAAAATCTTCTCCCGCGTGATCCCACCTATACAAGCAGTTATTTAAACTAAATTCTGTAAGATTATATATTATGTTGAATACACCCCCCGCAGAAATTGAACCCGTGTCTCCAAAATATAATACTACAGTTCAACGACTTGCGGACTTAACTACAAAATCGTATATCTAATCATTATTTTTATTATTTTTTTTTGTGCGTACTGCAATCACGCGGATTACCGACACCGTACTTAACCTCCATCCTATTATACAACATTATCTACCAAGGTTATTCTGTGGGAATATATATTATATTAAATATACCCCCGCAGGATTTAAACCCATGTTCTCAGAACATGCACGTCGACGGGTTGCCAACTAAGCTACGAAACGGGGCTAAACATATTAATGTTTTAAATTCAAAAATTTAGCATATACCATGCTCAACTTCATAAACATGTTATTTTTTTAATAAGTACAAATAGTATAAATCATTTAACTTCTGTAATGCACAAAAACAGTATGATAATATTGACGCAACTCTATATTCGCATTTTCGTTCACCACCATTCGGCCATTGTATATCTTTACTAAACCCACATTATTTCTCAATTTACCAAACCCACATTCACTGGCATTAAAACTTCCCATGACTACTTCAATCCTGCTTCAATCCACTTGGTTCCGGTGCTATTTCAGTATATACAAATGTCAGTCAATCGCATTGCGACGCCCTACGCATTCACCTTCTCGTACAATAATCATGTAAATGAAATAGGTGCACGGAAACGTCGTAAACACTTTAATGTCACAACGCTAAATAATTAAGCAAACGTGGAACATTAGAAATATAATAAATAATTATTCAAAGTAAGTAATACTTGTAGTTTCGGAACTATATTAATGATTCATTGTCTGCATTACAATTCTGTAAAAATTTAGGCTAAGTATAATAAATAAAATAAACTAAATCAATTAATTAAATCATAAAAATTTCGTGTTATTTATTGGAAAATTAAGTAGATATATTTAAAAATTACTTTAAAAAAAACTCAATTTAAATAAATAATTAGGTTTTAAAATATTTATCAAACTTTCTTTTGTATACTTGAAATAAAGTGAAGAAAATACATAAAAATACATTATCTGAAAAACATTTAAATAATTAATTTTATACATTTTACTACATACTGGTTCTTGAGTTAGCGGTGACAGCGAGGTGCATATTCGAGGGACACGGGTTCAAATCCTGCTGGAGGTATATTCAATATAAGGTATACTTTTGCAGAATTCAATCCTAATAACTAGCGGTTACTCTGGTAGTTGATGCAGTATAATAGAATGGAGGTTAAGTCGGTAATCGGCATGATTGCAGTACGCTCTAAAAATAATAATAAAAGTAATATTTTTTTTATTATCCACAGTAAACCATTAACATTGTCCTTAATACACTTGTAGTTTTTCTAATACATACCATTCAATATTTAATAATAAAACAAAAATTTACTTTATTGTAATATAAAAAATATTTTAATATTTTAGTTATGGCTATATTATATTTATTTTTATACTAGCAATATTGCAATAAATAAAAATTTAATGTTTTATTACGTTTTGCAATAAAAAGGAATTGTCCTGAATGAAAATATATATGGAGTGGAAGCATGGAATAATGTTGCTGCTGTATATTTACATAAATTACATTAAATCGTCTCATATTCAACGAATCTGCTGGAGTGCACTTCAGTTTAAACATGAAACAACTTCCTGCAGTTTTACTCAAGTAAGATAGTTCATATTTCGTTATTTGTAGCATGTTTTGTGTGAGCGCACTAAAGAAAGGGGACAAATGAAGGAAGAATGCAAATGGAAATATTCGTTTTGGGAAATAAAAATGTAAGAAGAGGGTTGTATAGATTTTAAATATATTCTGAAAAGAATTATTAAACCTGTAATTTTTAATTTAATTCTAGGTTAATTTTTTTTCTGCGTATACAATATATCACGATTTTACACGACATTTCGTGAATATTGTCTTGTACAATCCGTGCATCTTCTAATAATGTTTTCAACTTTAATCTTCTCAACTATCTACTGCAATTGTTCTTTGATACACTCAACCTTCCAAAGAAATTACCGGGTTATGTCAGATTCATTCAAGCATGTTATTACATAATATTTGGACATCGGCCACATGTAGCTCAGTAAAGCCACAAGTCATGATATTAGTTTTTTGAGAATGGCATTTCCTCGGGAGCGGCTGTAATGACGCAGCCACAACGCGATGCCTCCCATGAGTTCATCCCCGACGAACGTAAACATTCCAAGATTTATTCTCCAAGCACTTTATGGAAATTGCCATGCATATATTGGATACCAAGTGTTGAATACAACTTCAAAACTTTTCATACGTCAGCAGAATTCATTACCAAGACTTAGTCATAAAAATATTGCTCTTGAAATTTAAATCTCGAAGTTATACATCTGAATTAGTTTTTACTTTTTGAGCAATTACTCACGTTAATAAGTTTAGAATGTTGATGTTTGTTGTGTCCTTCAACAAGTTGCAAAGCATAATAAAAGCAAACTTGAATAAGACGGAATTACGCAAGTTGAGAGTTTTTTCAACATTCATTATGTGGCGATTTGTAGTCAAGTTGCGCGCTTAGAACAACTTTGCAAATAAATTGGGATTCATGTGTGCCTGTTGCAAATAGAAGGAATAGATACGCGCTTTGTATATGGCTCAAGGCATCCTATGAGAGACAATCGTGTTTAGCTATTCAGTGTGACATGAGACAAGTAGATGCTGTTGGCATCTTTTTAGCTCCAAAAAGGATTTGTTTAAATGCAAATTATAACATTTGTAACCTTTACGACAGCAGTTTAATAGATTTAAAAAAACATCTCCGTGTTAATGCAGATATACCAGATACACCATATAGATACCAGTGAAATAAAAAATAACTATTTTTGTCATGAAGCGTTATTAGCAGTTATTATTAGGGTAGACCATGATATCAACCAAATATATGCTTAGTAATTTTTTTATAAATAATTCAGTGAATAATTAACAATAAAAAAAACCAAAATTATTGTACCAAAAATAGTTTCACATATTGACGATACCATTTATAAATACTAGAACCAAAAGCAATGTGGTTATCAAAACACCTCTGTTATTCAAACTTTGTAATCTTTCTAATTCAATACTTTAATTTATGTTTTAATATCTTTTTAGTGAATTAACAATATTGCTTTTTTGATAAATAATTTAATTTTGAGTTGAATTAGTTCTTTCTGTCATAATACCTAATCCATTTATCTTTTGATGTTAATATTCTGTGACACATGATTCTTCTTAAACTCACGAACTAAATTTTAAGTCTGAGCATTTCTCATATACTAATGGAAATTACTTTTATGAATATGATTTTCAATTATAATATTATAGGTTTTAGGGACAATATATTATGATTCCTTTAACATGTACAACTTGATAAGTGTTGATTTAAATTAGAAAGTATTCCACGACTATAACAAGAATTTTGGTGGTTCTACTATTTTCTTTATTATGTAAATTACTTACTTTTACACTTACTTTTAGTCACTAGGTGAAACGTTTTCGATATGTTGTCTTCTTCCGTATCTACATGCCGGAAACGTTTTATTTAGTGAATTTTAGTAAGTGCTATAGTTTTTTCTGAATTGAATTGAATTGAATTATATTATTGGTATTGTATTATCTTAGTTGAAGTAGCACATTAATACTGTTCGTGAAATCTGCGAAGTCGCGCGATAAGTTACGAGTTTCGTATCGCCAGCGCTACAAAACACCGAGGTCTAATGGCTACGAATCCTGGAAATTTAAGCACAGTCGAGAATCTACCTCAGAGCAAGCAACATCTTTTCCAAGTTACTCTCCTTAATTTAAAATCTACATGTTGTCATATACTGATAGAAGCACGAATTCACCACACAACTTCCATAAGCATCAATACAAATCAAAGCGACATATTACAATATATATATATATATATATATATATCATATACCTATAGAAACCCAGTTAAGCAAGCAACATCATATCTCCCATATCAACTAATGCATTTGCTTTGCATGTAAAACATGCAATCTAATACTGTGACTAATGTATCTAATACTAATGCTTTAGTAAATACTGAAGAAGGCAACATGCCGAAAACGTTTTAACAAGTGACTAAAAGTAAGTCTTATGGTGAAATTTTATCAACACAATGAATCTTCGTAACCACACTTAAGAATACTCTATTTTCTTTATATTAAACGATTTTTTGTATTCTTTTAGTCTGCACGTTATGTGATGATAACCTAATAAAACATAATATTCAATTTAAATCAGTCTCTGCTTTGATGTTTCTAGTTTCCACAATTCTAAACAAGTAATTACAAATCTCTCAATCTAAATTACAAAACCTAAACATTATTCCACCTTAAATATTATGCAATATGAATAAATATTATATGTTTTATGTTTACAAACTGAAGACCCCATGTAAAACACGTTTTATTGCAACTAAAATTCACAAACGGATTTTTCTTTACAGCTGTGGAACTTGGGAATACAGCCTCTTGAAGAAACTAACGCAATCGTTTTGCACGCGTGCAAAACGCTGTTGATGTGCATTTTCTGCATTTCAAGCAGGTCTTTTATCACCGCAAAGCCAAGCTAAGGAGACACGTTACTCAAATTTGTTTGAAAAGATATTACTCATACGTGGCAACATCTAAGCCACAATTCTTGATAATTTACAATAACGTTATTTTAGTTTAGAATTTTTCAGAAAAAAAGCAAATTTTACATTTTACGATAAAAATACGGATCAGAAAAATTATATATTTACTTATTAAAATATCACAAAATATTCACGGATTTTCACGATTTCCACGCCAAAAACACAAGTTTCCTACAGACTCATGAATTCACCGATTATATTCTTGCTTATAGTTTCTATAGATAGACTAAGGACTTGCTTCTGCGTTGGCGGAAACCGAAATTGGAATTCGTGGCGGTCGCAATGACTGCGGCTGTGGAGACGGTACCACATCATCCTTCATTTTGCATTCATGCAGATTCTGCTACCACATTTCACATTCAACACCTTTATTATCCGCACACTCGTACAGCAGTGCGTCTAAAGTATTTTAATCTAATTTTAATGTCCTTTAAAGTCGTTTAGAATCGCACGTATATAAAGTTTAATGTGCGCACCCCTTTGAAGTGACATGCGAGTGGAACTACTCGGAGTAACTTTCTAGGAAATATAAGCGGAGGCATTAAATCCGATAGATATCGGATGTAATAAAAATTGATATGCTTGCTAAATCCACACGAGCGTTTGATTAAATTCTTCGGTAAAATATTCTACGATTTAGACGATTTTGCAAAGAGTGAATATTTTTCTGATAACCATAAAAATTGATTAGAAATTAATGCAAAAGCAATTCAATCTGTTATTGAAGCTACAAGGCGTTGCCCCTAACATTACTGTATGCACTCAAATAAAGCTTGACGAGATTGTCAGTTAAGAATGTGAAATAACTAAATTTAAATATTTTTATAAAACCAATATTTATTGAAATATGTCTTCGGTTAACTTGCAACTCTTTGATGATGATACGTAATAAAGCGTGGAATTCGACCGACTAGTAACTGTGTACATACGTATCCCACATGTTGACCAAATGAAGTGCAAATACCTAGCAGTCGAGAGTGTTGTCGTCGCGTAAAGGCCTTTATAGGGTGGGAATAGTATGCACTGGCAATCGCCGCCGACCGCCACCACCAGAACGTGCTTCGTGCCCTGTTTCACTGCCTCACTCCCGATTTGCGCAGACCATATCGCAAACAAACCAGTTCTATTACCGCTGCTGCCCCTGCCGGCGGCAACGGTGAAATCAAGCAGAAGCTTTGCACCACATGCGGTTACGTACACTAAAGACTACATCGCTGCAGGCACGTGAATGTCTTGTTGCAATTTCCTCGCAATGTTGCCCCCATGTGACGCTGAGCGCAGTGCGGAAAATAACATCCAACATTGTTCGTGATATTGAGAAGAAATGTGCTGACATACAACTTGCCACGCTATAATAACGTGTATTTTATCGTAATATATTGATATATTTGCTTGTGTTGACGCTGCAGCAGGTACAGACGGTGTACATTTGCGAATGATGACTCGATATCGATGAAGTAGAAATTCTGTAGAGTTTTATGTTACATATATATTTTACAAATATTTGAGAATCCTACACAATGCATAGAAACAAGATTCTTGATAAATGGGTTATATATAACAAAAGTTATAAATTTATAATTAAGAGCACACAAGAGCAGTTTCCAGCTTTTCTGCTTCCAAATGAAGAAAAATAATAAAATAATGTTCGTTTAGCAACAATTATTAAATTATTGTTACTAGTTTTAATTTATTGTAAAAATATATATCAAAATTATGCAGCAATTTATAAATAAAATTTGAAAGTATTGTTGAGTGTGGTCACGAAGTGTTTAAGATTCATATTGTTGAAAATTTTGAATTGAAATTGAAAAATAAACAACCGACCACCCTCCACTCAGTATTACTAACTTAAGCAATATATAAACCGCAAATTTATACAAATCAATCATACTGAAGAAGGCAACATGCCGAAAACGTTTTACCAATCAATTTTAAGAAAGTGTTATAGTGCAAATTTTCAAAAATAAAATTTGCCTAAAAGACAAGTACAAAATTTGAAAAATGTGGTTGCATTAAGATAAAGTTATGTACTAAGTCATTGAAAATTAAGTATAATACTAAAAAAATTAACAATTTACTTTTACAAATAGTATTATGCATTAAGAATTGACAAAAACGTTTTGTTTAATAAATAATTACTATTCAAGGGATAGCAGATCTAGAACACTCGGGTTGTCATCTTGAATGCTTAGGGCGTTACTTTATACTATTAATCCCAACGCATTGATCATCTTTATTGAGATTGACATAGCAGAGTGTTATTGTTGATACATTACTCGATATCGACTAAGTATCCTGGGTGTCTTACGATTGATGAGCTTGCAATCGTTTGACCTGCATGTTCTGTCAATTAGTAATTAGATTTTGTCAACTAATAAAATAGTAGTTTAGGTATTCAAATTTGCGTGACAATATAAACCTTTCATACCGCTATTCCCAAATTCCACACATGATTTGATAAATGTAGAATAATTGAATTGTTGAAATAGCTCTTTCGTTTATTTCCAACATTTTGTGAATGAATGCAGCAAAAACATTAACAGCTTTTATCCAATTTGAATAGATTTAAACGACTTTATGTTCTCTCAATACACTTCATATTATTATCATTTTGAAACTTCAATATAACACAATGCATTTTCCCCAATGCAACTTTCAATTGAAACTCGAATAGAAATTATATTTCATTGTATACACGTGCAAATCCATATTGAAATGCTCAAATATAATTTGCAGTATGACGACAATATTCCCAATGTTCAATTCATGTTAATTGGATCCCAAGTTCAACTCTCACTGCCATCGCGCCGTCCCGGCGACCAACGAGAAGTGCAAATGTAATCAAGCCGCTAGAGACGATTAGGTTAGCCAGACAGGCAGGAACAAACGCCGTTCCAATTACAATTTACCGCGGCTTCTAATTGTACAAACTACATAGTACAAACAAATGAATTCGAGCAATGGAGTTTGCACGGCAACGGCCATTATTGAAGCCAAGTAATGAGACCTGCCTAGACCAGGAATGATTATAGTGTCAAGTACTTCATTTCAAGACACGGGATAAATCAATTATGTCTACAAGCTCTTATGTACTAATAAAACAGTTTGATAGAAACAGATTTATAGATTGATTACGTTATATTGTCTTGGACATCCGGTGTTATTGACGGTAGATGTGCAATGGTGTGCATTGGTTGGACTTGGTCTGACTTAGGTCAATTAAGATTAACAGTGGCAAGATGTGCAATTACTGAGCATGCTACATAAAGCAGATTGATCATACTAAAATACATACAATGCATACAACCTGCAAAGTAGAATTAGACCATAAAAAGAACATTTTTACAACGTATATTTGGTCATAGTAAAATTAATAGGGTTTATAACTTTCCATGCGAAATAAAATATGATATAGTTGAATTTTCTATGTTATATAACATCAACAACATTTGACTAATTTTGATGCTCTGAATCCAACGATGATAAGTACATTTTTCTCGAAATCTTCTTTTTAATTCCTATTTCTATGGTGTATCAATTGTATCAATAATTTGTTAATAGATACTGAGAAAATGTGTGAAAACGTAATTTGTTTTCATATTTAATGATTCTATAGTTATTAATCATTAAAGTTTATTTTTAAAAAAATGCAGAAAGAAATGGCAAATATTATTATGTTTAAATCAATTTGAAATTTGATTAGTTGGGTATATAACCCACAGACGATGTAACGAGCGTGCCGAAAAGGCTTGAGATGTGACGGGAAAGTTCTCTGGAGAGATGGGAGAGTCTAATAGCAGACAGATTCAATTTAGAAACCAGTTGGTACACATGCAATAAAAGATCGCATTCGACATCAGTCTAATTATTCTCAACCACCCTCGCCTTTCACTACATATATCAGGGGACCCCGATTCGCAGGCGATTGACAGCAAAGATCGACTCACTCGCGCTCCCGCATATACAAATTAGTTTTTTAACCAAATAACAATCTTACAAATTGTAATTATGCCCGTTAATAAATAATAAAGGTCCGCAATTTGAAGTTTACTTTGCTTTGTTGTAGTCAAAAAGATTCTGCATATTTTTCTCAATTCTAATTTAATTAAATTAAGTTATTATTGGTCAACGTCTGAACACGAATTTAATTCGTTCTATTTAAACAGTGCACAATCAACTAAGCGTCATGCTTTGCAAACAAATTGCAAGCAATTCTCAACAATGCCCATTCATTGCCGCATGTTTGCGCATTCTGACCACAGTAAGTTATTCGGTTTAATTAAATTCGTGATAATTAGAATGCTTGCAACACGTTTCAGCGAGGCGTTAAGATGCAATGCATCCGTGCTCATGTCCGTGATTAATTACTCTCCTAATGTTATCTGTTTAGATTGCTGCCCTTAAGTGTCTTGTGTATATCTAACTCCCTAATCGCAACTCGTATCCGGGTTATATTTAATTAGTTAATTGATTTACAATGAACTTTGTTGCAAACTATTTGTGCGTAATTAATCGGAGTAAATAGAACATTTCTAAAATCCATTTAAGCACTGTTTGCAATCATAAATAATCAACCAACAACACTGTTGTTGAAATTTCATCATAATTTCGCTGTTTCTCCCGCAAATGGTAATTCCTGATTTAGTGAATCGTGAGGAGAAGATAAAGAAGAAAAATGATTCAATACATGCTTAGTATGCTAACGTTAGTGCTAGAAAAAAGCCATTTTCTAGAAATTATACTTCAGATGAACTAATCGGTCAATTTAGAAAACTGTTTTTGGTTCAACTTTGACCACGTGAATATTTAATGCTTAATATTGCAAAAAACGTCAAACTATCTGAACCTCTCAAAATTGTAATTAGAACTAACAGAAAATTAAGTAAGCTTCATAATAATATAATGTGACCTATAGTTACTTAAATTTAGACGAATTAGAGACTTCAGTCTTATGTCAAAGAGAGCAAATCTTTTTCGTATTATAATAATATCTAATATCTCAATGTGACCACGGAGAGTTTAACTTACACACACGGTTCTATCTAATTCTAGATAAATAAATCTTGTTCTCTGCAAGTAATTTTAATTTTTAAGATTTATTACATTAATTTTTGTAATTAATTTATAAAGTATTATTATTAAACTATTATTATAAATTAATTTATGCAATTACCGTTAAATGTTCTAAGTGCATTATAAGTATCATCAACTGGTGAATGCAATGCAACACTGGGTGTTTAACACCAAGTAGATTTAAATTGACAAAAAACGATCTCAGATTTATGAAAACTGATGCACTTGTGAATAATCTATTAAGTAAAAAGTTTTAAGTGTATCCAACATAATTGTCTCCCGTAAAGTTCGACCTAGGTACTTCTCCGTTGGATAAAGAATTCCCTTACAATTTGTACTAATCTTATAAACTAGTAAAATCTAAGTATATCTAGACTAAATTCTCTAGTACTTTCAATCAATCTTATAACCCAATCATTGTCATCAGATGCAACAAGTCAATTAACTTGATCATGTTTCAATAAAATCCAGAATAGTGCTTCATAATTTTATTATCAGAAATTGTTTATGTTCAATAATAAAATTTAATGTCTACTATTATGGGTAAATACTGCCGCCCGAAGTTCAATGTAAAAATGAAATAATTCTAACGAAAAGCGTAAATTGCATTTCTCTGCGTTAATTTACTCTCCCGCGCATGGAAAATTAAATTACTTCCGGCTGCAATAAATTTTCCTGCGAGAACATATAATTTGCTGATGCTATTATTTTAAATTGTATCCCACACTCTAACTGAATATAGACTTTAAAATAAAATCATAACGTATTTTTAATGACTAAATTCTACAACCTTTAAATGAAAAAATTATGTTTCGATTTGTTAAATGGCCCAAACAATGTCGGGCCTACAAAAAATTAATTTTGCAGACTCATTTGAGTTGTTCCCCTCCACGGAAATCTTTAGTAAAAGGCGAAAGATTTATTCGCTTTGAAGGGAAACCAGAGTAACCACCTTGGGTAGTTATAAGGTTTTATTTTTGGTTGATCCATAAATAGGTGAGAGTAGAATAGTATCTGCCATCTGGTTGTCTAAAAAGAAATTCTGTGTTCGACAATATTTTTTATAATTATAATATAATTTTTACTTTCTATTTATATTGCGTACAATAGAAATTAGAGTATGTTTCTTTCAAATGAAAAAAATTATATAATGCAAACTTTTCTTATTTCTTACCTTAAAGGTAAGAAAACTTATTTTAATGCAAACCACTTTATCTGAGTGCTATCTAGATTTCTTTTTTAATTATATAATTACTTTTAAACTTGACGTTAATTACAAAAGTTGGAAACTTTATAATTACTTAAGATGTGTTATTCCTTTTTCACATTAGAAATGAAATCATATTGGTATCAACATTCTCTTTTTCTATTATACTAATAAGTTAAAATTTCCTGATAAACCCAAACACATATTGTTGTAGTTTTCATTCCCTTATTTTCCCTTACCACTCACGTCTGTGCGGACAGTTGTAAAACAAAATCCTAACGCTCGGAGGCAACAGCATCCACATGAGACTACGCTTCACGCCGCAACTACCGCAGCCACCGCCGGAAAGCTATCCACGACTATCTCGTCCAAAGACAGCATGTGACAATGAGTCTCAGGTTTGCAATGTATACGAGCGCAATACTTTAATACTCGCCGAATAAGACTGGGAAAATTGGTGCGCAGCATACGGATTTAAGTAAATCCCGCAGGCTAACGTACACTCCGTCACTGCATAGGGAAATAGAACATCTGGAGAAAATATGGTCTACCCTCGGGGCATTACGAACGCCTCCTGCAAACAGAAGAAGACGGAGAAGAAATATTACAGGTTCGCCAAGCGGAAATAACTTGCTATTAATAATTGCGCACGGATTTTAATTTCAAACTTTTTACAGTTGAAGTTTTTTCTGCTTGGAAAATTTTTATAGTAGTGAGGGTTGTTTACTTGCATAACTTGTATTAATATTTAGATTGCACGCGGTGATGTAAAAGAATGGTGAAGATTTATAAGAAAGTTGGTAAGAATTTTAATTGAAAAGGGTTTCAATATTAAAATAAGTATATAAGAAAAATGCGAAAGAGAAAGAAAAGTAGCCAATCCAAGGAATAACAGAATGCAATAAGTAGAATATTTAGAAACTAAAGAATAAACATCAACGAAACAAAGACTATAAGCAGAAATAAAATTTAGATAGCAAAAATAAGCCTATCTCTCCTTATTTTGTAACCAATACAAATTATTATGTTGATAAAACTTGATACTGAAGAAGGCAACATGCGTTTAGTTTAGTCACTTGGTGACTAAAAGTAAGTGTATAGTGAAGTATTATCAACATCACGAATCTTAAACACTTCGTAACCCAACTCAGCAATACTTTCATTACAAATTAGTTCAAGTACATACAAAGTAGTAGCCCCTTGAAAGACACTACTTGTTCTAGGCACTTACCTAGCCCTAAACCGTCATGTATCTAATCATGTGATTCAACACTGAAACAAGTAGGCAGTTTCATCTTCCCTTGAAAAACGTGGTTTTATAACCGGACAAATATTAATTCACTATATGTTATATATTTAGTTTATTTCGTGTTGAACTGCAATATGGGCAATTAAATGAAGAGAGCATTTAGTTCATTTCACTCACCAGAGAGAACGCATTGATCAATGGCCATCCCCGTTCTTCATTTCGTCGTGGGAATTAAGTAGAAAAGATTTTCTTTAGAATCATATATAATTTTTGCACTTTAGTCTGCTAGTAGTATAACAGTGGAATCTTCTCATAGGATGTTTTTATGTTCAAATGTTTTATTGAAGTTAATTTCGAGAATAGAATTACATCTAAACCTCTCAAATATTTCACAACCCACCGTGAATTATTTCGCCTACTGTTTGAAATTTTATGCAAATTTCATACTTCATACAGCCATAAAATATACGAGTATGTTGTGACATGCAAACGCATGCGACATGTAGTTCACTTTTCTCTAAAGTGGAATATGCAGATCACCGCCGTCGGCGGCGGCAACAAGAACGTAAATATTTGCGCGCCGCGCCGCAGCGGATAGGTAAGCCGGTATGCGTGTCAATTTATGAGGCGTAAAAAAAATCTCTTTGCACAAAAGGGTGCGCGAAATAAAATCACAAATCTGCCACATATGAGTTATGCTTCCATCGAGGAGGCGACAGAGACAAAAGTCACTATGCTATTATTAAATGAGAGAGATCGATGCACGCAAATTGTCTGTTGAAATATGCTGAACATGTTAGATCTAAAAGAAAATTTCAAAGAGTTATTTACCTAAAGAAATTGAAAAGATTTTATTTTATGGAGTATATCCAAAGGCGTATACTAAAATGATAAATTGTGTGATATTTTCTGAAGACGCATAGAAGAATAAGAAGAAGAATATATATTCTCCCGAAATCTAATTACAATAGCAGCTAATAAAGATGATAGTTGACGCACCATAACGAAATGGAAATGAAGTACGGTGTTGGTATCCAGCGTAGGTAACAGTACGCTCTATAAATAAAATAAAAAAATCCCTTGTCATTATAGGAGGCTATTTAAACACAACCACAACAATCTTTTCACTCCAAATAACAATGCCCTATAGCACAAGCATCGATTGAAGCAATGTGCAATTCAACGTAGTAATTAACGAGTAACAACCACCAATTTCCACCTCCTTCTTCCCTTTACATCGCGAGTATTTTGAGTGTGCCATAAAAAGCACTCCAAACATGCATCTATGCTAACTACACTTTATCGCTCATATTTCCAGGATCTGTGTTGCAAGCAAATGATGAGACAGTACAAACCCGTGGTAAAACTAAATCGTACGTAGACCACAAAATCCCAACGACCGGAAACCGCTAAAAACTTTTCATTTGGTAGCTAAAACGGCCCAACTAGTGCCGGACCTGCAAAAAATTGCTTACAGACTCATTCGAGTTGTTCCCCTCCACGGAAATCTTTAGTAAAAGGCGAAAGATTTATTCGCTTTGAAGGGAAACCAGAGTGACTGCATCGAACTAGTTATAAGATTATATTTTAAAATAACCCTAAAATAGGTGAGGGTAAGATTGTATCTGCCATCTAGTGGTTCAAAATAAAACTCTAACTAAGGTATTATGCCTTATTTTATGCCGAATTTAAGCTTTGATAATGAACGTAAAAAATAATACCATAATATAGAAAATTTATCTGACTCATGTATTTCACCAAATTTTAAAATATAGCAGACCTGTGTTATTTGAAGAACATAAATTGAGCTTAATCAATTAACTATAAGGTTTTAGTGTTTTAAATAATGATTGCTAATATCAGTAGATATTAAGGAAGACAAATTAATAACACGAGAGTAGAAATTATAATTGAATGGTACACTTTCGGTACTACTATCGGCGCTAGTTTCTAATGTTATTATTGAATATTTTGCGTGTATTAACTAAAATAACAATCTTTAAATCTGCTATTTCACACATTTTAAACTAGAGTGATTTTTAAGTTGTTGCGGTTGTGAAATATGAAATTTAAATAAAATTCTTAATAAAAACCTCTAAATCCAATGGTTCGCAAAGTATTGAGGTTAGATCAGTGTGGATGATGTTTGTTGATTTTCTTAAAACTAGTTTCTAAAGTTTAAAAGTTTGATTTATGCATAAACATCTAAACAATAGAATTCATACTTAAGCTACACATAATGGCATCGACCAGTAAAATGACTGGGCAACCAGTAATAACAGTGAAAAGTAAAAGCCACCGAGCATTAATCGACGATCTGCATTTGTTTATTAAAGCAACTACATCAAAAACTAACATATCAACAGTGGAACTAACAAAATCCTGTTTATTTCTTTTAAAACATTTGCCAGCAAGTCGATCTGCAGGTCTCCACTACCTAAAATCTGTGTTTGATTCAGTGTCTCTAAATCATATCCTACGAATTGAAGTAAGTTTTATTTTCTAACTCAATAAGAACAATTAAGTATATTAGAAATAAAAATATCAATCATTGACAAAACTAATTTATTGTATATTGATGTATCTTTTCTTTATTTCCAATAGAAAGAAATAAGTACTGGCAAACTTATACCTCCAGATGAGACTGATGAACTAACCATTAATGATGTTTATACATTACTCCTAAGTTTTGTGTCTTTGAATGGTGAAGCATGGGCCCCTATTATTAGTACATGGTCATTGGAATTACTTGGTGAGATATCAAGCCATTATGCAGGGAGAGCATGCGTCAATGGACTTAATGAATCCCTACAATTATGGATGAACTGCAGGTCCACAAAGACTCTGATTGATATTACCACACAGTGTCTTGCATGTTTAATGCATTCAAACACAGAAGCCTGCATTAGTGCATTGTTAGATACCTCTGTTAAACACTCACCACATTTTGATTGGGTTGTGGCTCATGTAGGAAGTTGTTTTCCACAAACAGTGATTGAAAGAGTTTTATTTTGTGGGCTAAAGGATTATTGTCAGAATAAATCATATAAGCAAGGCATAGAATCACCAAAACTGAAGTCTGTTGTTGGTATTATTGGTCATTTGACGACGAGTCATCCTGGGAATACCGAGAAAGCATTGTTGGACTTATTCAAGGTAAATTGTACTAAACCTAGTTTCAAATATGTATTTAGAAAAAAGAATCCATTTCAGTTATGTATTAATGATGATAAGCAGGAAAGTTTACCTCAAAATGAGCTCTACCGAAAAGCAACTGTTCCATTCCTCATTCAACTTTTTATACTTTCCGATACAATGATGAATTCAATCACTGATAAAATTAAAGAGAATTGTAAGTACATTTAACTGTTGATGTATCTTTCACACTAATGTGATTATTTATTGAATAGTAACAGTGCATACTATTACAAAACTATACAATATGACAAACGATTGGTTTAAATTCTTTGGCTCCATTGATCTACTTCAAGAAACAATGGTAAACCTGATTATGAAATGTACCAAGGGAGGAGAGCACATAATAGAACTCCTATTAAAGTGTATTGCTCTCAACAAAAGAGGCAAAGGTCGGAAATATGAAGACATTAGCAATTGGACACGTGAACTGCTTGAATCCGTTCTTGAAGAAGTCGACTATCAGGTGCGATTGTATGCTAGCAACAATATGATACCCACGATTTTCCTCAAGTCGATGGTTTACGATGTTGACTATTTACATCACCTGCTACTGCACGATGATGAACTTACTGCACAAACAGCGACAAGATTGATCATTTACTTGGGCGTTATTAATACTCCACTGTTGATACAAGCGTTGACATATTTGCTGAAAAATGCTAAACAACCCTCACAATTGGCTTATTTAGTAAGGATTTTAAGCAATGAGTTGATTATGCATAACAAATCACCCTATCGTGAGAAAGGTGGATATTTCGCGGTGGTTTTGCAGCGAATTTTAGATAAAGATTTTGTGAGGATGAAGGGATGCACAACAGATTTGGGATATGAGAAATTTGAACAGATGTGGTCGAATATTTTACTATTATTAAAGTATGTCATTGTTTTAAATATAATAGTCGGTATGTAGAGTTTAATTTATGTGCTTATAGATGGGAAAAAACGGGAAATGTATTTATGTTGAAATCAAAGTGCATCTCGAAAGGCATTGAACTCAATTTGACTGAATTAACGAATCTCTTTAAAAATAAAGTGTTGAATCCAAAATGTACGCATTTATTGTGCGAAGTATTGGATTTGTTGGATATTCCAAATGCAAACAGTTGTGAATTACCAGTGCAGGTCAAGTTAAATTATGTCCATGGTGCTGTTAATTACTTCTTCTTATGTTGTGAAGAAACAGGTAATATACCTCAAGTATTACGAAGTATTTTGGCAATTTAATTTTCACACTCCTTTTCAGATGAAGTCAAACGAATCGATGGCTTTAAAAAGGCCCGCAGTATTTTGTTAAAGCACTGTTTACATTCAAAAATATCCCGAAACTTTGCTTTCCGACAATTACTAGAAAGGGCATTATTCTCCAAGGACGATGTACTTTTCGGTGCTAAAATAAAACCACAAGAAGGCCCCACTGACCAAACAAAACACTTAATCACCGAAAACAAGAAAATCGTGAGTAATTGCTGAATACGCTGTTCGACAAGTTTTTTACTTGATGCATTTCGTTTAGTAAAGCCTGGAAATTAATTTTCTGTCAATATTCCAGAGCAAAACAATCCCTCTTTCCAAACATTCATCAGTGTACAACGGTGGCGTAATTGGCTATGGCAAGCGAAAATCAATCAGTCTTCATCGATTGCCTATTGATATAATTTCCGGCAACACAGAGCAATTAATTACTGTCATCCAGGAATCGTGCGCACGGCACGGACTGACATTGATATCCTTAATGCTTGTACAACTAGTCAGTCCGGACGTGATGTACAACGGTCTGCCGTGGTTGGAAGAAGAGTTCTCGAAAGTTACAATTGAACGTGATCTTCTCATTCGCCGGAAATTCAACGATGCTCCTTTATTGTGGGATTTGCTAAATCTGGTTGCGCAGCATCGTCCATCACTGTGTTACTGCTCGGTTTTGCTGAGGGCTTTAACAGCGACTCTAATTCATCAGTGGACCAGTATGGGAAGCCAAAGTAAATCAACCAACGAAGAGAGTTACAAAGATTTGATGGTTACCACAATTCGTGTGTTGGATGTAATGGCATTGGGACAACTATTACCAGCGCCGCTCTGCAACGTTAGAGATGTTATCCCACATTTAAGTTCACACGAGGTTACATACAGACAACTAAAGAAAAACGTTATTTAAATTAATATATTATTTATGTTTAGATTGTGTCCATTCTTCGGGAATGTATTTGGTGCTATATGAGAGACAATGTGCCATCACCAGCATTGTTTGAAAAGGATGCAAGTGGACTGACATGGCGTGACCCTAAAAATACCCGACCTGATGATGTGTATACGAAGACTTTACGCACAATAATGCAGCGAAATATCAAATCCGTTGGACATTTATATTCCAGAATGTTTATTAAAGCAAACAATTAATTCTAAGCTTTATAAAAATATTTACGATTCAACGGATTTTAATTTTCGAATAATATTTATTCTAATTACCTATAATTCCTTAATTATTCAAAGCCATGATTCCCATCCATGATACATCCTTCCTAATAAATTTGCATCAGTAGCCATCGCAATTAAACATTCAACTTGACTATGTACGCTTGATATACCGTCCTCCTCATCTAACTTTAAGGAATTCAACAATGTTGCAAGACAATCGATGTATAACTCTTTAGGTGGCTCTTTCTGACGGCGTGCTTCAACTTCCCTCAACATAATATTGATCGGATTGGTACCGTGAAACTTAGCTCGAGACAGTTCCATGATGATTGTTGAGTTCCAAGTATCATCCGGGAAATGTAGCCAGTTCAATGTGGGTTCCATAATGAATACATCCATTGTGGATAATAATGTATCACAATTTTCCCGGAGGACTCTAAGGGTATTCACCATTGCATGTTGCAAGGGTCCACTCTCCTTCAAAGGCGTCATTATGTTTAGTATTTGTGGCGTCAACCTAAAAGGTACCAACTCTGCGACACCTTGCTGTTGTGTTGCCGAACCAAATGCATGTCCAAAATCAATACCGATTACATTTCCAGTATTCATATTTAATAGAATATTGTCAAGATGTCTATCACCAATACCCAACAACCAGTTTGTGATACACATCACTGCATAGCTTCGAATGAAGGACAAACGTAGTGCAAAGAAGGTCTCTGGATCTGGAGATATATTCCAAAGAGATCTCCTAGATGAGTAAAATGAATACAAATGAACAATGAATTCTTATATTTCTTTACCTTAAAGCATCCCTTGGTAAAAAGTCAACCAATTGTTTATAATCAAAACAAACTTGTTCTCTTGTCCTTATGGTCGAAGCCCTTGAGGACATATTAATCAAACATTTCTTCATTTTCTCTTCCAATGCCGGATATCCAGAACGCTTTGTTATCATCTTCTTGAGAATTTCAGTTTCGTCCACCCATTGTATAAAACCTAATTCATCAGTTAACGGTATGACTTCAAATGTAGACACTTGTAACTTTCGCTCGCGACATTTTACATCCGAAGACAATGCTACATTCATTAGCTTAAACAATTGTTCAATGCGTTGATCTTGTCGTAAATCCTCTCCATATTTTATCAAAAATCTGTATTCCCTCACATCATTAGCATAAATTGTTATCCTAATTGGTTTAAAAAGTGACTGAAGTACCGTAACATCCGATGAGAACTTAGAGATCTTGGGATGGTAATGTGGAAGAGGCCGACAATTCCCAGTATAACATCCGGGCACCTCTATTTCCTGGTCATAATCAGAAGCATGGAAGTAATTCAACCATGGTGAGTACCGACCTAAATCAGTTGAATGTTTTATTGAAGGAATTTGAATTTCGGAGAGTGCTTTCTTAATAGTCTCTTTGTCGAAAGGGGTGTTAATTAATTCAGTTAATTTTGTTTGATACTTTAAGACATGTTCATATTGTTCTCCTCTTATCATTGAATCTTCCTCAGGCCTAAAAAGCGTTTGTATTTTATAAGCTACTTGTTTGAATGTATCTTCAGTTGAACATTTGCGAAGTTTTAATATTGCTGTGCGTATTATTGTTGCAGGCACTGCGACGTACTTTAAAGCAGCTAGAATTTTGTCCACTAATTCATTATGTAATATAACGTCCAATCTATAAACAAAAAGTTACATATTGATCTGAGGCAAAATATGGTACTTACGCCTGTGTTAATACTAAAGTTTCTTCAAAAACATAGGTAAACTTCTTCCTGCTTAGTTTGTACGCATAGATGATCGAATTAGGATATTCCTTCGCTAATTTTATAACGATATGCTTCACAAGAGATACTTTTCCTGTATCACAATAAGCTAACAATTGAGGAATCCATGATATAAACATATACGTTGGAATATTTGAAGTCTGAAATCATAGAATTTCTAGAAATCTTCAATTCCACTAATAAAACATAGCATACCTGTTCGATAAATTGCGTTTTATATATTGCCATCAATCCGCTAACACCTAATAATTTAGGAAATCCTAATCTGGCTTTTTCCGAACCATACTGCATACTTTTCAGGGCACATTCCAGATATCTATTCTCGTAGCCCTCACCTCTAGAAGCATATTCGCTCGCCAGATTCAAAAATGCATCTGCCAACTGCACCTGATCCACATTTCCAAGCACGTCGAGTTGATGTAAAGTATCACGTAGATTCTCAAATCCATAACTCAACAAGTCGCTGAACCGATTTAAATCATAATCCTGTACAAACGGCTGAAATAATCGCAAATCCATCTCATCTTCAACTGGTGTACTTCCAACTATTTTGCACAATTCCGACAAGTACAATGCGGAATCGATTGCCAACGATGGCGTTTCCTTGATATTAAATTGGGTTACGCATTTTTGATGCGCTTTGAACGCTTCCACGTAATGTTTGGTTTTGGCAATGGCTGCCACATTACCTTTAAGTACCTTTATCAAAACTACCTTACCATATAACAGACAAGTGATTGGATGCCTATAATTATTTTCAGATCTGTCATAATTTCTGGATAAAAAGTGTTTAGCTAGAGGGTAATTGTTATGCTGCAGTGCCCGTTTAATAATATTGACTTCCGCCTCAAATGAGATATTGGAAAGTCGACAAGACACCAATGTATGTTCTCGTACCTTCAGGAGTGATCTCAACTTTAGCTCTGTGAGATGTAGAAAGAACTCTCTCATTGTAATCCTCGTCGTTAAGTGATGTGTCGAAATGGCATCATCAATTGAATTTGATTGCTCCCACATTTGTGTAATATCACCAACAATATCATTGAATGTATCCTTATTTAATTTATCATACATGTCAAGAAGCACCAAAATCTCAGCACAATTTTTCATCGTTAATAGCATTTTATTCCCCATCGTTCCATATGACGGTTTGACAAACTTCCACAACTTAAGAAACCTTTTCGCATAATTTTCAGCATAATTTCCAGCCAGTTTAATTTTCATCTTGTCTAAGTACATCAATGCCAATTCATCACTAAATTCATTTCTTAAAAACTCCTTCTTTTTATTATCCTTCATAGCTTCTTTTATTTTCGCATCAAAATCACTGCGTTTATCAATTACTCTCATCTGAGATCGTATGTATTGAGGTAATATTACTTCTTTATTCCATTCGGAAGACCACAAAGCATCAAAAACAGTGGCCGAATTGCTTCTTGTAGTTTCCAGACACCTCTTTTCAATCTCCTTCCAATCGCACAACTCCTCGGAACATTTAAATAACGCCTCGTAATAAAAATCCTTACGGTTAAAATCATTATCTTTGATTGACAATTCCATATAATATTTTCTTGCAACATCCCAATTATTTTCGGACTCTGCTTTCACAGCCAATACTAATTCATCTGAACAAGAAATCTTGGAAGCATATATTCCCTGGACTGCATCCCACTCTTCCATTTTCTTGTAGAGGTCAGCTAAACGAATCCAATGGAGGGTGTCCCATGATGGATCTTCTGCCTCACTGTGGGTCAAATACTCTTCAAGTAGTAGACAACCATATGACAAGTTCCCACTTTTGGTAGCTACGGTTTTGATTAAATCCGCAGGAAATCGCATACTCTGTCGATGTTCTAAAGCAATTTGTAAAAATACACCCATACACATCGGATCAAACATTACACTGGATGTAAACACTTTCTTAATTGCATTACATACATGGTATATTAAATCATCGTTTACTGCTATGACGACAATAGCATCAAACAAACTCTTGTACAATAATTGCGCGATATGCGCATCACATTTACTTAGTTCCTTTAAAGTATCCGTAACTGCTTTAACTCCTATCTGGATATCAGGATAATCTCCTTTTCTGTACTTTCTGTAGATTTTTACTTCTTCCTCCTTCATTTTCTTAGCGTCCTGTTTCTTCTTCTCAATAGTCTTTCCCTTATAAATTTCTCTGATTGCGTGCATTTTACTCACATTTGCTTTATCTTTGAAGAACCTCCACTTTTTCACTTTGTACGTTGAGATATCCATGTCATTGGGGTTTTTGAACACGCTATCTTTGCGCGTTGATTGGGGCATCAATCCAAAAGACATAACTGAAGCTGACTGAATGAAGGATTTTCGTTGTGTTGCCAACAACTGGGTTTGTTCAAACTCATAACTTTGCGTTGCTTTCAAATAACACTGTTGCGTTTGCTCAGAAGCAGTGAACATTGGTATCATTGCAGTATTCTTTGACCTCCAATAAGAGTTCACTTCATAATCCTTAAAATTGCACTGATAGAGTGGAATAGTAAAAATTGGCTCCCCACTATCACGAATATCATGAAGAATTAAGCAATTACAGAATGAAAGGAAAGATTCTTCATTGTTACTGTCATACAAATTATCAAGAAGGAACAGAAACTTTTCTTCTAGATTCGGAGGTAACATCTGCTCCCCAATCCAGAAATCAAACACCTTTGTACGGATATCTAATTCTGTGTCTAGGAACCCACTTATCAAAGGATCCTTAACCATTTGTATAATTCCTGAACTTTGTTCATCATGACATTGATAGAATCTCATATAAAAGGCAATAAGGATATCAATACGAATAGTCCGACAAATTGGATTGCTATTTGGTAAATTCACCACCCCCTCTACCAAGTGCTTAGCATTCGCAACGGTGATAAACTCAACACTAGCTAGGATAATCTCTAACGTCACTATAACGGTATCCAAAGCAGATGACGAAAGCCAATTACATAAGGGAAGTTTATAAATATAGCCAGAGTCACAAATCTTATTAATACATCTCAAGTAAATTCGCAAGTACGCTGTTTTACTACTTTCCAAACTTTCTTTAATTTCCATCTTTCTTTGAATCGTAGGTAGCAATGGTGAGCATATATCCGGATAATTCTTGGCAATTGCTTCTAAAACATCAACCGGCTTGGAAACCTGGGTTCTATCTCTAAATAACGTTTCTAAGTTTGCCACGATTAACTCTTTCAATGGTGTTAAACTAGAATGATTTGTATCATCAAGAAACTTCAAAGCCAATCCTAATGTCTCTGCAGTAGCCAAGTAAATCTGGTGATGAGGTCCCATTAAAATCTTACTCATTCTAGTACAAAACTTCTTCAATCTGAGAGGAAACGGTGAGATATTATTCACTAATAAAATATTTACAATATGTATGACAAATAATGCTGACTTGTCTGCTGGATTATTGGGAAATAAACTATCAACAAATCCAGGATCCAAAATAAACTGTCTATACGTTTCCACAGTAATCTTCAAGAGGTTCACATTGTATTTGAAAACATCCGTCCGCTCATGCCACAAATTAGTCATTAGAAATTTAATCAAATCAGTTGTATCATCAATTGATGGTGAATGATCTTTCCATGTAGTGATCAACATAACGACACAGTCACTTGCCAGAGCATTAATAGTAGTAGTTGTTCCGCATATTGTTTTAATTATTCCTGGAATTAGAATATCCGCATAGCATTTTAGATAAACTTGTGCATTTTCAATGACTTTGCAAAGGAATTGTCTTATGTTCATGGGCGTTCTGTTTTTAATCAACATGCTAGCAACGTCATGAACCCATCTTGGTGGTTCAGCTGGCAACAAATTATTTTCATGCATATGCCTGATAACACCCAGAATCGGCAGCATGCAAACATGTTTATTAATATCCTCATCATCCATTTCAACCGACATAGCACTCATCTTATCTTGATTTGAATTAGCTGCTTCTTCATGTCGGACACAGACGTTAGTAAAATCATAATGGGTAATATCTTCGGCAAGTGTACTGAGGAATAGGTTCTGGCTCTGAATGTAAGCCTTTTCTTTGTGATCATCAGGTAAATGCGTACGAATATCTAACAACACCTTCTTCTTTTTGGGGATTTCCTCGCTAATAATTCCAAAGTTAAATGACATATTACTTGGTACTAATTTGGTCCACAGAATGTCTTCTTTAAACTCATCTACACGGTAAAATAACATCCTGTAGACTTCTTGCTTATCCTTCCTAGTGTTGCACACCAATGTTGTTGCAGCATTATAAGCATAACATTGGTACAGTCTAAATTCTTCAGGGTCATAAGAATCGTTCAATGTTTCTTTGCAAGCATTAAAAAGTAAACTCGCAGCCAATTTTGACAATTCTGTTCCAGTATTAACAGTATTAAAATATGCCTTTGTTATTTTACAGCTTAAATCTTGCAGATTCTCAATTTTGATGTTTCCAAACAATCGATTCAACATAATACACGACATTACTTTGTCCATTAACTGCCTTGTACTAAATCCATCTATGATGTACTTAATGTGCTTGATATAAAACTCCTCAAAAACTTGATAATCGCAATATGCAAGTAAATTACACACGCATAAAGTTAACACAACATTTTGATTGAACGTATACTCGTCACCCATTGCATAAACCACGTCCAACAAAACAATCTGCAGATCATAAGGCACTTTTGCCATAAATCCAGCGCAAAAATCAGCATCCACTTCAAAATCATTACCAACACTTATGTAGAAATCAAGGGCACATGTAAAAAAATTCAAACAAAATGAATAATTCGTGGAATCGAACAAAGTTTTGATAAAAAGTGTAGTAGTGACTCTTTTAGACGGAGCAGAAAAATACTCCCTATTTTGATGCTTCATCCCTTTCAATAGTTGGCCAATATCCTTGGACCATCCCCGAGGCGCTACCATTCCTAATATCCTACTAACACGTGTAAGATGATATACTTGTTGAACTTCACTCAATTGTGGTTTGTTCAAAATATGAACTATCGTATTGAGCATTGTAACTGACGGTAGCCGATCCACAATCAATCTTAAATCATACACTAGTTCCAAACACACATCGTCATTGATGCATTCGCCATCCTCTGCCTTGATTCCAGGTGCAGGCCAAATATGTTCAACACTCTTCACTAGTTCATCTTGAATTTGACAATTACTTTTCAACTGTGGCGTATTGTTAATATGTTTCAAGTATTCTTTGTAGTATTTTACACGTAGATCTATACTAGATTCATTTGCAATCAAAGCAAGAGTTGAAAACAATCTATTTTCCTTAAGAGTATTCCTAAGAATAGTTTTCTTAAATAAAAGAAAGAGAAATACGCCTTGCGGCAGTGTTGTTTTTGATTCAGTACTATAAATTAATCGTTCCACACATAATGCACTCACTATAACGGATAAATCTCTGGTATAATTCGGATTCGACTCTTCATCCAGCATTAGCTCTAATCTCAAGGTAAAGTATTCGCGTTGTGAATCTTTAAGCTTGGGAACTTTCAATACTTCACCATCCTCCATCTTATCAAAGCCGAGAATCTTGTACAGTACATCAAAAGGAGATATATTATACAGCTGGTCCAATTCCAGACATTTATTCTTATCAATTTGCTGGAGCAAGATTAATCCACGCAGTATTTGCCGATGGTGCCAATTTACTTCAGATTCTGGAGTGAAGTGTTGTTCAATCTCCTCAACTTTGGACATTGCGCATCTACAATTCATCGCTAATGTTTGCAATACAGACGTATTGAATTTGGAAGCATTTAAAAAAAGTCTCCATAATCTACTCGCAGTCTCTTCCCATTTACTATGAGTCAAATCTAATAAACCCAAAGTGTGGTAATCAAATAGATAATCCGAGAAGAAATCCCAGGTGTTATCATTAAGAATTAAATCGTTTGAAGTTGAATCAGCTAACAGTAAAACCTCATATAAGCCCAACACCTTTTCAACTAATTTTGACCTGTAGTAGCCAAATTCATCTTTCACTCGCCTTATAAGAACGTCATTGCGTAATCCAAGTTTGACTTGAAGAAACTTCAAATCAAGATTTTTAAACTCTCCATCAATCAACTTGTTCAGTACCTGCCAGATAATGCTGTCCCCATGATCAAAACTCGGTGCTAGTTGTGTTATAAAAATATGTCCATCAATAAAACAAATTAGACTTGCAAAGTATCTCAATATTTCTTCAATAGTCTTCACGTCTTCAAAACACAGCGTAGTGTTTAAATCGTGCATATACAACATTAAATTGTAATTTTCCAACGTGGAAACCACTGTGTCAGGTGGAAGTGCTTTGAAGATTTCCATACACTTCGTACGACAATGTACATTAATCTGCCACGTATGCTGAAGCAGAAACATTGCAACGTCTTGAAAAGTATTTCCCTTAAACTTCGGCGGAACGAAAGAAATGGAAGCATTTCTCGATTCGGAAAAAATTAAACTTTTCTGTGTTAAACATCTAGTAACTCTGTCTAAGCATAGGTTGATCTCATTTATAAGTGTTTCATCCCTTGTTGTTGATGTAACCAGAGATAAATTCATGACAAACGCGTATAGAATCTCCAACCAGAAAGCACCAACAAATGCATCTTCCTCGCGTAATTCCCGGTAAATGTTGCTGAAGATAACAGTAGCACCAAAGCGTTTGGCTTCATCAGGATGCAAGCAAAATTGTTTCAGATAGTCAATAATCAATTTCACGTTATTGAGATTATGTTTTAGAGTGTCCTTTGAATTTTGTTTGCGTGTCCATGCAAGAAACTCTCGTAGAACATTACCAGATAAATCGCGAACTGCTCCATTATTTTCATTTGAAACACCATCCTAATGTTATAAAAGAAAAACAGTTATATAGCGAAAAGCTGTTAATTTAGTGTAAAATTACCATTAGACACTTAATAAAAATCCGAGAATGCGAAGAAATGCTGTGTTTAGGATGTGCGTACCAATGTGCCATTTGAAAAAGAAGAGGTTTAAACAAATCGACCACGGTAATATCTTGATCGCTTGCTAAGAGTAGCATTGAAGTAAGAATTTTTTCGAGTTGTATATCGAAATCGCATGTATTCAATTGGGCAGCTACAAATTAGAAATTATGTGCTGATAAAAAATAAAGCGACTTATAAAGATTAATATAAATATTAAATATAAAAACAAGAAAGATAGGTTTGGAACGGGTAAGGGATAGTCAGATTGACAAGAAGTTGAGAGGGTACCTTTTGGGAATGCACTGAGGGAATAATAATGGTCGGTTCTTGTCGATGAACCATCTTAATCTCCACGCCTCATTAATATTAAATGTAATGTAGTTAGTTAAGAAATATATAGACTTACATGTTCCAAGGAAAATCACAACAATCGAATGCAGAAACTCACACGCCGTGATTCTCACCCTCCGGTCTGTACTTTCTACACTTAACTCCAACACTCTATCTAAAAACGGATCCAACCACAATACCAAATGTCTTTCGCCAAAAGGCAAGTTCACTTTCAACAACCTCGTATCCGCTTTTCTCAACTTCAACTCTGCACTAGTTGCATTCAACTCCAAACAAATCGCATTCGGCAATATTGCCAAAAATCTCAACACCTTATGTTGCAGCTGCACCAACTCAGGCTCCTCTTCAACATTCAACTTCCTCTGTCCATATTTCTTCCTCTTCCTTCCCTCCACGTGAATTGCATCTCCAGCAACAAATTGATTCCTCAAATAGGCATCCAAACAGGGCACAGTTTTCCTCAAAAGTGGATGTGAAATATTCTCAGGCATTTTCTTAAACCACTGGGTTAAAGTATCCAAAGCAATGTTTGCCAATTCAAAATTATGTTGTCCCAATTTAAAAGCAGTAATATATAGCATAGAGTAGTCATAATGAATGGACATTATAATAGACAATGGCATCCTTAATATTAACAAAACACAGGCAAACTGAAGATCGTTCTTGAAGCGATTCACTTGTTTCAAGGCATGTTGTAGATAGTTCTTAACATTTTCATAGGTAAGCCTAACATGCTCCTTCTGCTCCAGACGATCAGAATTAAAGTAGTCCACCTTTTCGAAGAGAACTAACAAAGTAGCCATCAATTTGTAGAAACCACTCACAAGCGGCAACTGAATCGATTTCCTCATTAGATGATCAAATAAAAGGTCAAACCATGGTTTAAGATATTCTCCATTAGCTGATGTTATCAAATCACAATAGAAATCGCTTAAATTAGCGAAAACTATAAAATCATTACATTTTTCAGCTTGAAGCAATTGATTTGTACTATTTTCTATGTTAATTTCATTAACTTTAATGCGTAAATTAAGCTTATCACTCATATAAAGTAAATTTTTTATAAGTTTATCCCATAAAACTCTTTGAATCAATCCTAGTTTCTCTTCCTTATCATCAGTGGGCTGGAGAATTCCCTGCCATAGCGGAAGATACATTTTGTATGTAATATCATCCAACTCAAAAATTTCAACCTCCTGTGCCAATTTATGTGAACAGGTCCAAATCACACCTTGTTTAATAACATCCTTGACAAAATCTTGGAAAAGTCGATCATCTGCTTGTGCAATACTAGTAAACATACTTTGTAAAGTATTAACAACAATCTGATGATTTGTATACAGTACTTTCGGAAACGTTTTGATTAAAATAATAGTAACGCGTTTGAATTGAGCCATATGATATTGAATATCGCTTTGTAAACTTTCAATGAACGGAGAAATTGCTTCAACGTAACCACATGAATTTCCAGTCAATACATTAGCACTAGAATCCGTTTGTACGAATATCAAATATTCGATCCTCTCAAGTAAAAAGAGAAACAAATCTCTAAAGTCCCTAGGATGAAGATATTTTGCTGCAGTTGGTGCTAAATATCCAAGTGTAAAAATAGCTAATTTGGTTTCATTGACCTTGCTCTGTTCTTTGAGCAAAATTTGCTTTGCATCTGCCAAGACAAGCAAGAAGTCTCCAGGACATGTCTCTGATTGTGCCCATGCTTGTCCAATAGATCTATTAATTGCAATCAATGCTTCATATCCAGCTTTTGAATCATCTCTAGATGAAGACCTAAACCATTTCTGCAAAATATGATGCCATTCAAGAGCATCATTCTCTAATTGAATTGCAAAGAGCATTGCATTACATGCTGCAAAATTAACAACCTCTCTTGATCCTTGTCTCTTTCCAAATTCATCTTTAAAGCAGACATCTCTCTTCATGTGTTGATAAAGTAACAACAACTGTTCGCTTGTAAATTCTGATTGGAGAATAAACAATTGTGCAGCTACATATCCACCTTTTAACAAATCCTGCCCCCCAGTATTACTGCTCACTATTCCTCTAATGAAGTTCAAAATTATACTTGACACCTCCTCAGATTTTAACTTCATTTCACCTTTTGCCATTAAAGCTCCAATTATTTGAATGTACCACCCTTTCATTGAGTTTGATTTAAGAGATTTATCATCCAACCATGATTTAACATTCCCATAAACACTCAGTATAATATTTTCATCCATTTCTATTTCTTCAGAAGTAATAATTGATAGAAGAATCCTTGCAGAAACATCTTTATATTTATATAGTTTACTTGATGATAATATAACACGTGTCATATTGATGATGGTAACTATTTCATCACTTAACTTTTGTGGAAAACTATATAGCCAAATATATACTACCTGTAGACACTCCTTAATGGATGTATAATTGTTTCTATTGGTTGATTTAAACATTTCATTTAAGAATTTGTATACACTTGTGCCTTTGCTGAATAACATATTGATGTTAACATCTGTAATTTACACATAACAAGCATACAACATATACGATTTGTAAAAATATGTAAAAGGCTGTTCAAAATATAAAAAATTGTTTAACTTACCAATTGAAGAGACTGCTTGATCTTCTATTAACAAGCTTGAAACGATTAACATTTGTGTATTTGCTTCATCAAAATCCTTTGCTTCAAGAGCGGTAAATACTTTAGAATATAGCACATCCATAATTATTGTTTAGATATTAAAAATATTATTTAATCACAAACATTCGTACAAATTTCCGTAACCTCTCACCCGTCATGCGGCTACTGTGCATTGGGCGGAGGTTATATTTACAGTGGCAGACTTGTGTATTGTTGATTGTCTATTTCATTTTGATTGTTTATGAAATATTCAAATTAACATCAGCAATTATGTAATTAGAAAATAAACACGTATTATATATAAATATAATGCATATTAGTTTTATTTTCGCGTTTTAAAATAAGTTACTTGCTTACCCGTTCGCTCCAGAGTGATTGGGTCTAAAAGTTTATTAAACCTGGTAAGCCACTGTTTAACAATCAACATAGTGCTATTATCCATAGGTATTTAAACAATGAGTGCATAATCTCATCTTATCAGACTCCATTACGCTAATTTAAAAAAGAGCAGAGATCATGTTTTGATACGGCATGGGCTTTTAGCTCAACGCAATGATTTTCAGCCATAAAAAGTATGCTGATGTCCAATAGAGAATGTGCTGGTATTGTCCTTGGTTGTTACGCAGTTTATTGTAATTTAAAGTAACGAGTTATTTTGATATCAATCATATTTAAGTAGTTGTAAGAAACACTCGCTCCACACGATTAGGCGTTCTATGTCCTAATTGTTGCCAAGTGACAAAAGAAAATCGAATCATACTGCATAACAAATAAAAAGGTTAGATTGGTACTTGTTTGAATAAGTTACAAAATGTTGATTAAAAAGATTCTTTGCAAAACGACCGATCGAACAAATTTGAGATTTCTAGGAGCACTTTATAAGGTATAAAATCAAGTGTTTACATAGTGTGGAATAATAATTGTGAAATGACATGTTTAGATCAATACCTGTAGCTATGCAACAAAATCATCGAAAAAGGTTTATGAAAGTGCAGAGGAAGCTATCTATGATATCAAGGATGCATCAACTATACTGGTTGGAGGTAAACTTTATGTTAACAAGGCAAACAAGATATTTTATCTGGTGTATTACTTGCAGGTTTTGGATTATGCGGAATTCCTGAAAACTTGATAGCAGCTTTACTAAAGCATTCTGCAGGTCAATATACTATGGTATCAAACAATGCTGGTGTTGATAAGTTTGGGTTGGGACTTCTTCTGAATGAGAAGAAAATTAAGAGGATGATTTCCTCTTATGTTGGTGAAAATGCTGAGTTTGAAAGACAATATTTGAGTGGGGAATTGGAAGTGGAACTAACTCCTCAGGTATACATTCAGGATGAGCTCTTCCTACCAATTTATGGAAAGTGTTATATACTTTTAATGTAAATGATACGTATTTTTAGGGAACACTTGCTGAACGAATCAGAGCAGGTGGCGCCGGTATTCCTGCTTTCTTTACACCCACTGCTTATGGAACACTTGTTCATGAAGGTGGTGCACCAATCAAATATGACAATAAGGGCAATGTTGTTATTTCTAGTGAACAAAAGGAGTCCCGATTGTTTGCCGGCAAGAATTACATTATGGAGACTGCAATTACTGGCGATTACGCATTGATCAAAGGACTCAAGGCCGACAAAGCTGGAAACATTGTCTTCAAGTAATTTGAGTACTTTGTTTGCACTATTTTTTTTTGTATATGTGAAATAAGTACATATTTATTTACTTAAGTATTTTGTTAACTAGTAAATCTGCAAGAAATTTCAATCCGGCAATGGCACGCGCTGCAAACGTTACCATTGCGGAAGTTGAGGAAATTGTTGAGATTGGAGATTTGCAACCAGATGAGATTCACTTACCAGGCATTTTTGTGCATAGAATTATTAAAGGATCTTGTTATGAGAAGAGAATTGAAGTAAGCCATTTGATTGAATATTGATTTACAAGTTAGTTTATTATAGGCATTTATAATTTGTTTTTGCTTTTTAGAGAGTAACAGTAACAAAGGAAGGAGGTGCCAAGTCCCTTGCCAAATCAACTCCAGCAGCACAAATTCGTGAAAGGATTGCAAGACGCGCAGCTTTAGAGTTTAAGGATGGAATGTATGGTAGGAATTTGTTTTATAAGCTGACTTGTATATTAACTCACAATAACTATTACTTATTGTAGCCAATTTGGGAATTGGTATGCCAATGCTTGCCTCAAACTACATTCCATCTAATGTAGAAGTTTTCCTCCAATCAGAAAATGGCATTTTGGGTCTAGGACCCTTTCCAACTCAGGACAAAGTTGATCCGGATTTGATCAACGCAGGCAAAGAAACAGTCACTGTCATTCCAGGAGCATCCTTCTTTGGAAGTGATGACAGTTTTGGTATGATTCGTGGGTAAGTCTCTAGTTAAGGCAATCTTAACCGATTAAACCGCCCGGCCAACATCATCTACCGCACCCGCAAATTATTCCTCCTCAACCTTGAGTCAACCTGACTCATTCTAGACTCGTCACCAACCCATATTCGTTATATTTTATCTTTATATGTCGTGTCACGAATTTTAATACAACTATTTAACTGCATTTTTATAGTGGCCATATCGATTTAACTATTTTGGGTGCCATGGAAGTATCGCAATATGGAGATCTTGCCAACTGGATGATTCCCGTAAGATATTAATCAATAAGAACGCTATTTAGTTCTGATTAAAAAAACTTCGCATATTTTTAAAGGGTAAAATGGTGAAAGGTATGGGAGGAGCTATGGATTTAGTCGCTGCCCCCGGAACTAAAGTTGTCGTATGCATGGAGCACAATGCCAAGGACGGTAGTCCGAAAATCATTGAAAACTGTACTTTACCCATCACTGGGAAGGGATGTGTCGACATGATAATTACTGAAAAGGTACACTAATCCACTTGTAATTAGTTCGATTACAATTTCTAAATTACGCCTTTCTTGTTACAGTGCGTGTTTGAAGTGAATGCTGAAAGAGGCTTAACTCTAATTGAACTCGCAGATGGTGTAAAAGTTGAAGATGTCTTATCTTCAACAGGATGCAACTTTGAAGTGTCTCCAGATTTGAGGCAAATGTCTCAGATACAGTGTTAAATGTTGTAACGAATCGTTATCATGCCTTTGTTAATGGCCGATAGAAAGTTTATGTCTTCTTCCGTTTGTAAACAAATAGGGACAAGTTAAATTTTTAATGCTTTCAATGCATAAACAAGAATTACGTTTATTTTTCGATCTGTTCGAATCTCTCACAATAATCAATAATTAAAAACCTAAATAAAACTGCTCATTCAATTTTTATAATCTGTGTTGATGTTCAACTTTCTGCAAGTTTAAGCTTTTTCTCACTATTACTATCTATGCTATCGCCACTGGCTACGCACCGTTTCTTGGAATGCGTAATAACCCTAATTGATTTATCATTTATTTGTGATGTTTTAGACATTGTAGAAAAGGTGGAATTAAGTGCTTTATTACTTGGTACTGAACAATAAACAACTTTTGTTTGTTTCAGTTCACTTAAAGGTTTTGCATTCTTAAGCAAATTCTGTTGCTTAAGTATTTGTATAGTAGTTTTATCAAGTTTCATTAGTACTTTTGGTTGATTTCCTGTGTTGACTGGTTTATTCAGTTTATTACTTGATATTGCAGAAACACTAGTTTCTGATTGCTTCACCTGCTGACTAGTAGAAGGTAACAGTTGTCCATCAACAAATGCAAAGGAAGTAATAGGATCGCTAGCGCCTTGCGAAGACTGGCTTGAATTTTCAGGCTTAACAATTGTAGTAATCGGAGAATTCCTGTCTTCCCCGGGAATTGTTTGTTGTTTTGCTGCTCTCTTGGCAGCATTCATCTTATTAATTTTCGTCATATCCTTTTTCGGTCTGCCTACTTTTCTCGGAATAACTGCTTTCCTGTGATCCACTGCTTTATGTCTAACATTTACTGCAAAACCTAAACATTCCGGGGGTTGTACAATAGACATCAATGCTGGTATCCGGAAAAATGTCCGAAACTGCTCTTTAAAAGTATCCAACACTTTCCACTGTACTAAAGATGCGTTGTCTAAAATTTCGTGCAAATCAAAATCTGTTTCCGACTCGAAAGCAAAACTCTCTAAAAGTAGAAATCGTAAAGCTTGTATACTGCTGACATTTGGAGGCATATACAAGTCACTTGTTTCGGGGGATTTATAACGAATCACATCATTTTTAATACTTTCCGGATCTTCTTCAACTTCGTCCTTTAAATAAGTTAGTACTTCCTTATCAATTTCATCCAACTCCTCAATATATTCTAATTCATTGGGAATATCTAAAGTTGACTGCAACATGCCCAACATTGTCTTTACACATTTAGTGCAACTCTGTAACTGTTCCTCTTTTACTTGCTTCATATTCCGAGCTTTCTTCAAATGAGCACTTGACGAAAAAAATTGTACTAGTTGGTCGTCTATTTCACTTTTCAATCTCCATTTCCGCGTTGACAACTTTTCTAAATCAGCAACCTCTACGTTTGTAAAAGTCGCTTCTTGTTGCTTAATCAATTGCCTTCTTTTGGTATAGTGATCAAACCCTCTCTTTCTCGGAACATCTACTAAAGTCATTTCTGGGTTCTGATCCAGCGCTTTCTGTATCCTCATATATCTTTGTCTTAAATTCGCTACATTCCTTGGTATTTTTTGAGATAACAGTCTCCAATTCTTAGCGCCATATTTTTCCACATGGGCCATAATTTTCGTATCTTCTTCAATAGTATAATTCGAATGCGACATAGTTTCCGCCCCCAAACTATGTATATATCTTTGTTTGATTTGATACTTGTTTCTCTGGGGCATATGGTCTGCAATGCAATCAAAATCAGTGCCAAACTTTTTCACCAACGCAAGAATCTGTAAATCTTCAGTGATGGAAAATGCACCTATTTTGCAATTTTCCAATGATTTTAAATAAGAGTGATGGCGCATAAGACGAGCTGTTTGTTTGATACTACTAGTACCAGGGAAAAATCTCATTGATACTTTCCTTTCATAGTCTCGAGAATCATCATAAAGTTCAGAGTTGTATTCATCATTGAATGGCGAAAGAGGTGATAGTTCGCTTTCCACGATAACAGTGCGATAATGTTTACACAAGTTGTGTTCACCGCGATTAGTGCCAAGGTACTGACTAAGTTTTAACCAATCTGGCGAAGGGTGGTCTGTGATATATTCCTTTATTCGTTTTGTTTCATCCTCGGTAATATCAGACGTGTCTAATAAAGGATGGAGGTAGTTGTTCCACATTGCACGCATGCTTTTATCCAATGATGAATCTACATATTAGATTTACGTGGTAAAAATTCAAATAGAGTATAGTTCAACTAAGTTACATACCTTTGAAATTTTTCTCTGCAATGACGTGCCATTCTATACAACTGTCGTCATATAATTCTGGAGGCGACACATTTTCCCAATACTTGTTCAAATCTTGTAGCAGTTCAGTGCTATCCTCGGAAGTAAGTTTCATCTTACCAATAAAGTGATTTCCATGAAAATTGTATATAATGGAAGTTTTCAAATTCCTTACAGCAGGCAGAGGCCAAGAAGTTCCTGGATTTTCATAATGTAAATTCATCACATTTTTACCTTTCTTTTTATAATAATCTGCGTTATTCGGTGGAAATGATCCATTGTTTCGAAAATAGGGAAAGCCAAATCGAGATAAATTCATGTATCCCTTTTTGAGTGGCTTTTGCAATAAAGATCTGTCATAAAGATATTTTAAGCATTTATTGCAATCAGCTAGTTGAGCTTCGTATTTAGCTATTAATGCTTTAATTTGTACTTCTTTAGCACAAATAAGGGTCAAGATTTCTTTTAAAAGTGGATCTTTGCAATCTGTAATCAGATTAAATTCTTCAAATGTGATACAGTGTACCAATTTTGTTAGTGATGTCAGTTTGTGGACATCAACAGCCTCATCTTTATGAGTTGTTAAACCAAGTTCTCTTGATGTGGAGGCAAGAAATGTTGAGCTAGTGGCTTTGTTGGTAAGAAAATTGTTATCAATCTGTGAAAAAATTAAAATAATAAAAAAAATTGTAATACTCTCATATAGAAGCTGCTTCAAAAATGTAAACAATAATGATGGAAATAATAGCCACTTCAAAAGACTTACAGTTAGCTCTTCATCATCAATACTTAAGTGATCATTATCTGATTCTTCATCACTATCATCACTATTTTGTTGAGTCAAGACATCAAGCAACTTATCAAGCTGACGATTTTCTTCAACTTCTGCTTGATGATCAAACATTTTAAAGCTTTCCTCAGACTTATTTAAATTGTTCACCTTTTCTATCACTTTTCGCAAATTAACGTTTATTGTCGTGATCCGCGTTTTCCGTGTCCGTATAATTTGAGGTTATTTCCCAAAGATGCGTTAAAAGTGACGAAAGAGGGAAATTTTCTTAAGAGAAGGAGAAAACGTGGAAGCACAGTAAACAGCTGATTTTTCCAAACAACAATAGGAAAGTCGAAAGTACTGTTACTCTTACCTCTCATTCTTCGAAATAAATATGTACGTACTTGGAAGTAGGCAAGTACTATCGTTATATAAAAGTCTTCTACGTTACAGTCAACAAGTGCAATATACAGATAAAACTTATTTCTACAAAAAGATCAAAACTGAATTTAAGCAAAACAAAAGCTTAGATAACCAAACTGATATTCAGCATTATTACAATGTAAGTATCTACTTTTTATAAGAACATTAAATGATCACATCCTCACCCTTTAATTCATATTTTCTCTTATTCCAGAAAGGAGTAGCTCTCCTTGAAAGGCATTCAGTTCTCTAATCAATTCTCAATAATTTATCTGAGTAATAATGATGATCAGCTATAGAATACTTTACAACAACAACACATTCAGGCAATCAGCATCAGTTTTCATTTGCAATAAACCAATATTATTTGCCAAATGCTTGAAACATAGCAACATAGATTATTCCAGGGTTCCAAAGTTGAATGAGTCTGAGTTGGAAGAACAACATGTCAGAGGAGCAGGGCCAGGAGGCCAAGCTACCAACAAAACTTCAAATTGTGTGGTCCTCAAGCATATTCCAACTGGTATTGTGGTAAAGAGTCATCAAAGCAGATCTTTGAATGAGAATAGGAAAACTGCCAGAAGTATTTTGATAACCAAACTTGATAACATGTTGAATCAGGAGGAGAGTGTTGAAGCACAAATGAATAAAATTAGTGGGAAGAAAAGTAGTGATATGGAACGACGACGGAGGAAATTGACAGAGATGAAAGAAAAATGGAAAGAACGTGAGAAGGAAAATGTTGTACATAAAGATGTTTAAATAAATGTGAATTTTTAGTGATTTGGAAAATAAAATCCTTCCATACTCTTTTCGTATGATTAACAAAAAGGTAGTACATTATTAAATTTTGACTACAGCAGCAAAATATATATAATCTGCTCTCCCAATAAATGCTAATAGCAATGTTAGAAAATGCATTATAGTAAAGTGGAGTGGGTATAGTATGCTTCAGTACATAACAGGAAATTTCCGTTTTGACCAATTTTTGTGGATACCTTTGTTTCTTTTAACGTTAGTTTTTTAATGTCCCTTAATCTTCACAAGTGTAGTTAGTATTGTTATAACAACTTGTAACTGAAGAAATATATGAAAACATTTGCTTATCTTCCATCGTTTTAAAGTTATTTTTTTTTTAGAAGTGTAGCCGCTGATATAAACGCATATTCCAAACAAATATACATTTTGAAAGCAACAACTAATCATAAAAAAGTACCGCGGTATCGTACTGTTGCCGAAAACGGATACCGACACCATGCTCGTCCTTCAATTCATTACTGGATTTTGTATGAAACCATTTTATTGAGTATTCTCTCAGCAGGATTCGGACCAGTGTACCCCGAATATGTGCTTCGCAGACGCTGCTAGTCAGATGTGTTACTAACTTAACGACGGAGCTGGGCTAATAAATAATTACTAAGATATTTGGCGGTTAACTTAATATTTGACATAACTATAAAACCTATGTTATAGTAAACTTTATTCTACCAAATTGCAATTTCTACCTATATGCAACTTCTATATTTCATAAATTATATAAGGTCATTTTAGCAAACAACTTTCAGGTTTTCTATTTGCTAATATTTTTCTACCAGAATTTATCAATTTGGTTGCTAGGTAATAGTAAAGTTTTACCGTGAATTAGAACAAAAAAACAGTTTTATTTGTATGTCAAGCTCATATACAACTATTCAAAAAAATAATAAGTAATAAAAAAAATAAGCTTCTTGTGCAAATTTTTGGAATTACACAGACATATTAGTCCGCATTAGTTATCAATAAGTGCGCAGGATAGGGTGGGTGCCTGATTGAGTGGAATTCCAATTTTACTAAATTAGACTCAGTTTGGCTCGGTCCGTCGTGTTGTGTACGCATTTCCACATCGCATGCTGTGATTGCGTTATTTGCTTGTCTCCGTCTTGTTAATGAATGCACATCCCATCATTTAACCGGTTTCAACATTAAATTAACATACTTATTACGGACTACCTGTAAGCGTAATACACAGCGGACCCAAACTCGTGAGATGTTCAGCTGACTGTGATACCTCAATATTTTATTAAGTATTCTGCATCTTTATTTACATTTGCATATATTAAAACAAATTACAAAGATTATACCTGACTAGTAAGATGATAATATTTAATTAGTATTGGTCATGACTGAGTAAACATTTTGATTGTTTTAGCACAAGTTACAATGATGGAAACAATTAGGTACTTAAAGAGTCCTGAGTTGGTTTACAAAAGCCAGCAATTCTTTGGAATTAACAGAGTGGATTCTACCAAATATAACAAAGCTGATGTCACACAAGGAGACACTGAGGAATTCACTGTAGCATCAAAGTTTTGGTATTATTTATTTCTGTTTGGAACTGAGCTTGGCGATGAGTTGTTTTATTCCATGTTTATTCCATTTTGGTTTTGGAATGTGGATGGATATGTGGGCAGGAGGGTTGTGCTGACCTGGGCTATTGTTATGTATACAGGTATGCTAATAATTTCTTAATTATATTAATTTTAGAACTAATGTTATTTTTATTAATTACCTGCACAAACCACCTTGATATGATTTGTAGGCAACTTTCCAACCATCTATCTAACATTTGCTGCAGGATTTATACTATTCAATTATGCTTAATTTAAAATATTAATTTCTTATAGGACAAGGAGTCAAAGATATTATAAGATGGCCGCGCCCAGGATTTCCTGCCATCAGAGTACAACAAAAATGGGCGCAGGAATACGGAATGCCTTCAACACACGCTATGGTCGGAGTATCAATTCCTTTCTCAGTATTGCTTTTTACGTTGAATCGGTATAAATATACGCTGGAAATTGGCATAGCCATTGCAGTATTTTGGTGCTTATTAATTTGTTTAAGCAGAATATATTTGGGAATGCATACTGTACTGGTAAGCATAAAAAATGTAGTTTTTAAACCAGCCTCCACAATTAATTTTTGGGTATCTCTAGGATATATTAGCAGGACTTGCTCTAGCAATTGTTTTAATGTTCCCATTGGTGCCACTGATTAATTACTTAGACAATTACATTCTTACAAACACAATGTCTCCTGTACTTGTGATGATGGCGTCCATTTTGATGATAGTCTATTATCCAAATAGTGAAAAATGGACTCCAACGAGGTAATAAGAATCACAAGCATTAAAACTCTTACAATTTATTACGATTTCCATTGTCATATTTTTCAGAGGTGATACAACAATGATTATCTCCGCAACCGTTGGTCTCCAGATCGGTTCATGGCTAAACTACCAAACTGGTAACATGTCTGTCGCTGAATTATCGCCACCCTACGAGATCTACTGGCCTTCGCAATATATGTGCATATGCATAATAATGCGGATGTTCTTGGGTTTGGCATTAATTGCAGTTATTCTCACCAAGTGCAAGAGGTTGATTTACAACTGGCTGTGCGCATTATTAGGACAGAATCCGGACAACATTAAAAACAGCGAAAACTCGCTTGACAACAAACATAAAACTTTCGTTGAGTTGAGTTGCAAGTATATCTCGTGTGCCTCAGTCGGATTATGCATTGTGTACTTTATTCCGTTGTTATTCCGCTTCTTAGGAATTGAGCGGCCAACATTTTACACAGAGATTTGATAAATCCCGAAATAATCCTTCATTTTTGATTGATAGTGTAGTACAATTTGCATGTTCATGAATCATAATGATTAAAGAAGTGCGCAAGTACCAAAATGGCACTGATTTAAAACCAAATTTAGGTTTAATATTAACATATCCAGTTATAAATATAAGGTGTAGCATTCTCAATGCAAATTTACGCTTCGGTAACATCACACCAATGATACAGTGGAAGTCATGAATGGTGAGCTGTAATAATAGTGATAGGTAGACTATGAATCCATTGCTAACCCACTTAATGGAAAAATGAATGAACAGATAAAATGGTAGATACAAGTAGACAATCAAAACGAAAAAAACTTCCAAAAATTGCTGTCATAGATGTAGGGCAAGGTCAATGCACTTAGGATGATAATTCATTGATCTAAAAGCAATATAATTTATAAGTAGTAGTTAAATTTGATTGATTATGATCAATGCTGCCACTAAGTCTATCAATTATTAGTGCTAGTCAAATATTACATACTATTACACTTATTTAATGTGAATCATGTCAATATATTGGGAATTCTATTTTATAGCGGTTATTTCTAATGGGCAAAGCGCATAATATGCACTTTCAAGGTAAAGATATTATATTTGAATAATTTAATATAGTTTATCAGGATTAAATCCTTAAACAATTGTTACATAAACATGTTTTGTTGTTATGGCAACCTAATATTTGTTAACTGGGCTGGCTAAAAGCAAAGAAAACATAATAATATAGAACACCATCTCAAACGATTTCCATGGAAAGTTGGTCCTTGGTTGCCAATAGTTGAAAAACTACGTTTTTTCATAGATATTTCTACTATCTATGCTATTAGCAGTAATTATCACAATTTTAAATCGACCTAAGTACATTATTATTCTGTAAAAGATTTATCTTTATTTTTTATAATTATAATATCTAGCAATCAGTTAGCAATCATATTGCTATTCAAAAATTCATTGCTGAACTCAAGTTCACACCCCTCTTAGCTCGATTAACAATTTTTGAATTTAAATGAAAAAAATTAAGTCAAATACCTACTGCCTGATTGCACAAAATAACAAATATTCAGGATTTATAGTTTACGTAGTAGGTACCGCGATTTCTGATAAAAATATGTTTCACTATCAAACAAAAATTAGTATCCGACCAGTCTCTACGAGACTAACTTTCTTATGTCTTCTGTGACTAAAAGTAATACAAGACTTAACATATTTGTTTTCATAGAGTAATTTTAATCTGTATTAAAGGCATTAATTGACTATGACTCAAAGTGTAATTCATGTTTTCAACACATACTTAACAAGAAAAACGCATTATAAGCGTTTGACTTTATTGATTTTTGAAGAGGCACTACTCATGTTTATTACTGCCTCAGTTCAGTGTAATTTCGGACCCTTCTGTCATGTACAGTAAAACGACCATACGTTGTACGCAAGTCTGATGGGTTCACGAATAATTTTGTACTAGAGCAATGAATCATCAATTTATTTCGGCGCCCCCTAATTTTAACGCGTCCACCCTCGATTGGATGTTGAACGCTGTTAAGCCCTATGAAAAACAAGCGCATGTCCATAATTTACAGTGATACTGTAATTCTATTGCTCCCTTCTCTTCCTATCAACTCTGCACGCGTTTCTAATAATATATATATATATATATAAGAATTTCAAAACTAGACAATTTTAAGATACTATTTTACGCATAGGCAACTTATATCTTTTATTAGTAGTATCTTTTGTTTGACTTTGAGATTTCATAAAAACGAATATTTAAATGCACTTCTTGCAATAAAACATTGTCTCTAAAGTCCTTACTCAACATTCTAGGGAGTCGTAGCAGGGTTCCCCACGATTTCTGTGAGTCTTATCCGGACCACTTTTGTGATTCAGCAGCGACCACTTGACACCACACCCTGAAGCCCGGGCTAGCTACGTTTGGTGTTTTTTGAATCCATTGGTTGGTAGCACTGCAGCGTCGCCGATTTAAATGAACCAATCGTGTGCACGCATCTGGTGGGGACTCAGCCGCCATCTTTCAAATTTGTGTGCGCGTTTATATGCGCGCACGGCACTCCGACGCAACCGAACGTTCCTTCTAGTGCGGTGCGACCGGCTTTGTGTGTTCCTAGCCCGATTTCTGTGTAAGTGTCGTTCGTTTTTAAGCAACTCAAGTTTTTAACCGGATTATTTTCATCAAAGGTGAGTTGATCCGTATTTTTATGAATTAAACAATGCGTTAAATGCATTTTTTCGTCATTCGGGATGCAGCTGCGTGTGATTCGTGCCTGCGAGGGGGTCGCTGGACAAGAAAAGCAATTTGAAAAAAAAAAAGACGGTTGGTGCGTATGGTCAAACTGGCCGGCTTCGTCGCCGGTTTCGCCCTTGTTTGCTTCCACAGTGGCTTATTTCGTGCTTTTCCACTTACGATCAGGTCTACATTGACGAAGAATACTAAAATTTCTTACCATTTTTCAAAGTCACAGTAAAATCAGCGCAAATTTGATTCATGTTTCTCTCTGAAATGTCAATAATCTGTCTTTATGTCAAAAAGTTCATTTGTCTTTTGTCATCATCAATCCCCTACTGTAGCATTCGTCAATTTGGATAATTATTGCGAAAAGTCGCTGAAACATGATAATCGGCCACCATGCACACTGTCGTGCTAGTGCGATCGCCCTAATGTAAAATTACTTCCTTCGTGCCGGCAATCCGCTGATTGCGGCCGTAAAATATGCGAGTTGTGCAAGTCTTGCATGGATGAGCACGTAGTCAGAGGTTTACAAATGCCCTTCGTTGTCGTGCGATAGTCGCAATGTCGGGCAGGCAGGTATGCACACAACGTGCGTGCGGGGTTGTTGCAATTGCTCCCCGGGTGCCCGTCGTATGCCGACATGCTTAGCCGTCGCGGCGCGGGGCTGGGACGGGTATTCGTGCCCCGCTGTCACACTGTCATACAGCGCGCTCCGAGGCGCGGAAGGGTGTTGGTCGCTAGTCGGATATTAAAGTACTTGCTTGATGCCTACACGATATATATATACAGAAAAGGAAGCAGATGCCATTGTTTCCATAGTGTGGCTTGACCACCAGACATTCGTATATCTACAAATTGCATATGGGCTCGGTATTTGAAGCGTGAAAACATGGCTTCCAGAAGATAGTAATCCTTAAATCACCTCAATCTCATCTCGCGTTTGTTATCGTTGTTCTTTGTTTATCCTACTCTGGATTTTTCTCGAAAAACTGGTTAGCGTTAATTAATTAAGTCATAATTCCCCAGAGGGGATCACCGGCGGGTTTCTACCTGGTTCACAAAGTTGCAACTCGTTTGCACTTTTCTCGTCTGATGTTTACAGAGTGTAAAACCTCGCTTATAACCCTATCATCTGTACTTCCACACTCGTCGCCTTAAATGCCAAGTTGGATTTAATCAGCCTTCGAGGATCAATGTGGCTTGCTGCCGATGATAAATTAGTTCAATCAAACCAAAACACGATTGTGCATGCAGCCACGTACGACGTTGATCTTGTTCTTGATTACGCACCCGCCTGTAGTGTTTCATGTCTCTCGTCAGTCGTCGCCTGCGTGCGTGCGGCTTGTTTCGTGTCGGCAACAAGCAACGCATCGATATAGCATAGCAGGCAATATACGCGCGGACTTGATTTGACTTCAGCACCGCATTTGGCTTGCTGCGTTGAGGCAGGCTGCAGGCCTAGCGAGTGTCATATCTGCCGGCTGCGACGACCTTGTAACCCCAATTGCCTGCAACTGTTGGCCATTATTAGCTGCGAAGCGTCTTCGCTGCCTTTGCTACTGAGTTTACGCGCCTGGCAGGCGGCGAATACGTTGTTGGCTTTAGCATAAAAACAATCAATGCGACGCACGCTTCGCGAATGGATTGTGGATTTTTACATTTGCCTACGTGCTGGGCATATGGGCCTTCACAGTCTTTATTTATTACAGAGACGATGTTTGATAATGTTCCTTTGTTTCGAAACAAAAACTCTTACAATATGAAATATTTAGTAGCAAATATTGATCGTGATATGATGATTGTGCGTGCGTTAAGTGATTTTTGAACTTATCAAATATTTGAACTTGTTAATCATTAAATTCATATATATCTCAGATTTTAAATTTAAAGTCCGTTTCTCTGTAGATAATTAATTTTGGTGGGGATAGACTCTTCAAAGTGTTTTCATGCTTTTTGTAATATTGTTGTGTGTGGAGTTTCTCAATGTACTCCAAAAATTTTTCTAAAGTTCCCTATTGATTTGAAGTATTCAACACACGTCAACAAATATGAAAAAAATAAACCTTCAAACCAGTCTTGTTAAACCGTAGTGTTAATTCGTTTTTAAAATTTTAAACAAAATATTCTTTTTTATTCAGTTAATTTTAGATATGAGATCAACATTATAATAGGTATAATGCATCATAAGACGAAAAAGAACTAACAATTTTCCTTTACTGTTCGAAGTAATATCAATTTGAGCGTTGCAAAGCATTTAAACAATCGCCGAGCATAACATTTCATCCAGAACGTTGACATTTACTGATGGTACAATTGCAGCGATATAATTATAACCGATAAATAAACGAGTACACGCCGAGTACTGGAACAATTAAAATGTTGACACTGTTGACTCCTTACTACATTACTAAAACTACTATAAAAACGTATCACACTGCAAGTCATTACATAGCGAATGACATTGTCAAAGTCTACTCACCAACTCACTGCCTACCTCTATTTCAACTCCGCGTTAATGTCCGTTCTAAATCGAGGAAACTGCAAATAAAACTTCCGAACATGCATTAACAAGTCATCAAGGCAGTATATTAGTAAACTTTGTGTAATGCCAAACAATTCTGAGAAAATTCATGACTTATCGTTTCTTCATTGTTATACATTAAGCATACGCGTGTCGTATGATTATAAACAGATTTAATGGTAACACTGTAACTCTTCAACAAACAATGTACGCATAATTATAGACAATTAGATGCATAATATAATTTCTGCTGACTGCACACGTAGTGCATCATGTGTGCGTTGATGAAGTAATTGGAACACATGCTATAATTTGCTATTAATTGTATAAACAAACCTGATGATGAATGAACAAAGTGAAGCGGAATTAACACGAGTTTTGTTTCGAGCTTCGCATTACAACCTTGTCATATGGACGAGTATGTATAAATAAATTAACTCCAGAAACAATGTGAGAGTTTTAATTACGGTAGGTAATCGAATCAGTGTTTATATTATCAACCTAACAGTTTTATTGCGTGCGATTATACTCTTTATTGCGCTTCATAATTTTCCATTAATATTTTTTGCAGTTAAAACGTTTATGGTCTCGTGAGAAAATCCTGCAGATGTTTGGCACCACATATAATTCCGTTGATTACAAACTTCAGTGTTTTACAAGATAACGCTACTTATGCGCTTATAATACTTGGCATACTCAGATCAATTTAGCTATATAACAAGGCCAATTGCTCTTTCATAATTTCATGATCATGCACTTCAAGCTGTTTGCCGATTGTGCAAATATGAATATCAAGTGCCAGTGCATGCTGATGACTCCGTGTCTAATGCGAAACTTAAGTTAGAAGCACGGAAAAAAATAACATGAAATAAATGAGTCTTGTCCTTACTCGGCTCTCGACATAATAACACAACGGACACGTGTTATTATGTCGACAAGGTATAGTAAGGACAAGACTCATTTAGGAGAATTATGTTTTTCATGTTGACAGTTACTATATATGCACTCGTTGGGAGTGTGTCTAAAATTAACTTTTATTTGCATTCTTTGCATTACTTCAGAAAATATTTATTAAGAAAACTAAGTAAATGGATACTAAAAAAACTAATTTTTGGAACCTAAAACTGGAATTTTTCTAAATTGGTGGATTTGAGCACCATGTCTATATTCAGCAGTTTGCCTCTTATATTATTTAGAAAATATTCATAATAACTCGCTTAAAATTCCTTCACATTTGCTTCATAATTAGATATATCTTCCTTTACTGAAACTTTTTCGCTGCTATAGGTAAATGTTTGACTACATACTATTTGGTTTCCATCTCGAAGTTTACATTCCATTGGAATGGTATCCGATAACTTTTCCTGTTGCCCTCCAACTGTTTTACCTCCTTCGAGCATAGAATTAGTTTCGGGATCTTTATGTACAGTCACATCCGCTTGTGTAATCACCTTTTCCGTTAAATGCTCGGAATTAGATGTAAGTGAATTGTTGATTTCTCGTAACGTCTCAACCAAAATTCCGGCACGGCTGCTACTAACTTCAGCACTCTTGCTTTTTATACCCGTAAACGTCAAATTGGACGATAAAGGCTCTTCCTCAAATTTTGTATGAACAACCGATGATCTCCGGCTGTATACGGTATCACTTTGTGCGCGTCTACGAGAGAATGATTTACTATGCCTAGAGAGTTTTATTTCCTCTTCGATAAGTAAATTTGATAGTCTATATATGGCATCGGCATTTGGTCGGTCTTCGACCGTTATCGCATCTTCTTCAAAGGTATCTCTCGTTTTATGACTGTTGGCCTCAGTATATTCCAATTCCTCAATACCTGCTAATGAATCGACTCTACACCGCTTGGAATTCCTCGGTTCGCTTGGCGTTGCTTGGGGTAATACCGTCACTAATGTAGACACATCCTGATTAGTCGAGTCAGTCTTCCGACTTTTTGAGTCTCTGGCTGAGTGGGATTTGTTATGACTTGCACGATTCTGATCTTGCAACCGCATTCCATCCACATACCCTTCGAATATATCTCCACCACTTTGCATGTCCGCTCGGTAATCACCACCTCCGGCGAGAGGGTTATCGCGTTCAGAATGGTCACCCGGTCCGACGAAAGGCGGAAGAGGGAATTCGGGCAGATTATTCAAGATATGTCGAATGTCGCGACGTTGCAGATAATACCGGAAGCTAACTAAAAGATACATCACCAGCAGGCTACCTATTACCAACGGAATGATGGAAGTATTGTAAACGATAGCACGTTCATCACTAGCATCTCCACAATCATCGATGCCGTTCCTAATTACGACGGGCTTGACACATTTACCGTTCTTGCACAAAAAGAACGCATCTTCGTTAAAGTAGTTGTTACAAGTACGGCGTGCACAATGTATTTCATCGCTACCATCGATGCAGTGTACGAATCGATCGCAGATCTCGTGCTTTTGATAGCATCCACTCATGTCCGAACATTGGTACTGATGGCTCTTACAGAGCGGAGAAGTAGAAAATGCAATGCGAATTGCGTAGGGATACAGGTCGCTGCAAGTATACTCAAAGTTGAAAACATTACCTTTAAGGTGAACCTCGGAGGTGCTTATATTATGAGCGCAGAAAATATGAGTCTCTTTATTGCTGCTTGCGGTTAGCTGAAGGTGGCGGCAGCAATCAATGCCTCCAGCACAAGTTGTACGGTTATCCTGAGTGCGTTCAACGTTAGTCACTGTAAATTGCAATAGATTGTTAGTGGAAAGGATCTTGTATACACAGCTTCCTCCAGTGCGGGATTCTAAGGAACGGCGATTGTAGTTTACTGATGTTATGATCCCTCCAGAGTTTGTGCGGAATTTTTCGTGGCAATAGGGTAACTCTTGGGGGACAATTATTATCACAGTCTCCAGAAAGACGAGAGTAAAGTAAAGTAGGGATGGCATTTTCACAATAAATGACAGTTGTCAATTTTTTCATTCAAATTCACAGTTTTTAAGTAATCAAAAGATAAAATATGCTTTAAATGATTAACATCAACAAGACCTCTTGTGTAATTAATTAAGTGCGTTAATCAAACTGAAGTATTAGTCATCCTATGATTAAGTTTGAACCGGCAGGAAACATTTCCATTGACGCGGCAGTATAGTGCTGCAGGAAAGTCGCGCCTTGCAGGAAAATTAGCGTGACAAATATTAATTAAGCGTTGAGTTAATTAAATTAATGATTGTGATCCACCAACAGCTGGTGCATTCCACGCTTTTCCACATTTCGTCATTGTGTTGTTGTTACAAGTTTACATAAAATTTAGATTTGACCACATCAATGGTACCAAAACTACCTCTCAGTGAATGTCTCTTCAAATAATAAATCACATTTTCAAACTTTCTAATCTTCCTACATCGTGATGCTTTTATTTCATTTAATCCACCCCTCGTCAAAACTGCCAGAAATCCAGGTAAAAATTGAAAAATACAAAAGTTTTAACATAAAAATAAAACATGATTTTATACTTTTAAAGCTTTTTTCAGTTCTTTTTATTTCTAAGGCCGACATATGCGTTAAGAGTGAATAGTATTTTCGAATGATAAAGTTCACATTGATGGTTGTGGTATGCTGGTATTCCTTTACAATGCATTTCCATTGCGCCCATATAAATACGAATGGACTAACAAAGACCGGCTAAATGTAGCAAACAGCGAACGGAAGTGACAGAAGCGAGGTGAAATTCCAAATGACTCAATTGCTTGATATTCGTGAAATAGCGTGCGCAGCGAAGTCATGCTTGTAGAGCACTGAGATGAGTAAATCCACGTTTAGTGAAAAGTATTTGTAATGTAGAGTGACGGGATCATCAAATATTTGAAGTATTCAAGGTTTGCTATCTTGACAATTACCGAATTGTCTGCGTTTTATTAAATCTGCACTATATTTCCTAATGTTGTAAGTGTATCTCGTATTGTCTTTGTTGAACGTTTTTAATAATCCCTATTTGAGTTTCACTTGTATTTTATAATTATATTGTCATCCGCGATCCTCGTTGATTTTGGCTGAATGGCAGCTCGTACACAATACCCGCATTATCACCGACCGTCATTATGGTCATGGCATTTAATAACGCGCATAAAAATAGCTCCTGTTTCTCTTGCGATAAGCGCACAGTGCATCGTCAGCAAGATGTGACCGCGCGACCGGTTGGGTTTTGTGTTCTTATCAGGATGCAACGTGATTCATGTCACGCTACTGCCTTACCATCACAATTCACGATATTTGCGTCCAACGTGCGTTCTGATTGCAAATGTAAACTGTAAGCTCAAACCACGATCCGCAACGGCAGCGAATATAATCCAAGCATTCCAATCATTGTTGTAAATATTTGTCCGAGACGTTGGTGAATCTCCGTCTAATATTTGCTTCTTCTTTTTTCAGATTTTATCACGTTTCACACGTCTGCGAATTTGCGGATAGGATAATTTTAATCTAATTGTTTGACCCAAGACTGAACTAAGAGAGAGATATCAGGATGGGAGCCAAACAATCCAAGCGGTCGGTGGACATCACTACGACGCCCAAGAAGGGCGAGGCTGAGTCTCCTGTTGAGGGTGAGGGCAAAGTTGAGAAGATCGCGGAGTTGTTGGAGGCCAAGGTTACAACCAACGGAGCAGTGAATCATGCCGAAATTGAATTCGCTGTAAGTTGATTGGTGTTCATCTACTTTAAATATTTCTTAGTATATCAATAAATATTTATCTGCCATTTAAGTGCTATTGACATCTATTAGATTTTATGTCTTTATCATGGTAAATTAGTTGCATGCATTAGTCATTAAACTCCTATATTTCTCACTTGACTGACTGCGTAAATTGACACATGTGTAAATTCTTCTGGGAAACGCGACGCCCGTATTGATTCTCGTTACTTTCATTGATCACCGCCGTCGGATTAACAATTTAAGTAATTGTTGACGACCGCGTGGACAATACATTAACAACTTTGATTGCAGACGGCTTTTATTTGATTTAAACGATTGATTGTTCAATAATGTTCATTTTGTACATGACATAGAAATGATAATGAATCTATTCTTCACTTATTCTCTCCATTTTCTATGCATTATATTATACAGTAGTCAATGTGATTTTGATGGTTACATTGTTGACTGAATGTTAATATTGTTTTAGGACAAAGAGGAGACAGAAAAGGAAGCCAACGCCGAAGAAAAAGAGAAGGAAAAAGGTGATGCGGTGAAGGTTAATGGCGATGCGTCCGACGACAACAACGAGGGCAAAGACCCAGAATCACCGGAAGCTGACCGCGTCATGAACGAAACTTCCGAACTCAACGAGAAGAATATCGAAAAGAGTGTCGAGAAGTCCGAGGAGGCGCTTGAGGAGAAGACGGACGAGAAAATCGAGGAGACTCCCGAGAAGGACAAAAAGAAGAAGAAAGAAAAGAAGAAGTGGTCTTTCCGTTCTATCTCGTTCTCCAAGAAGGATAAAACCAAGCCCAGCAAGGACGGTGACAAGAATGGTCACGTTAAGGAGGAAGAAGAGGTGAGTGATGTCAAGTCTTGCAAGTAGGAAAATATTTTCGGAATTTCAGCAGTGTTGATGAAGATATGGTGATTGAAATCATATTTTCAATGCAGACGCACGCGCGGTGAATGTTAATATCTCGAGTAACGCATTGCTGCTTCCGGTTGCTGGCTGGACACTCGGGTGCATCCACAGTCACCGCTATTGGAATTCAATATGCTTTGCCAACGGACGTGACGCCAGGTTTATTTTATTACCCTTTTAGAAACTTATCATTATTAAGGTTTTATATTGTGCTAAACGTCGCTTGGAAATGGAATTACAATGTTTATATGAGTTCGACAGATATCTAACTGCAAAACATCAACTATTCGAATGCACATTACCGTAGTCTTAATTACAACTCGCAATTTGAATGGCCTAGGAGTATTTAAAGTTTTATAGCTGAACGTAGGAAGTTTGTAAACACAACCGGCTCTGTTTGTATTCTTTCTAAATTTCAACCCTCGTCAACCCTAAGTTTTTAGCATTAGTGGTGGGCGGCTAATTCAGATCGATATACGAGTAAGGCGGTTGTCATGGTGATATTGGCCAATTTCACCACAACAAGCCAGCGCAAAGAAGACTTGAACAAGATGTTTTAAATTAGGATTACAACCCTCGGCATTATTTCCATCTAATTGTTGATAGTATTCTATACTTGCAGCTTTACGGTGATGCTCTTTGCATTGCCTATATTTATGTTCAAGTAGAACGATGTGAGTGGAGATACAGTACGACTATTTGCAGCGCAACTGACAGGATTTTTCCCAGACAGTCTGTCTGCGTGGGTGAATTGAATGATGTCTTGCCGTTAAATTGTCTGGCGAGTCTTATGACTCACGCAATTTGAATGCGATCGAATGGGAATTTAAATAGACATCGTCTTCATCTCTAAAGAGAATAAATTGAAATTCAAAGTGAATAATATTATCTCCATCGTACTATGATACTCACTCCGATGGTATCTCCATAATAGCGGCAACCAGTTTAAATCTCTTCTTAAACTCGTTTATCTTTAACTAGCAGCAATTTTGCAAGTTGTGAACTAGATTATGATTAGCCTCGCATGTGTGACAACCATACAGGTTTTCAAGCATTTTCAACTTACTTGCTCAGGTTTTGTGGATAATAGTTCTGCGCTCGCGTTTACCGAGGGCGGCACCGGGCTGTGGTCGGATTTATGCTTCAACGTGGGACGGCAAGTGCGTGTGTGTGCTCCACACCCGTCTCGCGCTCGCGCCTCGGTCATCCGCCCCGACCTACCGCAATTATCTTGCTGTTGGTCTGCGACATTAGATGATGCTCACTTTACACATGCCCAGCACTACGTCGCCGGCAAATATTTATAAAAAGCCTGACACGGGACCATGACGTTTTTCAAATTTCTCCAAGCATTGGGCCATCACTGGCAGAACGACATTGGCGCAAACAGAAGAAACACGAAATCTAATTAGACTCGCGGTGCATTGGCAGATGGCGATTCGTCGATGAGCGGCGAATATAACTAGTTTTCGGCACGTGGGACGCGCTTTGCATTTTCGCTTGCTGAATATAATGCTGCAACAGAAGACGCTTTCATATTCCAAAAGGAGTAAAAATGGATTGATTTAATAAGTGCGCGTCGAACAAGGCGATATTGAGAGCGCGAACTTTAATATTCACTAATAAATCTTTATCGCCGGTGCGTAGGATTTACAGGTTTGCTTGCAATTGCTGCCTGTGCGTATGCACCTTTGGAACTTGATCTAAGGTTTGTTGAACTTCGACTCAGGTTCTAATCAGCGTGCGCACAACGCCCCAAGAGCAACGACTGCATTTAGCATAATGTGCGAGCCCTATACATTGCCGCAGCTAATATCGCATATTGTTCGCGCATTCCTTGGTCTGAGGTATACAAATTTAACTGTTTGCCATATGTTGCTTATGCAAACGCAGAGAATTAAAAAACAATGATTTATGCTTATTTTGCTAAATATTTAAATGCTCACTCGTGCATTTATCATCACATAGTGTTTTACAAGGTGACAAATTTTGTAATGTGTTTTTGGGATATTGCCCAATATAAACGAAAGCACGAATTGCGCAGAATTCAGGACACAAAATTAGCTGATCACTGAAATAATGCCTTCCATTCTTATTCAATTTTATTTTTTAGAACGGAAATGTTTTACCCACACGCATGTGATTTTTTTCAATAACTTGGGTTCGCTGAAATTGATTGCAATCATTCGACCGACTAATGATGGAGTCGTTCAAATGCAGTACATTCTTGAACCTGTCCAACGAGTTGTTACCGATATTTTTTGCGCAATCACTTTGCTTCTGCATCGTTTTTCGTCGGGTATAAATTCAACTTGAGCCGACTTGATCAGAACATGATGCTAATCTTCAGTTGTAAGGTTTTCCTTCACGTTGCTATAGCGGGAACGAAGATTAACAACTCAGTGAATATTTTGATCTCTGAAATCATTTTAATATTTTCTTATCTTAACTTGGCATTAATGTTGTGTTTACTTATATTTTTGTAATGACGCCTCTTCTTGATTCGCGCCAATTTGTTGCGTAGTTGATCGACCTTGGCGAAAACATGAATTTTCCACTATTTCTGCTATTTTGTTAAATGTGTAGATTTTACAAACATATGTCATCAAATGTCCGCATTTGATTTATATATAACGAATGTTTCAATAGTTTATATGACGGACCATTTTTCTCCATTTACAATTCGTTTCAGTGCAGTTTAATTTGGCGTTATCGCATGTTTCCTGGCAATCAAAGCTCGCAATAAAAAAACTTATTGTATGTTGTGCATTTATCGAGAAACTGTCAAATAATTCTGACTCTGATTAAACGATACACAAAGTGCCAAATTCTCACCACATACTTTGATGTTTTCTCGTTAAATATAACACCTGCCAATGATATAAATATTTGTTTTTCTACGCCTTTGCGTAATACTTTTCATCCTTGGGCAGCTTGAACGTGCGACTGTTAGACGCGTTATCGTTTTCTCACGTTATTACCTGATATATGACACTGTTGTTAAATTTGATAGCCGACCAATATTAGCTTTCATTTTCAAGAGTGTACGGATCATTTGCGCGCATTAATTTATTTGTATTTTATGTATCTACGTGAACTTAAAATATAAGAAAAACATCTCAAAGGCCAAAGCACGCTTCATAGACCCTGTTTTTAACAAATATAACGCAATTGCGTAGAAACTTGTGTATTTCGCACATTTCCGGCTAGCCAGACACCAACGCTTAGATTACTGCTTCCAAATGTTATGCTACACTTAAAGTTGGAATAAATCCCATAAGAAATTGCGTTGTAGTTCATGCAGGAATTTTTTTTTGAAACTTCTTGAGCTTAAAGTATCAGATTTCTTGGAAAAATTGTTTATCTGCTCATGACTGCACGTAGCCATAGCAAACGCTAGGAGTATGAGATTATCCCGATGTGGTGATGGAATTTGCGGTACACGAGAACTCGTAGGGTGTAAGAATGGCGTGCCGGCGGCCGGTGAGCTGCCGACTCAAGAATCGCGGCTATAAATACGCGAGGAAGCTCAGTGGTACTCCCAGTCGCTCTGTAAAGACGTCGGCTTTCAGTTGAGTCTAGTTGACGAGTTAAACTCAGTGCTTTCAGCGCAATCGTCTCGTGTAGGCCGTGTTGTTCATTGATTAGTTCCTCGCGCACTTAGACGGCTCTCGATCGTAATGGACAGCCAGGTAACTGAAACGCCTGATTGGCTCGGTGTCACTTCATCCATCATCATTTTTCTGTGTTTCTCGGTGTTAATCGCGAGCGGCGTCAAATTTATCGTGTGTTACTTAGTCGGGAAACGGCCGCACCAGAGGGTAGTTGATTTGTTGATTGATTTGTTTTTTTTCCCCATACTGCATTATTGTTTATCCATTGGCGTTCTATTGTTATTGAATATCCGTTGTTTGTCGACGAAAAGCTTTGTTCTTATTCGTGCAGATTGGACCTTGGGCACCCGTACATGCACTAACACGTTCACTCGATGAATTTAATTAACAAATTGCGTGGTTAAATTAATTTTTCTTCACAACTAGCTATGAATTGAGTGTGTAGAAATTACCAGCGGGTCTCAATGGAATTGTTTGTCTATTCCAGAATGCAACATCACCCGCGTCTGAAAGCCCAACCGCCGAGGAGAAGCCAGTTGATGTGAAAGGGGAGGTTAAAGCTGAGGAGAAGCCTGCGGAGGAAGCCGCGCCTACTGTGACAAACGGAGATGCCACAACTGAAGAGGTTGCTAAGGCTGAAGCGCCTGCTACTGTTGCCGCCGAAGCCCAGACGGTTGAAACGCCGAAAGTAGAAAAGCTCGCTCCCGTCGAGGAAACCCCCAAATCGGATTCTCCTGCTCCCGTCAACACTGAGGTACCCGAACCTGCTAAGCCTGAGGTCGAGGAACCGACCAAAGAGGTGCGTAGTGAGGAAGTTCCTCCGCCTTTACCGTCCTCTAACCCTCCAAACCCAATTACTGTATTTGCCGAGTCCACGAAAGCTGAATCCGTCCCTGTCCCTGAAGCGGCGGAGATTGCTTCAGAACCCGTAAAAGAACCTAAACAGCCTAAAACACTCGAACCCGAGCCTGTGTCAGTTAAAGAACCCGAGGCGTCTAAAGAACCTGAACCACAACCAGAGACTGCGCCGGAACCGGTTGTGGAAGCGGTTAAAGAACCGGAAGTAGTTCCTGAAACAGTTCCTGAACCTCCCAAACAAGAAGAAACACCCGCTTCTGTTGTTAATGTAGCGCCCAAGGAGCCAGAGGCTCCCGCGCCAGCACCTGAACCAGTTCCCGAGCCAGTTAAGGAATCCGAGGTACCTGTGCTTGAGCCTGAAGTTCTTGCGCTTGATGCTGAACCAGTGTCCGAGCCAGTTAAAGAGTCTGAAACTCCGGCGCCTGAGCCACCCAAAGAAATTGAAGAGCCAGTGGCTCCAGTATCAGAAGTTCCTGCCCCAATAGAGCCAGAAACTAAAGAGTCGCTTCCTGAGCCAGCGCCAGAAGAGCCCACTTCGCTTCCTGATCCTATTTCCGAACCAGTTGCAAATGCCGATTCTATCCCTGACATTTCTACCGAATCATTACCCTCACTTCCAGAGCCAGTATCTGAATCATTGCCTGAGCCCATGTCACTGCCACCACTAGAATCTGTACCCGTACCAATTGCGGAAACGCTCCCTGAACCACCGTCCGACCTTCCACAAGACACCCCGCCAAAATCTCCCGAAAAAGAGCTCGCAGATGATGCGGTCATGACCAACGGCAAAACTAACGGACATGTTTCGCCCGTCGAGGAGTACGTCAACGGCGACGCCACGACGGAGCCTGCGGTTGACGAACCTCTGAAACAGGTGAATACCCCATGTGCACCGCGAATTGACTTGACTACCCGGCGGATGAAAGCATTTGGCTGAGCGTGAAAGAGTACTTGCCTTAACAGAGAATGGCGTTTGATTAATTTAATATGATTTCAGTCTACACGTTTAGTTGGTTGTTAATCGACATGTGCTAACACGATTCTTATTCGTTTTGTTTGTTTGTTTCAGAGTCTTGATTTTTAACATGTGTATGAATCCCTACTAATTTAAGACTTGTTTGTTACTAAACGAATGCACCCGATTGAATTGAAATGAATCTACCACTTAACGTTTTAATCTTATTGTCGTCGCGCCTCTCAACTGACTTTTAACATTGCAGGTCAAGAAACCAGCCGATGTGATCTCTGAAGAGCAGCAGCAACCGACTGAGGAGAGGATAGAAGCAGCTGAAGCCAAGCCAGCAGATTCCCCAGCGGTATGTAAACTAGATATTTGCATCATTTCATACATTATAAAGAATACATGGTCATTAACAGTACTCTACTTGCATACAGGAAGCGACACCAGTAGCGGCGGCCGAGGAATAAATGGGCAAATGAGCGAATTCTACAAAGATCAATTAAAAACATTTTTATAACTGCTTATGGAAATAAGTTAGCGATTAATGCTGCAGAAAATCAACATTCGAATCGAATACAAATTGCGGTCGTCCTAATCGTGCAAATGACGAGACATGAAATAGTGGCAGTGCAAACTAGCTTCAGGATTCATTAGCGCATGAAGTCAGACAAAACCACGCGAAGCGATCTACCAATATCAGAATGCGCACAAAGCAATCGACTGCTATGGTCTACACGAGAACAGCGACTCGTTGGATATTAAACTAGGAATTCACAAGCAACGCAAGAATACTCGTCTTTTACTAAAATAAGGCATTTTATATGCATTATACTGTATTGTATGTCTTTTAATAATACTAGTTACTAATATTACTAAACTTTGAAAAAACTATACACATTAGCAGTGAGAAATCGTCAGAGTAATATATACGAACAACGATCTCTGGAATTGCAAAAGACATTACCAATTTTTACAACCATCAACCATGATGTGTAAGTGTTTTTGCTCGCGCGTCCGACGTTTGCTATATGAACGGCGGCGGCGGGTTTTGGATACATTTTCAAACCTTTTGTAAAAACATCGATCTACACGCTTTTGATGAGGTAAAAAATTTGTAAAAAATGTAATATCTTCTACTGGTAATGGTAACGGCAATTCTGCATATTGTTTCGATTTTGTATTGTCGACCGTACGCGCTGCATTGTTCGGTTGCGTCCTATGGTTTGCGCAGCCTGCACAAGTGTAATCAAACTGCTATCTATGGTCTTAATTATACACGAACGCTTTTTTACTTCGATCGTTTGTTTCGGATTTTATGTATTTTTGTATTAAGTTTAGCAATTTCACATCATCGTGGTGCGAGCGAATGAAAATTGGACAATTCTATTAAATGAGGGAAATTCCGATAGTTTGCGCGTGAGGAACGGGAACAGGCGACAGGTGGACGGAGACTCGACGAATCTAATAAATATATAAATAGTAGATTAGTTCTTACATATCTATCTATCTGTAGTTTGTATATCTGAAAGTGTATTATAAAAGTTATAATCGTTTCTTGAACGCTTGAAAAGTGCATTTTATTGGTTGTACTTTTAAAATACGTTTTACATAATATAATAAAGAGTATATAAAGAACCGATATGGAAGATGGCAGAAGCGAAGTGAAAACTATGGATATGAAAATGTTCGGTTATCTAAGTAAATTCATTGATTTCTCATATTATCTGCGCAGCAATAAGTCAAAGAATTATTTTCGTATAACCAACGATTCCCGCATACAATACACCCGTACACACTGGAGCGCTTTACGTTGATAGGCAAGGAAGGAAAATGTATACGTTCGTTCGTCTCTTTGATTGTAATTTTAAATTCTAGAATAATTTGGCTAGTAATGGCAGTGTAGCTTGAGTGCTTCCGGTGCGCGGAGTACGACTGGTCGGACGCCATACCGGATGCAATTCCAAAGCCTCTTTAAAGTAAAGAAACTAATTGGAAACAATCTAATAATGATAATGTATAGTTGGCAAATTCTATATTAAACACGTTCTTTGCATGTACATTATAATTGAACAATGAAACAACGAATGTTAGACGGCTAGGAAAATGATTGGAGCGCGATTGATTTTCGAACTTGATTCAAACTTTTGGACATGTTAGTCTTGCTGGAGGAGGAAATACAATTGATGCAAGGGAAGACCCACGTTGCCGATGGAATGTAGTTTTGACTTTAATTTGGGTGGCAGGGAATTATCTCAAAACTATATTCTGCTGTTAACAACCACTACACACACAGCTCTTTGATATTTCGCAATTGACCGATGAATGGTGCAAACACAAATTTGGAGGTGGTACAAGCGGTATAGTAAGCAAATTGCATATTCGAAAAATTGCACTCGCCAAATCACTTAGAGTATCGACTTATCAAAACGGCTGTGTATAGAACGATTTAAATACTACTAATATGTACGTGTGAATGTGTTTATATAAATATACATGATATATAAATAATAATTGTTTTTTTTTGTCGTGTAAGACAAAGAAATCTTTTTTCTTTTCTTCAATCCATTTATAATCTCAATGGTACAGAGCAGCTATATTTTTATCATTTCAAATATAATCTATTCCTTCCGACTAAATGTGTACATCAGTGCCAAGAACAATTAATTATATTACCTCCTTCAAAACAGTGAAATATGTAAATGCAGAACGAAGAATCTACAAATTACAATCCTCTCAATAAGTTATTATTAAAACTTCATATAGCTATAAATACCTGAATAAGTGTTTCGTATGTCAAATCAAAGTATGGCCCTGCTGCAACTTTAACGGGTTTGTTCAGTTTATGCACCACAATTAAATATATCTGTTGAAAATCTTTATTATTTATTAAATACCATGGGATATTGATAACTGTCTCACGGAACATTGCAAACTTAAACGAATTTTTTTTTCATATTAATGGTCAGACGAAATTAACGAATTAAATAATGTATGTACCTTGTCTGAAAGCATTTGCCCCATGAAACATAAGCACGATATTTGTCCAACTGCTCCATAGAAATACGAAAATGCATTTATCCTGATGGCAGTATCGTCATACTATAAATAAAATTTTATAAATTGTCATACTGATTAGTATTAAAATGATGACTTACTACAACCATGGCAAACATACAAAACATCACATAGATGACCGAGAAAAAACATTGGATGAAAGAAGAAATTGAAATAACTTTCTGCAGAGTTTGCAGTACTTCAATTAAATCCAAATGGTATTTGATATATTCAACTAATCTATTTTGTAATTTCCGTAAAAACTGGCGACTGTTGAGGAGAGATAAAATTTCTGATGATGCTAGATCTTCATAGCTAAATGCAAATGGTTAATTAACTCTTTAAGCCGAATATACTAATGGAGAAATCAACATTACTTGGTGATTTTGATGTTTTCTACGTTTCTTTTCAATTTTTTTACGTCTTCAACATTTATTCCAGCATCTACCAATGCAATATACATTACATTCCTCATGTCACTGCATAGAATATTCAGTTGTTGGTTCAACAATACTACGGTGCTGAAGAAAAATACGTCTAGACTGGCGTAGCCAAATCCATGAACTAATTCGGCAACGATTTCACATAATAGCGTAATTTCGTAGAGTGGGTATTGTGTACAATCATAGTAACAATAAATTGGTGTTATATGCACTCTAAAATATTCAGAAAGCAAATGATTAAAAATGTTCTTAAATTAACAACTTGTATTATATACCTATCTGAACTTGTAAAGTAAATCTCAATCAATGCACATATTTGACACATTTGAATACAAGTAAGAACACAAATCATCCAAACAATAACAAATAGACGAGCGCTTTTTATGGTCCCTATCATTGAGATTTCTTTTGCTGCAAAGTTACCATCTGCTGATGACTTGAGTGAGTTCATTTTGCTGATAATCCAGTGAATATTTGCATTGTGATGGATGCAGTACAAGATTCGAAAAAGTGAATTGCCGTAAACACCTTTCAATAAAATTTTTAATAAGTATACACTTATTGAATACCTGAAGAATGGTATTATTAACATACTTAGCGGTATAAGGTAGAACGCAATTTCGGCCATAATAATCTTCTCCCGAAAATAGAGATCCAAAATACTGAACAGAATTATATATGAAATGATTCCCAAGTAAATTATTCGTCTTAGATAGTAGCGAATTATTCTGCCGATTGACCATTTTGTAGTATCAGGCTTATCAGCACCTATTAATAATAATAGATTTTCGAATATCTCGTAACAGTTCATGTTATAAGCGTAAATTCTAGATATTATATTGATGTACAATTTAAAGTGTTCGGAAAGGTATAGTAGTGTTCTTTATATAGAGTAGCAAAAACAAAGAACATATATTATGTATCTAAATTTATTGCACGTTTTAGGGTGTAACTTCTAAAAGTGAAAATTGCAATGCTAGAAGTTTATAGCATTCGTTTCTCTGTAATTTGTTTGTAATTTGTAATCTAAATGCCTAGATAATGTTATATGCTTATTATATTTTGCAGAAACTGCAATATAAACATATAAATTTTATTCTAGACAAACGGGGAAAACTGAAATAGTTTCATAATAATTTATGTGAAGTGTGATATGTGATATTATTTTGAAACTTATAATTACTCATAACACTGTGCCACAACAAATTTCCGAGAACAACGAAATTAACGGTACTTGACTAATTCTGATCTGAATTCAATCAAAATTTCCTAGAAGCTTCGTTTTTTTCAAAAATGTTGATTTCCGTTTTGAGTCAAATATCGGTTACTTATAAACATGGGCATTGAATGTCTTATAGCATCTCTATATATTATTAGAAGTGTTACATTTCTATCATTTTCTATCGTTATATTAAAAATGCATGGATTGGAATCTACATAGACATAAATTTAATTTTATAGTAGGAATTACCGCAATTTTCTGTACCGATAATATTTTAAAATCCTTCCTTGTGCTGTCATAATAGTTAAAATGATTATAATCACAGCCAATATTGGAAATATCTTGTTGACATGTCTCCACTGTACTTTTTTCTAGATCAGTAGATTAAATGGTTGTTTCTGGAAATAAATATCCTCAATATTACTCAAACGTTGAAATAACTATTTGTAAGTACATTTCATTAATATTATTTCAAACCATGATGGAATATATCATTTGAATAATCATAATTGTATACAATGTATATACTGTGCTTTAAATAGGAAATTCAATAAAAGTACTGAAACTATAATAGGTCAGTTTTATGAGGTTTTAGAAACACAAAGGTATATTTTATTAGCACTCATTTACCTACCCATAAAAGTTACTATTCCTTCTATTTTATGCAACACGGGTGAATAGTTAAATATCAACATAATATTAGACCTAATTTGGAAGAATTATAACATTTACAACCTGATTTTTATTTAATTTTCTCAGTTTTTAAATTTGTCTCTATTCCTCTACATATAGTACAAAAGTAAAATAGATCATAATCACAGTCATTATTATTAATATGCTCTTGTAATGACTCAAAATTTACATTGCTGACATGTAACTCTATTGTATTTTTTTTTTTAGATCAGTAGATTAAATTGTCGTTTTTGTAAGTAAATATCACGAGTATTACTGAAATATTGAAAGAAGGATGAAAATTCATTTACATTGTTGTTTTAAACATTTGTGGAATCTATAAATTGAATAATCATTATTGCTTCACGGGTAAAATAGGTCAGTAATTACAGTTTTATCGGTTTTAAATATTTATAAAAGTTAATATTTTTCCTAGTTTATATTTGGTACAGCATAAGTAAAGAACACAAATAATAATGATAAAATTGAGTGTTAATTTAATAATTTTTGTGTTTCTCACTAATGCTGTTCATCCGAAATTGGAACAACTTGAGGATGGAAAAACATTATTTGAGAAAGTCTTGTTAGTTACTACAAAACCAAATGATTGTTTATTATATTTCCAGGATGGAAATGAAACTGATTTTCAAAATAATTGGTTAGTATCCGTTTCGTTTATAAACAAATTGATTTATACAAATATCAACACGGATCATTCATGTAAATATAACAAGAACATGAATGAAATGTTCTTGTCAATTAATCTATATATAATAATATGGAAGTCTAGTACCTTCCAAACCATACTGAAGAAATTATCAATGATGAAATCTTGGAATTCTCGTTCGAAATTTATTATACTCGTGAGTTCACCTATTGGATTAAATTTAGAAGATTTATTTAAAATATTAGCGACAAATTACATATATAACGTGATTGTTGTTACACAAACCCATGTTTTCACGTATTTGCCTTACAAGTATGAAAATTTTCACAATCCTTGCCACACATGTCATGAAATAGTATCACCTGATTATTATTTTCCACCGAAATTACCGAAGACTTGGAGGAACACAACATTCAGACCACATTATGGCTGGAGTATACCCTTTTCAATAGTAGAGGAAATACATATGGATGGCCTTGATTTTCGAATGATGGAAAACATTCTAAAAACGCATTTTCAGATGTCAACTGAAAAAGGCATCAGAACTGCATCGTGGGGAACAAAACTGCAAAATGGAAGTTACTCTGCAGCCTTGGCACATATTCAAAATAGGCGTGATGATGTTCTTTTGGGTGGAGCAGCTATAAACCATCCTGACATGGTCCTTGATTTTGATACAACTCATGTATATTATGATGATAAGATCATTTGGATGGTTCCTATAGCCAAAGAACAACTTTATTATATGAGTTTAATTATGATCTTTGATTTTGAAACATGGTTGCTTCTTGTATCTGGAATTGTAATCTTGACACTTACTTGGATGATAATTCCAAGATGCATGCTGGCACAAAGCAAATATCATACTTCGCTTTGGAATTCCGGAACTAAAGTCTTGCAGTTTATATTCGCTGAAATTGAGACAAAAGAATCGCCTACTTTTCAATTAAAATGTTTACATTTTACAACGTGGATTTTTACTTTTCTAATTAAATCTGCCTTTGAAGGATCTGTTGTGGGAAGATTGACAACGATTGAATATGAGCACCAAATTTCAACAGTGCAGGAAGTTTATGACAACAATCTGAACATTATGATGCCACTTTATATAAAGTTCAAGTTTAATAGTTCCGCTGATCCCAGAGATCAATATCTTGTTAATATCGCAAGTGAGCTCACAAGTGGTTTTGCTTACAATGAAGCATTGCTGAGGCTTATTACCGATAGAGACACAACTTTATTTGGTACATTAAGACAGTATGAATTCTTGTTGATGCTTCCAAAGCGAGAGGACCAGAATATCACCAAACCGTATTTTTCTTTACCTGATGGATCGCCAACACTGGCTTTTTTGAAAGACTATTGGATACCGCATAATATAGTGCTGATCTTTCCGAAAGGACATCCAATGTTTGAGCAAATAAACTCTCTTTTGCTACGAATTTGTGAAAATGGGTTGTACCATTCTATAAAGGAAATGTTTTATCACGAAGCCATGTTGAAAGAGGGAAAAGTACAGAGGAAAACAAGGAGGTATAAGGCGATTAATGTTAATCAGATCATCGGATTTTTTTATGTCTGGATTGTGGGCATGTTTATATCATTTATAGTTTTTAGCCTGGAGCACTATAAGTTCTATAATAATAGTTACATACATAAACATCCCAAGTTCGGTTTTCGACGAAAATAGTGTGCCAACTTGGCATGTTGTCCGGCTAATCCGGACAATTCTGGTGTTTTTAGAGCAAGCTGCTTTTCATGGAGCACGCGACGTGAAGCTTGAGACAAAATCAAAACCGATAGTCATATCGGTAATCGGTGTTTTCTGAGAACCAATGGCTGTGCCAGACTATAATATGTCTGCTATTCCTGTCCCAGAAAACCTTATCACGATTGAAAATAGAGTAGACATAAAAAAGGTTAATATGCAAAAAATCTATTTGATGTCTTCTCTTCGCAATGACAGAAGGATTGGAGTGATAAGAAATTGATTAGTTTAGGGTTGAGAAGAAAGTTATTACATCTCAAAGAGAACTCGTGACAATCAATGAAGATTTCAACCATTTATATTTTACCTTAATGATATATATTTTGGGTCATGTGTTTTATTTTTCAAATAAACCACAATTAAGGAAATAGACACAAATAAGTACCTGATATATGATACGGATTTTTTCATATAAACATCTAATGTTTACTCATTACTACGAGAAAAGTCGAGAGGAAAGTCAAAGTTTCCGGATCAATTAATTTTGAATAGATTGCTGGACTTATGTATTTTTGAGCATTTGGAATATGTGTGGGCTTATAGTCTTTGGTTGGAAATACTTTTATAAAAAAAAAACGAAATAAAATATATGTGAAATAATACATAATTAGTTTGCATTTAGCTAAATATATTATTTGCTAATGGTCGTTATTTATTAATCTTCATAGGCTGATCTTGTTTTTCTCATGTAGATCTGTGATTGATGAATTGTAAATTATATTTGATCGATATTCAAAACCAATTAACTCCATTTTAGTTGAGTTTACTGCATAGGTGCAATTAATTATTGAAAAATATTTTTTTTGCTTAAAATTTATCATTACAAATAATAACACATAATTAAAATATAATAGTTTGTTCTGCAATATTAAAAATGTTTTGAATTGTACTCTTATTGTTCTAATGAGTTTCACAACGACAAATAGCAAAATAGTACAGAATAGAATTTCAAGAAATAAATCTAAAGACGCACTTTGGATTGACTTTTTTCTATTATGACTGAAACATTAATATTCCTTTATTAGTTAATAGATTTTAAATTTTAAAGAATGTTTTAAGATATCTTCACTATATTATTTATCACAATGTATAATACTTATAAAAATATATTTTATGTGTAAGTAAAGTTTTATTGGCCTTGTTATATATAGCGAATAAATCAATAATAAACTTTTTTCTCTAAATATGTCGATAAATTAATATCATAAGTTAATTAACTCATTCATTTATGTCTGTTAAGAAAATGCTTCATTATGGAACTTGAATAATCAAAATATAATTCATTACGTTGATATATGTTTAGTTTAACACTTATTAATTATTTGTTTACACAACGTTTTCGATTCGTTGCCTTCTTGAATATTCATATTGAATATTAAAGACTTTGTGACTACACTCAACGATACTTTAAAATACTATTATTATTATTATTATTATTATTATGGCTTTTCAACTCCAGCCGATTATAATCGACTATATCCGTCAAGAAAATTGGAATACTAGTGTGGTATTAAGCAACTCATACTTAATCTAGTGAACATACCTTCATTACACTGAAAATGTATATTTGTTTGGAAGATGCGTCCAAATCAACGTCTGCACTTTATCATAAAAATTCATTTCGAGAACTTATAACTTTGAAACTATTAAAGATAAACAAATCACGTTTTCACACATTTCTTCGGTATCTATTTACGAATTGTTATTCATAACAGCTAAATGATCTAGCAATAATTACGAAAGTTATGGAACAATACATCAAATTGCAACCAAAATTCGGCAAAATACTAAAATCGAAATAAAAAAAAAAAAAAAACGTTGCGCGCAGGAAAAATTTTGAAAAAGCCGTTTTCTTAGAAAATTGTGATTGATCGAATGCAGTTAATGCCATCTTAATCGGAAATTTGCTGTTCCACAGTGTTATTGCCATCCAACTGTGTTTTAAATTCTTTTCTCTAGAGAGATCAGCTCTTTAACGTGCTCTGTCTCCCACCTTTTCGGCTGGGAATCGAATCCGGGTTTCGTAGGTGAGAAGAAGCAGACGCCATACTCATTACACCACTCCATATAATTCCAATAATTATTATTTATACAATTCAATCTACTAATAACCAAATCACTAATGACAAACACATATCTTCTGTTATATGCTTTATATAATTATATTAAAATCCCCAAACATTTCCAGTGTTTTTAATGAAATCATCATCATCATCGGATTCCTGAAGTTCTCACGTGAAGTGTAATAATTTAAACAATATATCAACAAGTTGAAAAAGTACATTATAAAATGGAAGCTATTACAGAACACTAAGTCAGATTGAATTAATCTTGGAAGAAGATGTCTTAATCTTCAGAAGTAATTAATGACATTAACATCTGACATGTTTATTTCGATGATAATTTGGTAACACAATCTTAGATTGTTTTCTTGATCAGTATTATCTAAATATATATTGGTTCAATACGCCTACAATCTTTCAATATGAACTGTAATAGAATTAAATCTCTGGCACCAGCAAATTTAACTGTTTATGAGTATTGTGTTCAGTGTCTACTGAAGAAGGCAACATGCCGAAAACGTGTTACCAACTATGTATTGTTTATTAAATTAATATTCAATTTTCTCATTAGATCTTTTTAGACAATTGATTTAATTGGAAAGCTTTAGAGAGTACATAATATAGAGCTAATATTTCAAAAAAAATATCTAATGTTTAAAAAAATACAATAACAAATAAATTTGTTATTGTTAATAATTTCATGAAATATGAGGTAAAGATGACAAGAAGCGCGCATGAATATACTTGCGTGTTTAGAATATTAATTGGATTTGTTCATTTTATTGTGAGCTTTATTATGCAATGTCCAGGAAAAATATTATTAGTAGTGTAAAATATTTGTCAAATAAAATCATATTTTTATAACATTTGATATAAATTATAAATATTACTATGTGAACTTTGGAAGTCCCAGAAATTAATCTATTCAAATTATCATCATAATCTTCAAGATTCACTACAATAGATTAAGCAAAAGTAGAATAATTTTGATGTAAATTAATTATTTTTGTGGTGGGACGTTCGTAAATAATTTTGGAGAAATTTTTATAATATAAACTTATTATATAATTGATTTTGTCAGTAAAATAAAATGTCTGCCAATTATCTCAATTAGTTTCACTTCGTGATCACTAAAAAAGAAATATTGCAAAGAGCTTTCTCTCCATCCAATTTAATAATATAAAATAGATTCATATGATAAACCTTGATGAATAATATTCATTATTACCCAGTTAATGGTTTTAAATATAAATAAGCGATAATAATTATGATTAAAACTATCTCTTCTACTTTATGTACTATTATGACTAGCTATAAAAGTAATACCAAATTGCTATAGCCAATTGAGATTTTATTTTTCTATTGACACATTAGCCATTTGAACTGAAACTGACACTCCACTGACAACATCATATAATATGCGCGTTTAGCTCTGTGATTCAATGCATAATTTGTAACCTAGTCAATGATAAAATAAAACATTTATGTTGTATTTCCTTATCACAAGATAACCTAAAAGTTGAAATTGCAATCACAAATACTAAGTCGTGATTAAAATTTTTAAAAGATGAAATCAGCGATCAATATTTAATATAATTTTAACGGATATTCTCTGGAAACTATTCTGAAAGAAGCGATAAGTAACGAAGATTAAATATTATTTGTCAGTAATGAAAATACTGAAACTGGGAAATACGTGCAATATATTTCCTCAATTGCAAAAAACATCTATACTTTAAAAACAAATTTTATAAATGACAATTTTGGCATATTTGTTGCGCGGGGGACGCGGCAAGGCCCCCTCAACTAAGAGGATTTTATAAGGGTTTTGAGAGACTCACAAGAAGAGACTTGAATGGATACTTTATTAATTCTTGATGAACACTTGAGAACATTGATGATAGCCTGAAAACTGATAGAGAACTGATGGATCACTCAGTTAGAGACTGACAATTAATATTTTCCTCGGTCTGGACGTTACCTATGCGCGGCACACTAGACTGCTAGTAAGGCCCAGGCCCTCTAGGATCTTACCGATTGCAATCGGTAACAATATTGATCATTCCTTTGATGATTTCATTAATTGATATCTACGTTATTCTGTTGAGCACTATTAAATTCATCAGTGTATTCAAGAAACTGAGAGAAATGCTTTCATAGAATTCTCGAGCTAAGTTTGTTATACAATTGGAAATCTGTGATAAAAATATGTGGCTGCCATTATTTATAATGAAACATTCACTTATTATCCCAACAAGTTTGAAAATGTGAACCAACTATGAAGTGAATATGAAAAACTAGTTGATGCTAATTTCCTCCCTGAAAAAATACCAGAAACGTGGCAGAATATCACTGATATTGAATTGATAGAAACCACCATCAGCATATTACTAAAGCTGTAATTTTGGGTACTAAACAACCAAATGGCAAGTACAAATCATATTTTCTTAGGGGCTCAAGGTATTAGCCATCCTTCGCATATTTACTACGACGATAAGATTATCTGGCTGGTGCCTGTTGTAAGGGAACGTTCTGATATGTTCCGTTTAGTAAAGATTTTTCCTATCGAAAAAACTCTTTGTTGGCTGTTAATTCCAAGAAGGCGGCTCCCATTGTGGGCTGATTTGACTACAGTGCTTAAGTTCTTCCTAGGTGAACTTGATATTTACATTCCTAATTGGAGCTGCTTCTGAAGAATCTCTCATTGGAATACTATCAAAGAATAAATACGAACACCAGATATCAACAGTCCAAGAAGTACTTGACAGGAAAATAAATATAATTATGCCGCGTTATATTAAAGCCAAGTTCCTAAACTCTGCTGAGTACACGGTGCAACTAAAGGCGCGACTTTATTTTAAAAAATTGAGACTAATCGTGATACAGTTGGTCTGAACTCATTCCGGGGGTTTGAATATATCCCAATGTTTCCAATGAAGAGTAATCGTAGTTCAAGTCATCACTAGTTTTTCTCATACCACATGCAGATGTTTTAATTTTTCGTAAAAAGCATCCGATGTTTGAATATATTGATAGTATATTGCTACAGACCTTTGAGGCGGATTATATCAGGGGATGCTTTATTATAGAGCAAACTTCAGTATAAAGAAGAGTGAAAAAAAAAAACAGAATTGTAAAACCATTCAATATTTATCAATTTTGTCGTGTTCTTTTTATATGGAAGAAATTATCAATATTTCTTGGAATGTTGAATTTCTGTTACGAGCAAATTTATTATAAGTTCAGAGTCGAGTGTTGGTCAATGACTAAGATAATTTCTTCTAACTGAATTTGCTAAACACGGTTCCTCAATAAGAATTTAGTTGTTACAACGTTTTCGGTCCGTTACTTTCTTCAATACTGATAACGTTATAAGAAGTATGTATTAGTAGTAAAGTGAAATCTTGTGAATTTAATTAAACATGTTTTATCACATTCATCACATCCTCACAGTATCAGTTACTCGCACTTCCCAACAAATTGTCATTATAAACAAAAATATCCTAGAAAGTAAAATTAAAATGATTTATGTTTTAGATATATGTTTCCATGATCCATATAACAAATATAATAGACTAATAATCACGTAAATCGCAATACAAAACGATCCCTATAAAGAGAAATTAATTATTGAATATAATGCGCCAGTATTTATCGATTAATACTACTTATGGTTTTATATGTAGCACTGCAAGGTCAGATAGCACTAAAGAATATAATGGCATCGTTTATGCTTGATTTCATTATTCCAACATTGCAATTTTCTTTAATTACAAAACTAACTCAACATGTTTTGGAGTCAAATTCTAAAATATTACACTGTGGAAACGATCCAGATAATTTATTGTCAGAATTATGACTTTACCCGAAATATATTTATAATGAAATTCCAGCACAAGCAGAAAATAGTTGGAATCATCCATTGGATATGAAATTGTTGTATGGTCGAATTGATGTTTATGTAATAAATTATCCTAATTCATTGGATGAAACAGATTGGAATATATTTGATGAATTGAAGCAAATGAGATCATGGAATTCTCACGCAAATTTTATAATTATCATGCAATCATTTTCGATGGATATTTGGAAGAAGCTCTTCAAGTTATTAACAGATAAATACATCCATAATATCTTAATAATAACTGATGAGAACGTATTTACCTACAATCCTTATAAATATGAAAATTTGAATGAACCCAATGATGAGCTCGAAACTGTAACAAATATTGACTTATTCAGATTTAAAAGATTGCCTGATTTATGGAGGAACTCAACTATATATCCGCAATTCATTGTATACTTTCCTTTCTTTACCAATTTAACGCAGGAAAGAACTCTTGGCACAGATTATTACTTAATGACAGATATATTGATTGATCGACTTAAAATGTCTTCTGAACCTAAGAAAGACATGTACACTTGGGGTAGTAAATTAAAGAATGGTACCTATAACGGTGGCCTTGACGTAGTGTTCAATGGGAAAGCTGATTTGTTGATTGGTGGGGCAACATATACTTATGCCGAATTATTTCTGGATTTTGATACAACAGTAACATATTGTGATGACCATGTAATCTGGCTGGTACCGTATGCTAAAGAACACAATAGTTTTAACAAAATATTCCATATTTACGATCTGGACGCATGGATTATATCCTGGGCGACTGGATTTGTTTTAACTTTGGCCTGGATATTCGTAGCAAAAATATCTGCAACGGAATCGCAATATTTTAAAATTTTATGGAATTCCGGTACGGGAGTAATAAGATTAATCTATAGTCAAATGACAAATGAAACACCGAAATCAAACCAATTACGTTTAATTATGATGGTTACCTGGATATTTGCATTTACATTCAACACACTTTTCAGTGGAGCATTGATTGGAAAACTCACAACTAAGCAGTATGAACATCAAATATCTACGGTGCAGGAAGTGATTGAAAACAAATTGTTGATCACCATGCCTAGATATTACCACTACGCATTTGATTCGGATGATCCGAAGGACCATTACGTCCATGAAAACGCCATTCGCGCGGATAGTATTAAAACACAGGAACTGACCATTGAAAGAATGATTACCAAACGTGATACATCTACATTTACAACTCAACGGAATTTTGATTATGTGTCTCTGTTTCGGAATTATAGTAAGCACGATTTTGTTTTTGCTGATGGATGTCCTGCTGTATATGCCTTAGATGACTTCTCTTTTCCCAACAATAAAATATTAATTTTTCAAAAAGGGCATCCTATGTTTCCGCGAGTAAATCAATTACTACAATTAGTTGATGAGAATGGGATTTATGAACATTACTATGATGATATGATGCACGTTACTGAAGCACATCAGCACGCACATTCTCCACATGAACTAATGGGTGCTGCACCAATTAATTATAATCAAATATCTGGTCTCTTTATGTGGTTGCTGGGTGGATTGGGAACTGCATTTATTGGTTTATTATTAGAGTTGTCGTGGAAGTATTTACTATCTAAGCTACTTTTCAAATAGTTGTTATTATATGAATTGAAATTGTGTAATACGGTGGTAAACAATATATTATAAAAATCTATATATAAATGTCCCCATTGCAATTGGTAAGTTAGAATTAAGTACTTCTTGAATTGCAGGTATTTGATGTTCATACTCAGGTCTGGTTAATTTTCGATAAAAGAATACCGAATGTGCAGTTGAAAGTAGAAATATAAATAGCCATGTTATGATATGCAAAAGTTTCATAGCTTGATTACAAACTTCGTTGTTCAACTTCGCTGCAGAATTATCGAAGAACCTTTGTGCTGGTATTCCAGAATGATAGGTAATACATGTCAATATGTGGTAGTAATCTTGAGTTACATTAAATAATCATTATAGTACATACGTGTGATATCAAATGTAGTACAAAATGTTACATTAGTGGTGAAAGAGCCTCTCAGTGCTAAATCTATTTCCTTCAAAGAAAGCTGATGATATTTGACTAAGTGTCCTTCATAGGGATCACTCAGAATATAATTCGATTGTAATTATCTGTTCAGGTATGAAATTTTTGTGTTTCTTCATGTTTTAGAAATCTTCTTTGGGAAATACTCAGTCGTAAAGGTCTCTTCAAATTCCGTGTTAAAATATTTTCATATTAATATGGAAAATTTATAAATATGTGTTCTTTCATTGATTGATCACATTTTAAATGTAGTATTTGCTTAAATCCTTAAATAATTTATTCCGAACTCTTTCATCTACTATTAAATATTCTGTTAATTGTTAATTTTTTTCTAGAAATATTTTCAGACGAACTATTACAGGTATTTGCCAATTTTGTTGAAGGAGTTGAATGGGTTAAAAAGGCTGAAGGACTATTAGATTGATTTTAGACCAGAAAAACAATTTATCATTGCATATTTTTCCCATTTACAGCACCGAGAATATTAAATGTTCATATGAAGTAGAATAAGTTTTCTATTAGCGTCCGGCATTAAGCAGATTTTTTAGTTTCTGTTAATTTAAGGCTTCGAGAAACGAAATTTCTATTTAACAATGCTTGAGTGCTTGCTGAGCTGTTTATTTACAGAAGATAAAGAATTAAATGAAACGCATGCAATACGATAGGGGTATCATATTATTTAAGCATTGCTCGCCGGGCGTAGAGTCGAATAATTCAAACAGTTGCAGTCACGTAAATGTGTCAATATCTGGTTTGAATATTTCGACTAAAAATTCCATTTCAAAAACTAAATGCGTCAAGCAAATTGGAATACTAGTGTCGTAATGTTAGCATTCCGAATGTATTTTTGTTCAGAATATGCGTTCATATCAGCGTCTGCACTTTGTCACTTTAAAACTTATAACTTTGAAACGATTGAAGATAAACGAATTACGTTTTCACATATTTCTTCGGTATCTATTTACGTATTGTTATTAAAGACAGTCAGATGTTCTAACAAAAATTACGGAAGTTATGGAGCAATACATCAAATCGCAACCAAAATTCGATCAAACACTAAAATGGAAATTAAAAAAATTATCATTCGAAAATTTTGCAAACCCAGTTTTCTTAGATTAATCAAGTGCCGCTAATGTCATCTGGATCGGAAAATTGCTGTTCCATAGTGATATCAATGTTAACACTGAAGGTGCATCCTAGGAGGTTTCTAATAGACCCGTGTTTATAATCTATTTAATAAAGTAGAGTTAACATTCGAATTTGTTTATAATTAAATAATCAAATGCGCGTACGATTTGAATTTGGCGCAAAATAGACTTTTTCACGAACATAAATAACCTCAAAATCAACAGAAAAGCGAGTTTTACTTTTACACTTGCAATTCCATATAGTAATGAATAAATATTTACATGATTTACTTTTAATTCAGAGACCAGATAGGTTTTACATAGCTATTATCACATATTATTACTCAATTTTCCCAGTGATCTGTCATAAACACTCTTAAAAATATCCCAAAACATCAATGTTAACACTGAATGTGGACCCAATCGAAAGTACATTGGTCCAATTCCTTTGAAGAATGCCAACATGCCTTCCTGTTGATATACTTTAATGACACAATCAAAATAACCACTATATAGTAGCCCTCTACCATCTTTGCCTACACCTTCAAACCATAATTTGGGAGTCATTAAAAATAAATATTTGTGTTGATACAATATACCTTGGTTGTAGAGTCTGATCAGAACCAAATCAAAAGGCGTCGTTAAAGCGCTAATAGCCACACCGCCGATGAAGCTGGCAACAAATGATGTGAGTATCTTTTCGTGCTTGAAGTATTCAATATCATGCAACCATTGCTTTGTATATGAAAATGATACAAGTTGGGAGGAAGAAGCAATGAACGCCCGAGGAAATATAGCAACTCCTCCCCGCCAAAGTCCTTTTATCTAAATTATCAAGAATGAATAGTACTTGGATTAAAACATCTCACATATTTGTTGATATAATATAGTGTGAAATGTTTCAATATACTGGATATACTTACACCATGCATATTTACAATTTCTTGCAAAGCTTGCATCATTGTTTGTTCTTTGTGTTGAAACCCTACTGCTATTGATTTGGCAGCAAGTGACTGTTTATGTGTTCTTACTAGATGCATAGGATTGGAGCAATAATGCCCAAATACACCTGAAATGCCTGCTGCAACCACAGACCTCATAAATATTATTTCTCCCTTTTCATCTCTTATCCAATTGTGGCTCTCAGCTAGTTGGTAACCACCTTAACAATCAAACTACTTGGTATATTTCAAATAAACATTTGAATTATGAGACACATACCTAATCGTGACCCGTTCATAATAAATTGAACCCATAAAGCTGGTACCAATCCAGCCTGAAGTGCAAGAACTCCATCATGTTTGACAATTTGTATAGCTGCATGTGGGATATTTTTGTAATGTACTACATGAGATCCTCTCTTTTGAAGCTCACCCTGCAATTGCATGCGCGTTTTAATTACTTCTAATGGGTTTGTAAAGAAGCCTGCAGAAACTGCTGCACAACCAGCAATTAAAAAATCCATTTTAAATACTTTCAAGATGCTTATTTGCTAATGCTAAAGTATGTTGAGGTTTACACTATGGTAATACATCGCATCTCGCACTCGCGTATTGGAAAACTTTCAACTTCTTATCGTTTCGGATTCACTGTACAAAGTAAGGTTAAAATGTACTTGTGAACACCTGACAATCTTGTTTCCGATTCCTTACCATTTGATTGGGGCATTTTTATAAAATTATAATTCTTACCTTTTTTCCATTTCGTAAATTTACGATTAATGCCAATGAAATAAATGATAAGTATTTGTAGCATGCTCGTTTTGAAACGCGGGTTATTTATAGAACTTTAGTTTATCACTAACTTTAGCAATGACATCGTGGACAACAAATAACTTAAGTTCTATTGCCGGTGACGTGGAAATTCGTAGACTACAAAAGCAATCACCCAGCCACTATGTTAAACTTATTCATTTTCTTGAGGAAAACGAATCCTGGCGAATTTTGATGTCAATTGTTCCGAAAGATCTTCGTGTTGTTGAACATGACCCAACCCAACCAAACTCATCTCAAGCAACAAAAGAAACATGGCAAAAACTCTACAACTCGGCGCATATTAAGTAATTATTATTTTATTTTTACCACCTTTTATTTCATAATAATGTTTACCATTTAGGATCCTCGAAAACACTAGCAAAAGAGATCCTCGTTCACCTTCTGAAATCTTTTTATTTGAATGGGCCCTCACCGGCATTCACCGTCCAAACGTCCTTCATCTCCTCCAAGTTCTAAAAGCAGCCAACCTATATCGAGCCGCAGATTATGTCGCCATAGAAATCCTTGGTCGGAAGGCCGTGGATAGACCTACAACTGGACCAGCTGCTAAAATTAATTTTGATGATTTGGACCTTGATGTCGACGACGAGAACGCAAACACTGGAATATCAAATGTAACAATTGAAAATAACTTGGATAATAGCAAACCAGAAAACACAATTTGTGGTGCAAATGCGCCAAAAGTATTGATACCTCCTAGAAGACAACGGAAAAAGAGTAGAAGCCCAAATAACAACGCAAGCAACAGGGTGGAAGATAGGGCAACCGCTCGAATTGGGGACGTCCCACAAGTTCAAATAACTGAACCCACAAGTTCCGCCAAATTAGAAATTGGTCAAAAATCTAGTACTGACGCAAAAATTGAGACTTCCGGAGAGGAATGCAGAGTGGGAAATATCATTCTTCAATCGCCGCCTTCTTCGGAAGGTCCTCTAGTTAACCCAACACCCGACATCAGCGATTTAATCAAATTCAGCAAGTCTATTGAACTTCGACTTAGTAATCAAGACGTAAGTGATGATTCTTCAAATGAAACTATATCCTTTTCTAGTACTGATTCAACTGCACTTACTAATTCGACGCCATATTCACCCGATGTGATACAATCACAAGAAACCGGAGATATTCTTCCTCATTTCAGTCAATTGTTAAAGCAACCAGATAAACAATCCGACCATGATTTGGAAACGATTATCTCCAACTATTCAGGTACAATTGACAATCGTCCGAATTTAAGTGTGTTACTAGAAGGAATTAATATAACAACACCAGGACAAAGTAATAAACATTCAGCAGGCCCAGATTTCAGTGGACTTCATATTGAAACGGAGCCATTAAAAAATATTACTAGCAATTCAGTGGGCCCAGACTTAAGTGGGCTGATAATGGCCGGTAGGAATTCTTCAGTCAAATCAGCTAAATCTATATCTCCCATTGAAGTTGAGGGCATACTTCCATCAGATGGTAAAAGAAATGAAGAGTCAGTTGATGCACCTGCATTTTCGCAGTTGCTAGGTACGCTTACATCTAGTCTGCAAACAAAAGAATCTATAGAAAGTTTCGAGTCTTCCTCAGATGGTGATTAATTTCCTGATATCGTCCATATTGTCTACTGGTGCTGGTTATTGGCTTAAAATACAATTTTTAAAATATTACAGAAATCAAATGCAAATAAAAGTATATGTTGTTGAAATCAGAAATTTGGGATTCCAAAGTGTCGGAATAATAACAACATTTATTGAATGTTTCCCTTATCGCTAGATACCACCAATGCTCAAATTAGGCGATACTGGAAAGATCTCTTGGTTCCTAGATCCGGGGCAATAAACTTTAAGAGAGAATGGTTTTTCAAAGACCTCCGTTTTGTGGACCTTTTACCTTACACAGCCCCTTTGTCAGTCGGAGGGCTATGGTATGTAGGTATGATCTTTGTAAGCTCTTGTTAAAAACTTACCCTACGAACTCACAATATGTAGAGGTTTGCAGTTTGCTTTTCAACCTTCGTAACTTCGTGGTCTTTGGTATTACATATTGTTCTCAACATAGTGGCAACCAATCCTGATTAAATCCAAGCATGTGACTACTACTAAACCTATCTAGTTAACTTTTACAACAACTTTGCCAGTGCACTGTTTACCATTAATAAACTGTACAGCTTTGTTAACATTTCCAAAGTCAAACTTTTCACTGATGTGCGCGGCAATCATACCCTGTTCAGCCAATTCAAGCACATCCTGGACGATTTGTCGATATTCCGGAAGATTCTGTTTACGAAGGCGGTTGAGACTCACCCTCATGAGGGAAGCATGTGGTGGTGGCACACATATTTTACCCGTTGCCATGGTAAAGATTTTTCCAGTATATGCAACACTGAAAATATAATTATAGTATTGATTGAAGACAATTATATTACAATTAGGCCCCTAGAAAATTTACCAAGAAGAAACTGCATCATGAACATCACCACCAACAGCATCAAATACAATATCAGCTCTTTTGTTTCCAAAACCTTCCATTACATCCTTTTCAATTTTATCTTTGTAATGCAATGTTTTGCAAGCTCCTTTCTCTCTTGTAAGCTCTGAATTCTTCTCTGTATCTGTCACAGCTATCACCTATAATTCAGAAGCCACATTTCAATAATTTGTCATAATGGTTTGTAAAGTATACTTTTGCTTTGTATATATTAGCAGCAACATCAACAGCAGCTAAACCTCCACCTGCAGAACCAACAGCTACAACAACATTGCTACATTGATTAATGGGTGCTTTAATACCAAATGTATATAAAGCCACTGCATAACTATAAGGTAAAACTGCAGCTTCCTTTAACTGTATGGCAGAAGGTGTTGTCCATACATCTTCATAATCAACCTTAAATTACACATTGCATATTTTAGTTATAATGTCGTGATTTAAAGAATAACTGCAATACTTACAACACATTCAGTAGCTAATCCTCCAAAGTTATCAAAACTAAATGCTATTACTCTATCTTCTTTATTGAATAACTTTTCAGCCTCCTTGCCTGTCTCAATAATCTCTCCACTGAATTCATAGCCAGGAACAAATGGAAAATTCCTAGTAGAGTCGTTGAAAGAAGTTACATCATGAATGTTTACACTGCAATAAGCGACTGCAATTCTAACTTGGTTGTCTTTAAGCTTGGGTCGTTTTCTTTCTTCATATGTAAAGTCTGTTGCTTCCTTTGAAGCAATTACTGCTGCTTTGTATTTACTGCTAAGGCGGACTGAGATGTGGTTGTACTTCGTAACTTTACACGCGTTTGTTAGATGTTTTGCATTTTGGAGGAGAATTCTTGGTATTAATGTAGCCATTGTTTTCGAAACTGGACATTCGCAGTCTTTGTAAATCACATAACTATTTGAGGTTATGCAAGATAAATTCAGTTTAATCTAAAAGTTGATAAGGCTAACGAAGAAAACTGAAATCACCAGAATGTTAGCTAAAATTTTTAATAAGCCATTAGATTGATTAATATAGTAAATTCGCAAATTGTTCCAATCCGCACTTTTTATCACAATAGAGAAGAGATATTACAATAAACAATTAATAATTTGTCTGTAACATAGGCCGCTCAAACATTAAATCTTTAAAATCTAAACAATCCAAAATTTTAAAAATGCGGTAAACGTTCTCCGCATAAACTGAAAGTTGATTTAATGAAAATTATTTTACACTAGATGTTAATTGGGTTTCAATAATTTTTGCAGATGTCCAGAAGCTAAAGTAAGAGACAATTCTATCAAGTTTCATTTTTTTTTCTTTATTGATTCCTCTGGTCTATGGTTTAGCTCGTTACTTTTGGTGGAAGACTAGTAGCACTTGACCTTCATTCCATTATACTGCATCAACCAGCAGGGTTATTAGCAGTTACAGGGACTGAATTCGAGAGTATACATTATATTGATTATACCTCCAGAAGGACTTGAACCCGTGTCCTCAGAATATGCACCTCGCTGTCACTACAGTCAGACGGCTTACCAACTGCGCTACGGAGCGGGGTAAATGATTTGTTTAATAATATATAATGATAACATTTGAATTATTACGATTTTTTGAGTTTTTCACTTTTGGGGTTATGCAATTAACTAGATTTCAAATCAAATGTTGCTTAATTATTAGATTATGATAGTAAAAGACGCAATGTTTGAGTTATTTTGTGCAATGCGTTCACCACAACCAGTTTTAATAGAATTGAAATTGTAGATTGACTTGCAGCTCAAGAAAACGTAAAATATTTACTTCCTTTCTTTTTCTACCCAAAGTTAATCACGTCAACTTTTCCTCTATCTGTACGTTGTTTGTGCCAACTTATAAAATTAATAATCAGAATCTAGAGAGCACTATTTGCTCTAGAGTGCAGTGCCCATGTGATATCAAGAGCTCCGAAATTTACAACCAGTAGTTCGGTCTCAACACGCGATCAGCTCAGAATAAATAAATCAACCTCCTATCTTGGGGATTTCTTACCCGGGAAGACCAGGCTCTCAATAAACGCAGGCGATTCACAGCAAAGAATCGTCTCATGCGTGCTCCCACCTGTAAATACGTCAACTTTATTCTCAATCCCTTTCCATCTGTAGCCTCCTGTTCTCATCAGGCTGTTGACCACCTCCTGGCTTTTTCTTCTCGTTGAAACGCTCCCGCAGCCCGTTCTGTTCTTTCTAATGGCGCGCCCCTAATTATCCTCGCCATCCTTTCGGTATCCTCGACAAAATCATCGAAACTGAAATAAGGTTTGGTTAGTAAGCTCAAAAACTCCCTTCCCCCACGCATGCCTCTAAGTATTTCTTGCTTGATTTCCTCAAGCGTGAGCCTTGAACCCGCACATAACGCAAACTTCTTATGTGCATATGTAAAAAAAAAAAAACTCCTGATGTTCCTGCCGCCTCATTCGGTCCACGAGTGAACCTGTTGCCGCAAAACTACGTAGGAAGCGCGCTCGGAAGGCCTCCCACGTCGTCATCTCGCCCCGGCGAGCAACAAACCAGGCGCGCCGTCGAAATACAGTTGCGTCGTTTGTAACATAATTTCTTCTTCCCATCGCACCGCATTCTCGCCGCCGCCTCGAACGCCCTTAGCCACTCGACCGCCTCCTCTGGCTGCCGATTGTCGCCACTGAAACTACTTACGCGTGTTACCCGTGGTGTCTGCAACATTGTCGAAGTTCGACGTACCAACTCCGTCACCGCCCGTAGCAACTCTTCACCTGCACAAAGGCCCGTCGTCAAAGTGTGGACAGGCACGCTTCCTGGCAATTCCACTGCCTCACCCGGCGCCAACAAGGTGTGGTTATACACTGCCTCACCCGGCGCCAACAAGGTGTGGTTATACACTGCCTCCCCCGGCATGTCTGCCATGTGCATGTTTTGGTACCCTGCCGAATCTCATCCGTGGTCCATCATCCGCCTTCGAATCCCACTTCTGATTTGTTGTCAACTTTTCTTCTATCTGTTCTACGTCAACTTTATTCTCAATCCCTTACAATTCCTCCCCATCTACATTACGATAATACACTACTCCCTAACTTAAATCTCTACCGCCTTCCTTACTCACCTGCTACGACCACGCTACTCTCCTTACTCTGTTGTTACCCACGCCCTCTCTCGTCCACTACCACAATCATCGTCAAAAGTTGACTACAAACATGTCACTTTTGGAAATAGTTATTTGTATATGAGATATTGATGGGTTACGTCTACATGATGACACTCCGCTTCGTGCATTTCCGTTTCTTGATATGCCCTAACATTCTTTAAGTTCTTTTATCGGTTTGATTTTGCATTTTGTTTTAATGCTTTATGTCAATTTATTAGAACCATAGGACCAAGAAGATGAAGAACGTTTCGAGTAAATATTGTACAGTCTAAGTCTTTATAATTTAGGAATGGAGAAGTAACCATCATTTAGCACACTTTAGTTCCGGCTTGCTGTCTTCTTAAACAATGGTCTTTGCCTTTGAACTTGGCCTTCAGTTTGAAGCCATGGCAACAACCGATGACCACCGATACTGACCGCAAGCGAGCTGGTTGTCGCTCACATTGTTATGCGCGTTGTCATGGACGACCGTTAATAAACGTATTTCTATTTCAAACTTATCCTCAACCATATTATCTCAATAAATAACATATCAGTTACAAAAACGAGAATATTAAGCATCAGTCATCTCCACAGAATTATTGCAAGATGAACGATGAATTTATAACAGCAAAACACATCGAAAAATTAAGTACGATTGTTTTACATTAAATATTTACATTTCTAACCTATTTTTACAATACAAATTAAATTTTAGGTCATCATATTCCTGAGATTCGTGAACGTGCTCTTTTAAACATTTATTCCAAATTACAACGTGGTATTCTTTATGACAATGATTTGGCTCGATGCAAAGAACTTTTCTGGCAGTTGTGCAATTGGTTTCGTGAGAATAGAGTACCAATAAGACATGATGAGATTGTCATGAAAATGCTTAAATGTATCATCAAGAGTGAGACTGGTATTCACCTTATTGATTTGCATAGTTCCAAAGAACTCCTGAAAGAGTTTAGTGAAATTGAAAAGATTGTTGATGAAATAAGTCAGTGCCATTTAGTAGAAATCATGAAGTATCTTGAGGATGTAGGGAATGTCAATGGAAATCCAATAGTTCCACCATTAAATTTAAGTGAGCTAAATAGCAATGGGAGTAGTGATGACAATTCTCAATGTTTAAGTGGAAAACAAGTATTCAAGAAGCATCATCAAGAGATGGTAGGTTCAGCTGCTACAACCATAGCTGGATTTGTTGATAGTTTTGTATCATTGGATGTTGGTGATAATAACTTGTAAGTTGCAAAACATTGATATTTATATCTTTTCAAATTGTTTACTTTGCAGACATAAAAATTCTGCAAAAAACACTCCCAAAATTGGTAAAAAAGTAACCGAAAATCCATTTAGACATTATACATTTCTGTGGCAGTGGTTGATTGGTGCTGATAGACACGTTTTGGAATCGGTTGAGAACACTTTACGAAATCCTAGTGATCCTCGAGAACTTTTAAATGTTCTTGAATTTATAACATGTGTTTTATTGTCGGATTTTCCTGCAGAAATATTTTTACAACGTCCGGCGATTATTAAGGTATGAAATTAATTTGTCAGTAGCACAAATCTAGTTGTTTAATTGTGTAGGTGAAACTTAACACTTCTTCTGCAGAAGGCAACAAGCTGAAAACGTTTTATAAATCAATAAGAAGTATGTGTTATTGTTAAGTTTTATCAACATAATGAATATTAAACACTTTGTAATCACACTCAATAATACTCTGTTTACTAATTCTTAATAGCAATTACATGATTTGTTATGGTCAAGTCCTTCTAGTCGCATCACAACTGCAATCTTAAAATGCTTGGAGAAATTAACGAAGGAATTCATAAACCGAATTTCTTATTATAATAATCCCGGAACACATAACTTGAAGTTAAATGTAAGTTCAGATATAGCTGATTTCTTTGGATGTTGTTTCTAAACTTTTGATTTGCTACAGAATTTTCATATAGATTCTCCGTCTAATACAGCTCGTGATCTCGATGATTCTTCATCCAGTGAGATTGAAACCATATCAGAAACAGCAAACTTAATGAAGTTGCAAATGAATCTGCCTCAATATTGTTTGAACACTATGAATGCCATTTTTGACTATTTATACAGTGCACCTGAGGCAGGAGATTCATTTCGCCGCAAGAAATGCAATAGAGGAATTAACGCAGCTTTAATTATTTTACGTGATTCGATACAACTACTTAAAATGGCAGTCAAATCAATCATTTTTGAGGTGGACTTACAATTAATTGAAATTGCTGATGTTACTTTGAAGAAATTTGAAGAGACGTTACGGAAATATGGAGAAGTTTTATCTCACTTTCGGTAGGTGTGAATAGTTTGCGCGTTTTCAAATTCTAATTTAATTATCTATTACATTGGATAATACTGTTTATTTGCTTCAGGATAAAAGTATTAAGTGAAGACTTCAAGGAGGAAACTCGTCTAATACAATTGCACCTACTAAGAAATTTCCAACTTCTTTACTCTAATTTTATACCATTCGGCCGTGAAGATCTTTTACCGGCAAATTTAAAACATGCCTTAAGTGAAACAATGCTCGATGCTCCTCTAAGTAGATTATTTCCCGTTATACATTACAATTTACATGATTTAGTTATGAACTTTCAATCTGATGAAGTTTACCTTGAAGTGACTAAAGTTTGTGCTTCAATGTCGGCGTCACTAAAATTTCTCCGAGAATGGAAGGCATTACCATTTACAAAAAATATAGCACTTGTGAAAGAATCTCTACATTCCTTGGAATTTCATAAGAACTTTAATGTCATATCAATTTTTATTGACTTGGCAGCGAACAAGCTAACAACTCACACGTTTGATGAAGATGTTATTGATACAATTGAATATATAATTCTTACATTACTTAGTCATCCGGAACTTGAAATTAAATTATCAGCATACAAGAATTGTCATTCTAAAGTGATTAAAACGATTGGTGCGAAATTGAATATATCCAAGAGTTCTGCACCTGGTTCTCAAATTCTATTTCTATTAAGAGGAAAGATTTTAGCATTAATTGCAACACAAGGCTTGAATGATGCAAGTGAAGAAGTACAAAACTTGTGTGAAGATATTTTAGTACATATACTTAAAGCTAAATTATTAGTTAGTGAAGAAATTTGGCAAGAAACCGTCACTGCTCTGATGCCATCAATGCCAGTTTTATTAACTCATACAACTGAAAAGAAATCGCTAATTGGCCGTAATGTTTTAACTCTGTTGGATCCAGATAGATGTTTAATGATGAACTTCTCCGCAGTGGAAATTATCCGCTTGAATATTGGATTACTATTTGTGCGGAATAGTGATGTAAGAGTGGAGGCGGCTTCCAGAGTGTGTTGGATATTAAACACTTGCCTACCGCAAACGTTTGTGACATCTGGCAGCGGTGATAACAGACGTGAGGTGCAGATGCTACCACATTTAAATAACTTGCATGATAAAGCATTAGCGGAGGTTTGCCAAATGGAAAGGAAGTTTGATTTTAAAACGTTTCGTAAGGGACAAACACATTTTTATCAGGTTAATCAACAAGAAATAACAAATCGTGTAAATAATATAAACTTTGCTTAAACAATTTTACCTTTAACAGCCAAGTAGTCTTCATCAAGTCCTTGATCTTCTTACATCTGCCAACGCGGATCCAGTTATCCGACGGTCTGCCATTACTCAAGTTAGTGTCATGATGGAGGATCCTTTTTTGCATTCCATATTTTTGGAGCGAGGGGGACTTGACGTTATTACTAATTCGATGCATTCAGCTCTAAATGATGTGGATTATCAAAGTTATCCGGATTCCGCGATTCCTTGTTTGGGGATCTTGAAGAATTTGTGTTTATACAATGCAACAGTTCGACACATGATCGGAAATTCTGAGGTGCTTCTTCATTTGATTATGAGAGGTAAGAAGGATGTTATTATTTTATTTATATAGTTCTTTTGATATACTCATATATTATTTCATCTTGTTAGCTATTTTTATGTTTTGCGCTGAACCTCGCGTTAAACAAGATGGAGCAATCATGTTATTTTTCGTTGTCTTTAACGAACATATACGCGGATCTCTACTAAAGAATGATATATCTGTGGCCGATATATTACAGAATACTTTAAAATCTCCTATTGAAGCTAAGCAATACTGCAGTGTTGGTGCCTATACCTTGAAATCCCTAAAAGGTTTGCTTCTAATTTTTAAAATTATTAGGCTTACAATGTTAATGGATTTTATATTTATGATAGAGCTTAAAGAAAACAAATGGGCGTTGTCTTCTTTACAAATCCACTGGAACATTGAATATTTCCAAGGATTGGATGTACTGTTACAACCAAGAGTCAACTATACGTTTGAAAATAAAGCTGATAAATTTAGTGATTTGCTTAAATTAAGTCCAATTGACTTAAAAGCAGTAAAAAGTTCAAGTCTACAATTTACCATTAAAGAATGCCTGGGAACAATTTACCAAAATCATTGTCATGATGCGATTATTTCGAATTTACATTTGTTAACAAGGTAACCATTCTATAACAATTCTCTAGCAGATTTTTAAGTTATACAAATGTTAAATTTTGAAGGTGTATTAATCTCTATGAGATTACAAAGGAAAATATTTCCTTTGATATAGATGCATTTAAGTGGGAGGAAACATTTTCACGATACCTAAATGCACCTCCAGCGGGACAAGAAGACAATATTTTACTATCAACGATATTAGAGTTTCTTTCATTGATATTTCCACATCTAAAACTTGAGAATAATAGCGCTGCTTGGATTATGTGTCATTTGACATCACGAACTCACTTCTTCAATGTGTTGTTATCTTCTGAAATTGTCAAGGAACAGGAGGAATATGCTGAAATGCTCTTAAATTCACTTTTGAATCTTATCAATGTCTGTGTTATAACTGAGCAATCTACCTTTAATCTAAAAAGTTCCAACATTACCGGTAGGAGATCATCTACATCTATAAACAACACGGTACCAACACCAACTGCGACAATTCATCCACCAGATAAATATTCGCATATTGTAAAAATATTAATCAAGAATCTTCGAAGCAGTCCCTCCAAGCATTTTTATAATCTAGCATATTTAGACCGGATGCTGACTACATTAACGCTTCTTACATCGTCATCTGGATGGAGTAATTGCAAACAAGGTGAGGGTACCATGCAAGTTATGTCTTCGTTAACGACATATTCATTTGAGTTGTTAAATGCCTTCCATTGTGGCAAGCAGCCTTCAGCGTCAGATACTTTAATGGGATTGAGTATTACAAGAAATGTGATGTATGTTTTGAACCATTTAATTGCTGAGATGCAGAGGCTTAATATCAAGGATTGGGAGGAATGTTTTGATGAAGTTGGTGCTGAAGTAGAAACGGTTTATAAAAGTATATTTGTTTTGCGGAATAGTAGAGATGTACTTTTAAGAGCCGTTGCGTTGCATTTAATGGCTGGGTTGGCAATGTCCAAGAGTTGTGCTGTGCAAATGATACAAGGTTTGTAGTTAATTCTCTAATTAATAACTTGTTTTTATTTTAATACTCATTTTAAGACATTGCGGACAAGAAAGATTATTTATATCTGTGGAAAATTATTTTGGGAATTTTATGCGATCACGAGGAATCTTCGGTTGTTCGCGAAAATGCCGCGCTTTTACTGACAAATTTATCAAGCCACGCAGAGCAAAATGGAGCTGAATTGTTACTAGCCCCAGGATTGCTAATGAAGTGTACTGTTCAGGTATGTTGTCGATTATTTTTTGACAAAGATGATTAGTAATAGAGATGTTTCTATTTTCTGTGTTTCTAGAGTGGTTCAGAAATATTACAAGACCCACAAAGGAAAGTCCTCGTTACACTTCTAGAATCCAATAATTTTTTCGCCAATATAGAAATTATCTTAAACCGATTAACAACATCAAAAGTTTTTAATTTCTACGAGTTACGTGGAGCTATTAGTACGTTTGAATCATAATAATTTGCAATGGTGTTGAGCTACTAAATTATCAATCATTGAATTTCTAGATTCGGATATGGATGACTTTATGTTTGTGTACAACAAAGTGCTAGAAGTCTCAGTTTTTTCCGATAGTCTGAATCCAAATAATCCAGTGAAATCGTCACAAAAATTTGAAGATACTTTTGCCATTACTACACCTGGATTAATTAATGCATTGTCTACATTTGTTTATAATTTAATGTGTGTTCTACCTCAAACTGTATGTAAAGAGTTACACAGTAGAGGTTTACTCAAACAAATCTTTAAGTAAGTGTAGTAATCTTGAAGTGATTATGAATATTTAATATATATATTTGTAGATGTGTAACTTTGCCAAACATAGAAGTGGAAACACCAAGTGACCTAATATATTATACAGATTTATTACAGATGAATTCTTCTGTTTGTCTTTTGCTCAGCAAAGCATGTGAAAGTAATGAAAATTGTTTATTAACTGTAGGGAATGCAAGAGATTGCCTGAGTATAATGACACATTTACTTGATCCTGCAATTTACAGTAAGTAATTCTTCCTGTTTGTTACTATTTTAATTATTGACATGAATGTTGTTTTGGTTATAGTTATTATTTTACCAGAGTTGCACTATTTGAGAAACAAACTATGGACCAATTTATTTAATCTGCTTAATATTTTACTTCAGGGATCTCAGATTCATTATAATGAGAAAAATGAAGGAAATCAAAGCAAATTTGACACAGACTCGTTGATTTTAGAATTGGATTGCCAGAAAGAATCATTTTTGTTATCTGTATGTGAATCAATTAGCACGGATATTAAAATTTCAAGTGGTACGTAAAATAAGAATGTATATTCATAACAGCTTAATTAATTCACACACACGTGGTTGCGGTGTGTTTACCGGGTATTGTGATATGCAGCACTCACCCTCTACTATCATGAGTCTGCTTGGCCTTACTCCTGACCCATATTGCTTAAAAAAAAAATTATATGTCGTGGGCGCTTTTGTCGCCAGGCACAATAGTCAAGGCACTGATGGGTCACGGTTAATGTTTTCTTGCTTTGTTTTAGATTTACAATTATCAGCTTTACATTCTCTCACATCTTTACTAAATCTAAATTCTAATAATGCACCTGCCGCTGCAGCTCTTTCTGAAATTACGGAAGAAAACGGAGTCCAATCTGAAGAAAACTTAATACAGATACCAAAACACAGCAGTATTCAAATTCTGCTTGACTCTACAAGAACTCCTCGAATAGATTCCACCTACAACATGTTTGGGCAACTGACTAGTAAAGTAGATCTCTTGAGAGAAATATACTTCGGTAATGTCACCGGTCGAGAACAGTCTTGTCTATCAGCACGAAGTGTACAAGCTGAGGATGATAACTATAAAGACGTACAAATGGCAGGCGCCGAAATATGCAAAATCTTACTCAATATATACGAAAATTTAAACTTGCAACAATCATCGATGGCTTCTTTGGGAAAACCAACAAAGCAATCTACAGTAAAACGAAAATCAGTTGTAATAAATACTTTGACTGGTTTGTTACTTGTATCAAATGAAGCTAAGCAATATGCATTGACACATGGCTTAGTGCAGAAATTAATGAATCAATTGCAGAGTATTTATGTGCAGTTATCACTTGAAAATGTGGATAGCTTTAGGAAAGCTACCGAGAAGAAACGATTGTTGCCTGTTATCCTAGAACTGGAAGCTTTATTGTGCTTAACAATGAATTTTCTTTATGGCAACGGAGATGTAAAGATCGAAGCTGCACAATTGGGTCTTATTGATTTGATGCATAAAATCTGGCATTGGTTTAGTGTACAGAAGGGTTTAATGATAACAGCTTTAAAATTGTTGTGCACATTTACAACTAATTGTGCAGATGCTGCATCTTCGTTAACTCTCACTTCCTGCGCGCCTGGCTCAGCTCCGAGGAAAAGCCCTAGTAACTCATCATTACTCCACGTCATCTGTTCAATAGTAACCAAGGAAATGGAAATGATAAGCAGGACACGTAATTTGGCTACTTTAGAGCTTTGCTTTCATATTTTACACAACGCTGTGTCAGTTTCTGAATGCCGGTTTATCTTGGTCAAGGGCAACTTCCTGGCTGCTGTGAGTAAACTACATCCAGCTTTGACAAAAAGGCAAAAACCATGGGAACAAGTTGAGTTGCTATGGTTGGAATTCTTGACTGCATTTTCGGCACATTTAGAAGGTCAAATTACTATCGGTAAGATGAATGACGTTGTGGACATTGTTCTAACTCTATGTGGGTGTCCGAAAGGCGCGACACGCGTAGAGGCGTTGAAGGTATTGAGGAATATTGCTTTCCACCAAGGGAATCGCTCCAGGCTACTTGCTTCAGGTAGGTATATAAAATGGGTTGTGTTATGAAATATTTATTTTGTTTTATTTCTTGGTAGGTAACTTTTTAAATATTGTGTCATCACGCCTTTCATCATCAATTTGCGAAGAGGTTTCCATTGTAGTGCCCACACTTTGGGCATTGGCTGCTAATTGCCAGAAGGCAAAGATGGTATTCAGGGGCGCTGGTGTCGATAAGAAAATAAGAGACTATTTGCGTATTTTATATTTAAACAATTACGCGAATGTCAACGAGGATGAAGTGAAAGCTCTACGCTACGTACTTAAGATTTTAACAACCACAAGCTGATTATGGTTTATAATATTTTATGTTTTCTATAAAAGGAGTCAGTGTAACTCTGTCTTTCTAACCGTTCCATTCATTATTTATTGAGCATGTGTGTTAATTAAATGTAAGTGTTTTCAATCACACATCCAAACGTGTTAGGGTATTAATTAATTTAATTAATGGTCCTCGCAATAAGTAATGAGACATACTTGGCGTAAATGTGGAGCAGGTTGGTATGATTTAGCTATGGACTTCTTACATGTGACTTATTTGTGACTCGATGCCACCATTCCGGTGAAAACATTCTCATTACGTGCATGGATAATCTGTTTGTACACTGTGCGAAGATGTATTAAGTCATAAGCAGTGAAGGCGCGTCAACGCGTTGGCGGCTAATCTTGTACGTCTTCCTCAGCTTCCAAAGTCTTTTTGGCGTCACACCGGCACGCAGTGCGTGGTGGCTGGTCTGTGATTTCTAATTTGCAGCACCGGACCAAACATTTGATATGAAGTCGAGAATTCCTGACCCTTTACATTTCTTATTGCAAATGATAACTATAGGTAGGAGGTGGGAAAACCAGTGGTAGTAAATATTAATTAGACCCAACGCTCCTCAGTCTGGTTACTTGCAACAGACTAAGTAAATAAGATCGTTCTGATGGATTATGAGAATGTTGAGTCAACATATCCTGTTGATACGGACCTGTTTGATGCTGCGGCCCGCACAAACGGATGATGAATGTGGCATCCGCGAGCACGCGTGGCCATGACTTGGACGCGCGCGCGGCAGAAGTCGTTCGAGTGTGCCGTTCCCACGGTCGCGGCACGCACACAAATCAACGACTTTTCTTTTTTCTCAAGGCGCGCGCGCACGTGAGGCTCAGTCGCGCCGCGCCGCTTTTTATCTACTTTATCTCTTGCGGCGCGGTGCGAGCGCAAGGCGCGTCATTCGCTTGCCGACGAGATTTAAATGATTTACACCAACACGGGTTCTGCGTGCGGTGCCACTTAAATAACAATGCACTTATACACAATGCTCTACCGTGGAATATCTAAGCTTCCTGACTTTTGAGGAGATAATAAGACAATGCAGAATCTGATTGAAATACATCAGCCAAAGGTGAAATTTACTTTAATTTTTTGGGCCTTTATCAATCACATTTCTCGTTACATCATCTCGTCGACATCAACAAAAATTGACAAATTACTTCTATAGTTTGCCTTAAAACATGCTTCATAAAACCAATTATCTACAGAGAAACAAATTTAAGGCTTGGAATCTGTGCGATTTCGGAAGTATGAGGACTAACAAGGTGTTGAACTATTTACTATGCAATATCCAAAGAAAATATTTACTTTCCTCACTTAGAATTATTTATCCAAACAATCGAACACTGAATGGAATTTCTTTTTTTCAAAGTGACACGCTAAACAATTAATGCATAACGATTAAATCATAAGATTTTGAAAATTCAATTGTGCAATAGTGTTTGCTTCTTAGCAAAAAGAAAAGAAATGAACATTGGTACAATACCAGGATTTATTTCATTTCTGTATTTAATCGAATTTATTTTATGTTCCAGTTTACAACCCTAAATTACTCCTAACTGATGAATTCGCAGACATTTTCGTTCGCAGTCGGAGGTCATTTCCAGCGATCATAACTTTTATGTGGATATCAGAGGTTGAGTGAGCATGAGTACATCAAAACTAAAGAGCTAGAACTCCTGCACATGACAAACTACAATCATTCATCATGCATTCAGTTTCCTCGAAGCATTATTCGTAAGATTTGTAACATGCTCTGACATTACTAATTGCAATGGTAATGTCGCAAACCAAAAACCGCCAAGTATACTAGACAGCATGCTGACTTACGAGTCTCTGGCTCGTGAATTCGATTCCTGCTAACAACTCCGCTCTTGGCAGCGATGTAGTTTAAAATCCATGATGAGAAGTCTGCATCCTGCCGAACAAAGAAACGGCGCACCTACCGAGCGGCCGGTGGTCAAGTATGATGTCGGTCGGTGACCGATGTAACCGATGTGGTTACAGTGCGCTCACACCCACCTGAGTGATGATGGGTACACCCAAAATTTGGGTGCAAAAGAGGTTGAGAGTGATGATGATAATATGCAAACAAAAAAGGTATCATATTAACCCTGATAACAGTTGCTGGAATTCTCAGAAAATTTTCCTGGTTTTGTAATAGTAATAGTAATAATAATAATATATTTTGTGTATACATTTCTACTAATGCCATCGACCATTTGTCTTTCAGCCCTGGTTTTTCTATTTTAGTAAATCACTTTTTGAAGCATCCGCCGTCCGTCATAAATATATGTCAGTCGTCTGTTGGTTCAATTTGTAGGAGTGCCTGCATCAATCTTTCTAGGCTAATCTAAGAAGAATTCTGCTTTGGTGTAGATAAGGAAAACAAAATCTTATTCAATTGTTTACATCTTCTGATATATGAATTCATATCAGATAGAAGCAAACTATGTTAGCAGGAATAATGTGTAAATCATTTAGTTACCACTCATGTTGCAATTAATTAGCCATTAGCAAACTTTATGCCAGTTTCAGCATTTTATTTTCAATTGAGAAGAAGCTACTACGTAAATTGCGCGCGCTTGATTATTGATCCTGCGGCAGGCACAGCATCTCTTCCTTCGATGGCGGGAGCAACGCATCTGTAGTCGCCGTCCATCTTTTCATGGTCGCATTCGTCGCCGTCACCGCCTCCACAGTGAACCCTATCAACATTCGGATTAATCTAATTCTAAATCTATAAATCACGAATTCAATCATTCTACAATGTTAATCAACAAAGAAGATGTACTCAACCTTCAGGATAACAATTTGGTAGATCTCCCAAGGCGACAAAACATTGTGTTTAATTCATAATAAATGAATCATCAACTTACAATTACCATTAACGAAATATATCTGCGTGTAATGACAATCAATCTCAATCCTAAAAATTACTAATCTACAGCTTTAAATCACATTTATAAACAATTGTTAACTGTTAAGGTGTTTCAAGTGTTTATGCAGTGGTGCTAAGCCTTAGAAAACAGTGATTATTGTTTGTTGAATCAATTGAATTGCAATTGTATCTGGTGGCTTCGAAAGAAGAAAAGACCCGAGGATGTTGCGTTTGTCTAACTGGCGCATCTCGTTGTTTCTCTTCCTGCTGTGCTGCGTGCACCTTTCACTATCCAACCCGGACGCGAAAAGACTCTACGACGACCTGCTGAGCAATTACAACCGCCTCATACGCCCCGTCAGCAATAATACAGACACAGTGCTGGTTAAACTTGGTCTACGATTATCACAGCTCATTGAATTGGTAAGCAACGATATAATTCAAAATCTAGATAAAAAAAAAAAAAAACATTTGAAGAGTACTTCATATTTGCAAACCATTTGTAATTTTTGTTTACATTTCCTAAGAACAAGGAACTTTTCCATTTACCAACTTTATAGTCACATCACTTAGGTTTTTATCGACAATGCTGACATTTGGGCGTAATCGACAATTATCCCAAGTCGACACGATCCAGACTGTCTATATTGTCTTGTAGCCAGCAAACCGCAAATGCATAAACAACAAACAATTCACGAGCATCATATGTTTATTGTCGCCACTTGTGCGACATTGGTGATTTATATACGAGTGTGGTTGTGGTGACATCGTTTCGGTTTTGTTTCACGCTTTGAGGAACCAGCCGGAAGGGTGCACGCCCATTTTGATCGGTGTCTCGTGTTTTTCAATGCGCACAAGCGGCAAGAGTTGTCGATCCTTATTCATAATCGACCTGTTAAAGACAGCTGGAAGGCCAATAAAACAATTGTTTATCTCGTAGAGGAAAAGGAATTGAATTAAAATTTTATTTCAGAATTTGAAGGATCAAATTCTCACAACCAACGTATGGCTTGAACACGTAAGTATATTGAAGAAATTGTAGTTGGGTGAGATTTAACTGATTTTTCTTTTGGCTAGGAATGGACCGATCATAAATTTATGTGGGACCCACAAGAGTATGGAGGGGTCACCGAGCTTTACGTTCCATCTGAACATATTTGGTTGCCAGACATCGTACTTTACAACAAGTAATCAATAAGTCTACTCCGTAATGAACATTTATTAATTGCCTATTGTTGCTTATGTTAGTGCTGATGGTGAATACGTTGTTACAACGATGACCAAAGCAGTTCTCCGGCACACGGGTAAAGTCCTTTGGACTCCACCAGCCATCTTCAAATCATCGTGTGAGATTGACGTCCGATACTTTCCATTTGATCAACAAACGTGTTTTATGAAGTTTGGATCATGGACATATGATGGTAACCAAGTAAGTGTTTCCAAAATTATTCTCGCCCTTCTCCAATGCAATTCAACTTTATCAAATTCTTTTTAGATTGATTTAAAACACATCAACCAAAAAGTTGGCGAAGACAAAGTGGAAGTTGGCATAGATCTCCGAGAATACTATCCTAGTGTAGAATGGGATATTCTTGGAGTTCCAGCAGAACGTCATGAAAAGTACTACCCTTGCTGTGCTGAACCCTATCCAGATATCTTCTTCAACATCACCCTCCGCCGCAAAACGCTCTTCTACACCGTGAATCTCATTGTCCCATGTGTTGGCATCTCATACCTGTCAGTCTTGGTCTTCTACCTCCCAGCTGATTCTGGTGAAAAGATCGCTCTCTGCATCAACATCCTCTTGTCTCAGACGATGTTCTTCTTACTTATATCTGAGATCATACCATCCACCTCCCTAGCTCTGCCACTGCTAGGAAAGTACATATTATTTACTATGGTGCTTGTTGGGTTATCGGTGGTAATAACAATTATAATACTCAACGTCCACTATCGAAAGCCATCCACGCATAAAATGGCGCCATGGGTCAGGTCCTTCTTTATAAAAAGCGTACCAAAGTTGTTACTAATGAGGGTACCCAAAGATTTGCTCACGGAGCTCGCAGCAAATAAGATAAACACATCAGGAGGAAGGTTTATGATGGCAAAGAGGGAATTGGAGAATATGCCATCGAATGCTTCTAGCTCCAGCTCAAGTTCGAGCTCAAGCCGAAATAGGCCTGGATGCAATGGTCTACATTCCACCGCAGCAACAAATAGGTACGTAGTGAGTTGGTTATGTTGATGAAATGAGAGATTTCTTGTCTTGTTTTCAGATTACGTTACCTCGCGGGAGGTCTGGGTGGAAGGCTAGGATACAACGGCCTCCCATCCGTTTTCTCCGGCCTCGATGACAGCGACACCGGTGGCCGTAAAAAGTACCCCTTCGAGCTCGAGAAAGCAATTCACAACGTAATGTTCATCCAACACCACATCCAACGCCAGGATCAGTTCAACGCGGTAAGCTCTCGCGGTCCCCCCATTTCCATGTCCACCTTGATATCTATCGTTCTCATGTCTCACCATGCCTCTATCATTCTCCTCGCCGCCCCCACTTTTGATTGCACCACTTTCACCACTCTCTTGGTATTAATCTGTCGTTGACTGCGTATGTCGCTCTCTTGCGGGTCTTTCTCAACTTTCACAGCCTTCCCTCCGTCGATGTCAATTTCCTCTGTAACCGCCAACCAGCCATCGAGCTGTTACGTAAACATGTGTTGTTCTTGCTTCTGTTTCAACAACAACACCCGCTTGTGCGACATCAATGAACAAACATTGATAATCATGGATTTAGGAGGATCAAGATTGGGGTTTCGTTGCCATGGTGCTGGACCGACTGTTCTTGTGGATGTTTATTATAGCGTCGCTCGTCGGCACATTCGCCATCCTGGGCGAGGCTCCCAGCCTCTACGACGACACGAAACCCATCGACACGGAACTCTCGTCGGTCGCGCAGCAGCAGTTCCTTCCCGAGTTCGAAGTTTTCTAAGAAGTGTTTACGTTTCTCAACTGCGCCATATTCCCATACCATTCTCATTTCGTATTCATGAAAACGAACTGCATCGAATCATCTCAACTGCGTCCACCAATTGGCTCTTTTTGCGATCATCCTATCGTCCTATTATTTCGCCTTGTGTTGATTTCCGCGACGACGCAATGCGCAGTTTTTCGTAAAAATTGCCGTCGGACGCGGCTGTAAATACTGTAGTAGTAAGTAACCGCATTCTGTGCAAAGCAATCATCACAATGAGCACTTGAATCGCATGTTATATATTTTTTATAATTGCATTGATGCATCCTTGTGCATTTCGAGTACTTGGTATTTCTTTTGTACGAATTTTCTTCAGTTGACAGTAAAAGATCCATCCACGAAGTTGACAATCACACATCTCATAGTCACCTAATTAAATTTCTTTCATTTCCACTACCTTCACCGCTGATATAGCAAATTGTAATTGGGTTAAAAGGCAAAACTAGTCACCAGAAATCACCAAATCACAATGTTGGTAGCACTGAAGCGTTTTCAGTAGGTGGAAATGGCGTCACAAGAACACGATCTTGTCGAACATTTGGCTTGAGAGAGAAAAGAGAACCACAAGTCAATTTAGACTAAAAGCTCTGTTTTTTGTATTGCAAACACGTTTTTTTACACCCTTGACGTATGACCATTTTCCAACCTGTTTTGTAATCTACAAACGTCAAATGAAGCACGATGTGGAATGTTCTTCTATTTTAAGTTTGTTTCAAACGTTGAATTTGTTTTTGTAAAGTTGAGACTTTTTGGTAGCCCTTTTGTAATCTTTGGATCTTTTGTGGATATTGTTGATTGTCCCAGCGATGAGATTTGCGATTGGCTTATTTTTCACAGAATTGCTTGCATCTTGCTGCCGTCGTGCTTTACCTTTCGTTGTGGAGTGTTACTAATTTCGCTTAATTCGCAGGAGGATCAAGACTGGGGCTTTGTCGCAATGGTGCTGGACCGCCTCTTCCTGTGGATGTTCATGATCGCCTCACTGGCCGGCACTTTCGCAATCTTATGCGAGGCACCTGCTCTCTACGACGACACGAAGCCCATCGACATGGAGTTGTCCTCCGTCGCCAAGCAACAGTTCCTTCCACCGGATTTCTAGCATACGGAGAAAAATCCCTAAGCTGGATGTAAAACTGAATTAATATTACGCGGGATTCGATACTACCTAGTATTGAACATGGCGGACTGGAGATTGTCACACAAGGATTATCATGCAGTCGACAGTTGAGAGCGATAGATGACGTAATTAATAGGAAGAGGAACTTAATGCAGGCCCGACTCATGAATTTATTAAGATTACGATAATGGAAAACGTTTCAACGACGATAACGCAGGAAACGAAAACACCGAAATCATAGGCAATTAACGTTCGTATTCGATAAGTAATTACACTCTAATTATGTACGCAGTATGCGTTTGCACGTGCGCACACTAGAATTAATATACTCAAACAATAAAAGACGAATGTAAGGTTATGATGACACATGCACACACCCAATAACGCGTCGAATAGTTGCAGCATACGTAATCATCGGTTGATTAATGTTACGGGAAGTAATGTTAATATTATAATAAAATAAGTAATCGATTCGTATGGGCCTACTAACAATCCCAGCCTTACTTATTACACCGTACTAGCATTTTGTCGAAATATTCCTATACAACAAATGTAAGACGGTGTACGTGCCGATCTGTACAAGCTACAAATTGTTTTGACTCCATTTTCGGGCAGCCAAAATAAACAGCGTAGCTGAAAATGTGAAAGCAAGCGTAACTTGTGATGTTTGAAATGTCAACTGTTTGAAGTAAGGTAAGTTGTTGACTAAAGAACGGGGCACGTTCCGTTTTCTTAGCGGGCATCACTGGACTTGGTGGTGTGGCGACTGTGACAAAGGTTTGGTGGACCGCCTTTGAGCTTGTGGCATGCATCAGGTTGCATGCTGGTTGTATGAATGCATTCGATACATGATGGTAAGTTGGCGGTGGTAAGGGACCCGAGATTTTAGATGGAACGCATTGAGACGTGTGTGGCTTCTTGTTTTGGGTTGGCAATGGGATGCATCGGCTGAGGCATGCGGTGTGTGTGGTTTTTGGGTGCTTGGAAGACCGGACGTGTGCCATAAATGTAACAACGTTCGAAGAGATTTGAGTATTGGACATGTTCCAAAAGCTGAAGTTATATATGAATATACAAGATGGAACGTTTTAGGGTAGCGAATAATCCTGTCATTTTACATCTCTTGGTATAAACGAAGTCTTCTTGAACCTGAGGAAAATGTGAAAACCGTGATAGCAATATCTAAATTTTATATCAAGTTGCTCACGGTTAGTAACAACTAGCTTTGATTCCATTGGGGCAATGTAAGAGTGAAAAGTATTGAAAATGTTTAATTAGATTGTTTGCTGTATATTATGTTGCCTACTTTTCAAGGTATCAATTTAAGAAAAAAACTAAATGCAAAGCTTTTAGATATTTTTTTTAAACAAAGTTAAAAAATTTGTTTTTAATAGAATGTAATTCTCAATAATTAAAAGAAGAACAGAATCCAGATAGTTTATTTGTTATCTTAGATTTAATAATCTTGTAACTGTACGTACTCTATTGCACCCTTAAATAATCATTCGAAAAGTTTATAGCCTAATTTGTGTTTAGTAGTGGTCCATAATAGCGAGTTTGTGGCAAAGAAACGAGAGCAAAGATATGTGACACGATCAACCGGCTGCATTGGTTTCATCGGTCTCATGTTGCATCAAAAGACCTGTTGATGCCCACCGCTCACCGATGCGGGCGTCCTATGATGGTTGATGCCTTTATTAAGAAATCGCAGACGTGGACCACACGCGCGCGCGTGAATAGTGGCATCGGTTGCACTGATTCGGCCATTTCTACCCAACATGTAAAAAAACAGTTTAAGTGATGATGATGAAATTAATTTCGACGCAGATGTCTGCACTGCACACATGCACGAACAATATATATATATATATATATATAATCTAAAGACATTTTCGCAGAACAAGCCTACACTACGGAGACCCAACGACCTTGACGCTATAGAGTAATTTGTAGTTTTTCTTTACACTCTACGATTCGTCATGACTCTGATTTTTCTAAGTAAAACGCACCGCTGCAAATCGTCTAACACTGCGTTGGCCAAACCGGGCAAATAGTCATCACGTAAACATCCGGCAGACGGGGATGGCGTCGGCGACACACACTTGTTTTTATTGCACAGTTTGGTTTCGAGTGTGGCTTTCAATTTTGCATGCGAGTGACAACACGTTCGCACAGTGGGCGAACATACACGTGCCTGACAAAGCAAACAAACACGTGTGGTGTTCTATTTCTCTTGGTCTTAACGTTTTAATGGTTTGCATAATTTAAGGGCAGAAGTCAAGACGAAGCAAGTTCACAAGATACCGAGACACTAAAATACCAATTCAAGGTCCATCTGAAAAGGTCTAAATAGAGAAGGAATAAACAAGATGCACATGTTGAATTATTCACACCTATGGAGTCTGAAACACATTTATTATTATTATTATTATTATTATTATTATTACTGCGGATTATTTCCAATCCTGCGCATTATTGCCACCTAATTAGGTTTTAGATTCTTTATCTGAGAGGATCAGCTTTTTAAATCCTTCGCAATCGGGAGATGAATCCAGGTCGGTCTCCCAGGTGAGAGTGAGAAGCACTGCAATATATTTAGTAAGTAAAATTCAAGCTTCTTGTATTGATAAATCGATATGATGGAATTCTTTACCTAGATGGGAACGAAAATGAAGATAAAGTTTGCATCCAATTTCCTTGCATGTTGAATTGTTCCAATTTGGTCTTCTATTTGGTTATAATGTGTTAGATGTGATTCAGCAAGGTAGACCACCACTAGCGTTACCATAAGTAAGGAGAACTTCTACCACTATGGATGTGATGAGATTGCTATGGGTGTATTGTTGTACCTACGGATGTGCAATTATGACTACGGTTGTTTATTGGAATTTATAGCACCAACCGTGTAGAGCACTTAGACTAGGGGGCGGCAGGGTGGTTTAGACGAGCTTCTGGAGCTCTTTGGTGGCAAGCATTCACCATAATCTAACATCAGAAGTGGGATCTAACATCAGAGCCAGAATCTAATCAATATAAGGCAAATTCATAAGAAACTGAAACCCATTAGCTCATTTTGAAAGTACCTCAACCTTCCTAAGTATGTTCAATTCCTCTTCGCTGTACTGAATCACAGATCAGTGAAATCCGTCCGTTAGAAATCATGACGCGACATAATATTCACTCTACTCTCTACGTATACTATCAAATCATTTTAACATCACATTCATATTCAGTCGAACTGAGTTAAACACAGTTAAACATGATGATGCAAATTATGTTTACCCTTCCTCGTGATAACCCCCTCTGACTGAACGCCATTCAACGGATCAATTCACAGGTAGATCGCGACAATCGCGACGATCAGAATATAGCAACACGTGTCTCTAGCAACGCGATGAACGCGAACGGTGTTACATTATTCCGAAGGGTTCAGGTAAAATTTTGAATATCTGAATATAGTTTGGGTACATGGCTAATGACGATTTTTTTTAATGGCCTAGTGTGAATCGAAATGCAAAATATGCAACTCATTTGAAAAATTAAAATTCATGAGAGAAAGTATTGATGGTACCAGAGTAACCCTACTTACTGAAAAAAGGAAATGTGATTTATTGATATTTTGTATACTTGTACTTATTTAGGTTCCATTTTGGTTTGAGTGATTACAAATGATTTTATTTAAAATTGTCAGGTTCCCGTTTTTTGTTAATTACGCAATAAGAAAAATGAAGTCTTATTTAAAACATTATTGCTCAATTATAATAAATAAGTGTAACAATTTTAAAATGCTTTACTTTGTTTAAAATCTAATGAGATGTTTCCAATAAAGAAGCCGACACATTAAGCCGTTTTTCACGTTTTAAGTTATATTACGATTTGAAGTTATACTTGCAAAGATTCTCTAGTATTGATGAAAAATATTGACTTTAAATAAATTATCAATTTAGATTATTTTAATAAGTTGAACAAGTATGCCACCCATTCTACCTCAACGGAATTTCGTAGATTTCTGCGCAATAAAATGTATTTTGATAGGTTCGTTTCATACATTCCATCAGAATTTGTGTAGTCCAACCGCACTTATTTTCTTGCTCCAAATTCTTACTTTGACATATCGATTGAATAAATCTACTAAGCCAGCTTTGTAATCGATCTGGCAAAGAAATAGTTTGATAATATCTAGAGAATATTTGCAAAAATTTGTTCGGAAAGTTCTTTTGTAGAAGATACATAATTTGTTTTTATTTTCCTTCTAAGCATTAATTGGTTATTATGTCAAAATGTAATCTAGTACTTTATTTTGCCCTCCTAAAATTGATTGCCTATAATTGCTATTATTAAAAGGAATAGATTTCCAAAATAATTCTAGCCCACTACTCACTATGTTTGTTATACTGTAGTGAGTTTTGTGCAGAAATTAAGCAGAAATTTAGCAAATCCCTAATTTCCCCAAAACCTTGCGCAAACATTGCATGCAATTTGGTACTTGTAGTGTTTGTGTTCCCCTCTGAAATTGGCAGTTTAAGAGCACAGGTCTCTGCGAACGTCTGGCCACCCGTGTTTTTTGATTGTTTTTACCAAAACGGACCACCCGTGATACACGACCATCTATACGACCATGGCGCATCTCTCTCAACCTGAGTCCATGTGCGCATCCTTTACAAGGCAAATGCATTCGTGCATCCGCGGTGCGTTTATTTTAATAATTTCTAAGTGTTGTAACTTGCTCACACCAATGCCATGCTTCTAAAAGAGGAAAAAATAAAGTTTAGAATTGGAGACGATGCAATGGTCATCTGTGGTAGCTTTGTTGATTGGTAATGAAAACATTAAATATATTTGCCTCCATGTAAAATACAAGCTTGGTAATTAAGTCATTACGTGCTTTCAACGCTTAGCTTGGATTCTGGAAAACATTTACTTCCTGCAACGGCAGAAATATTCAATACTAGTGATTTTGCATGAGATGAAGATTAAATTGTTCACATTGAAGCTTTGAAAACACAGGAAGCCAAAAAACCAAGTAGATTTCAGAGGCTGGGTGTTCTTGCAAGGTTTTATAATTTAAGGTGGTTTGCGTTTTTAAGAGCTTCAGGGGATAATTTAAAATAGTAATAAATTATTTTTACAGCCGATATTTAAATTTAATTCATTATTTAAATTAAAAATCAATTTTAGAACTTGTCTTAAATCAAATATTTGGCATCTATTTCACAATTTTCATAATTGTTGACAATCGAAATTAAAGTTTAACATTTTAGTCTCGCAAAGATATTATGATTTCAATTATTTAAGGTGCTTACATGCCTTCAACGTTTTACCAAGTGACTAAAAGTAAGTGTTACAGTGAAATAAAATCAACATAATTAAACACGTCGTAACCACACTCAACAATACTTTAAGGAAATTTTGTTAATTTAGAGAGAATTCAAGGTAGAATTAACAATTGGCTCATGACAATTTGTTTTTGAATTGTGATTATTTGAAAGTGGAAACTAAGACACTATCTCCATAGAAGAAGCATAGTTCCAACTGTTTGTAATTTGTTTTCTATTTATGCCACTACTATGAATGCAAGGGTAAAGTGTTAATCAATTGTCATGAATAGACAGAAACAAGTTCATTGATATCAGGAACGACTTTAATTAAGATTGTAATGAATTTCGAAATTAACAATGCTATAAAGCAATTTCTAAATTAAATTAAGTTGACCAAAAATTGCAAATCAAGCACAGTTGCTTCCAAGCAACGAAAACATGTGAGAAATTGGAGAAATAAATCAGGAGTTGAAGGAAATAACAAGTACAGATTACCACGTCTCATCCATATCAGTTGTTTAATTTTCTTATCGACCTTATCCACTTACTCAGCCACCATCGCGCTCGTGAACATGTAAGAAGGAAGGCACGTGATACACGTGATGCCTCAAGGGTCTTGTGCGAAATTCTCGCAAGATTGACTTACATACGAGCGATAAGACTGTTTACACATTTGATTTCGTTCGTAGAAGATTCGTCAACTGCAATATAAATACCGAATCGTGGGAATTGCAAATATCCTCAATACACGCTAATTAGGTAATCGATTTTCCATTACCTAACCAATATCTATGCCATATAAATATGGCGAATTCAATTTATGAAACATGTCTATATGCTTGAGATAAACTTTTCTCAGACCACACACAATCTGAAGCTATCAAGGATCACGCTTGAAGCATAATTCGCAAGTTCTTTACGCCTCCATTTTCTCCTTTCTTCCTTCGTGTCGGTCTTTTTATTTACAGTGTCATGGTGGCTTTATCAAGCGTCTCATCATTTAAAATTCTCCATTGCAACTGAGTATGTGGGTACGTCGCGTGCACGTCGTAATTTGCTCATGCGCCACGCTCGCTTGACAGACGCTCTAATCGCAGTGCTGCCACCTGTTCAGAAGAAGCTTTGAAAGTAGATTACTCCTTTTCGTAATTACTTCTTTGCAAAAACATTTGGACGTAGAATGCATAATAACATCTAAAAACTTGCTGTTGGCCTTACTATTTTCGTATGTTGTATTTTTTAATTCTGGTAAATGTGAAATTTAAAAGTGAAAAATCGGTATATAATTTAGTTTAAATTGCATTGGCTCACATTATGCGACTGAGTTTGGGACCACACGTAAGACATGGTCGTAGTGATTTGGTCTCGTGAGGGATTTGGGCAATTTTCATGCGTAAAACAAACACGCACATCGCAAATTGCTTTATTCAACGGAAATTGTGTTCATTGTGGGATAATGCTGAATGTCTTTATTTAGGTTAATGGCTTAATTTAATTTGACATTTAATCACTCAATTTAGCAAACCTACAGAGCAGTAGATCTTCATTGCGGTATTCATAATGACCAAAATACAGCTTTACATTTTCGTGCTATTGAAATAACCGTCAGACAAAAATGAAAATATTCAAAATGAACTACACGAAGAATTTACAAATGTGACTTAAAGAATGTTCCATTTTATCAATGGATATGTCATAGTTATCTATACTGCTAAGCAGAGACAGATTTAAGTAACAATAGAGAAGAATGTTATTGAATTGATATATTTATTGTTTTTTTAGCTTCTATGTGTTTTTGCAACCATATCCAGAGATGAGGGAATTGAAACTACGGCAGGTGCTTGAAATTTGACGAAATTCAAGGATTAAACAACTGCATATAATTGATTATAACGTAAAATATAAAATAAAACTGCACCAATCAACTAGTGAAATTTCGAATAAACGTTGGGTAAACCGGAAGTTTATTCTGTGAATAGTTTCTCAAATGATTCTTGGAATATACGGATTCTGCAATAAACTAGAACTAATATGTGTATTAATTTAACAGTTGCCCCACTCCGTAGCTTAGCCGGAAAGAAAATTCTGGGAAGAATATATTCAATAATATATAGTTGTAGCAGTATAATTTTGAATGGACACAGTACTTAAGTCTACATTTTTCATTGAAAACAAATGCATAAAATTATAATAAATTATTTATTCTCTCTATAATAATCTGTGTCATTATTAAATATATAAATTCTGTGTCATCTGTATCAGTGTGTATCAAACTAGTGCATTTACATTTATTAAAATATTGCCCCGCAATATGTTCAATTAGTCAGTTATCCAAAACTAGATCATCTGCATTCTGCAACTAAACAATAAGGCACCGAATTTCATTTCACATTTGATATCTTATAATACTACCGACCATTCCTTTAAATTCACCAACAATATACAAGTTATAATCTTACAAAAACTCGCTTAACGTTTGAAAATTTCAGAATCTCGATATTCTCCAAATGCCGACGAAAATCTAGATACAATTTTAATATCACAAACAACTTAATAACTAATGAGTCATCTTTCTCCCCCTTTCGCTTGCTTCCACTCGAACTGACTTGATAGGCTTAGAAATAAGGCTACGTGTAGCCAATTCCAACAATCATAACGAAATCAATCATTAATGATATTTGCCTATTACCATGGCCTCCACACCTTTTCGTCATCCTCGTTGTCATCATCGCCGCTCTCGTCTTTGCGCATCACCAAACTCAAAGGCTTCTGCATGGCAGGGCTGTACCTCTGCATTTGCACGTCCATGGGCTCGGGACTTTCAGGAGACGAGGAGTAATGCGACGACGATGACGAAGCGGAAGCTGTAGATGAGGTGCGTGTGGGAATTGGCACCAGAAGTGGCATGCTGGCAGGATGTGCAACTCCGGCATTGTTGGGAAACATCAAGGCGATGTCACCATTGGGAAGGCGAGTTTGAACGAGTTGAACACCATTGTGCATGATGATGGCGCCTTGGTTGGCTGGGTGTTGAGTGAAATCAGCTTCGCTTTTTGGCGCGTTGATTTGGCATGGACTGTTCAGGGACGGTGACATCGCAGATGGTGAAAGCGATGGGGATTGTTGGTCTTGGCTGATCGTGTTGAGAGAAGTGGCGAGATGTTTTAACAAGCGGCGCTTGACTGGTGCTTCTAGGCCTGGGAAGCGACCGACTTCACTCGCGCACTCGGCGAAACCAGCGCGGAATTTATTTGCGGTCAAAACAGGGGCGGATGATGCGCGTTGGACGTTCTGGAGGTATTTGACGGTCATTTCGAGAATGTCGGCTTTTTCTAATTTCGAGTGTCTAGCCGGCTGTAGAGATAAAGAAGACATTTGCATACAAACCATGTGGTGTTCGATAAAATAAAGTAAAAGTAAAATACATACGTCCTTTTTCATCGCATCCAGAATCAAAGTCTTCAACTGATTCAGGCAGTTGTTAATCCTTGCCCTGCGTCTCTTCTCCATAATTGGCTTATTACTCTTTTAACAAAAAAAAAAACAAACAAAAAGATATCAGACATGTTTTCTAATTGTAACCCATCATGATATCACAATATCACCGGCCCGGATATAGCACGACATCCGATGCATTGTTATTTCACTATTACGTGCCCAAACTTTGTGCGTCGCATTGTGATATAAAATTTTGCGCTGGTGTCGCTGCGCGTGAACAGGAAGTGGGCCGCGCGTCCGCTGCTAATTAAAAAGCGCCGATCGTGCGCGCGTGCCGACGTAAACCTTGATTCGCCGAAGCGAGTGCATTTATCGCAACGGCGGCGGCGTTAATTGCGATTTACCGACGCGTTATCGCCCGCCGCTATAAATATTCAACGACGTTCACATCGAGCGTGTTCGCACGCGGTCATTTAATGTGTTGCATATTTTATACACATGCGCGTCGCGGTTATCGCAGTGTGAAAAATAATAATAAAAAAAAAAAAACGAAAAGGGCGAGAAACGAATTGGACAATAAAGGCGACAAAATGTCGAAATTGTTTTTGAAAATAATAAACGAGGAAATCAAGCCAAAAGTATATTGGTAAATATATAAATTGTAAGCTGCGTTTGAAAATACTTACTCGGCGATTATCTGTAATCCTTTTGACAGCACTATCATTGGTGCTGGTGATGGTACCTTCAGTAACCATATTGCAGGTTTTTAGCTTCACAAGAATAAATCCAAAATGTAATCCAAAGTCACTTCAACGTGTCACTGGCGAAAAACAGAAGATGTTGACTTCCGTCTTGTTCGATTGACGGCAGTCACTGGCTTGATCTCTGCTTGATCGCACTCCACTGACACTGATAAATATCGCTAGTTGCAAGCTGTGTGCGCGTATTGAACGCCTCGACGCGATTGCGATTGCCGCACGTTTTCCGACTGGCTTGAAGCGAGAGTGAGCGCAGAATGAACTTCGCGCGGCGTGCCACTCACACTGTTCCACCGGCTGAGCGTGCAGTAGTGGCTCAGTCGTGGTGGGCGCGCGTGCTTTTACCTTCTCTTGGTGGCCCTAGGTGGCTGGGTGGGAGGCGCAGGTAAGAATGCTTCGGCTCGTATTTCGGTCCATAATCTCGATGCACGGCGGGCGCTCGCGCGCGACCCGCCACACGCTGCCTACCCGTTAACTACCTGTGCGAACGCGCCGCGGACGCGCGATCCTCAGGTGGGTCTCAAGCCGCGCCGCACGCCATCGCACGCTGATTACGGTTTTTTTCTTTGCGAATATACGCACGTGGGAAGAATCTATAGAAGCAACTTCAGGTAAAACAATGAAATTCTATTGCAGGCAACTTGTTGATTCGTGTCTGCACGTGGAGTGCATGGACTGTTTGTCATTTGTTTTGGAGAATTGAAAGCGCATTTTCAATCTAGTCTCTTTTACGTAGTCATTTGTGACTCCTGATTTTTATGGCATGTTCTGTATAGTGAACATGTGAAATCCTCAGTAAGTTTTCTCGCGGCGCGGCGGCGCTTACACGTGCCTTCGTGTGTCACGTTCGCGTTGGTTGGGCGAGTGTGGCCAGGGGCGAAGCGGGCGCGGTGTACGCGCGATCACGCCGATCGCGTATCTCCGCGAGACGCGGACGTGGATGTCCGTGAATCTCTCGTGCGATTGCTGTGATGCGTCTGTCTCGCCGACGCGCTGTGCTTGCGTTCGTCGTCGGCGGTGTTGTCTTCGACCGCAAAACGAGTAAAAAGCAAAAAGGTTTTTCGATAAAAACGCGCCGACAGACGATAAAAATAAACTCAAGCAGCGCCACCGAAGACAAAATATGAGGTAGAATGATGAAGGAAACAGAAATGGTCTTTTCAACCATTCACTGTTAAAATAGGCGCAGTACAAATCACCTTTCAGTCGAAGATTAGGTTTCAGAAGAGCATAGTATAACAAATTCTCAAATATAATTGGTTTATCAAATCCGTCTCCCTGCAGAATTCCCATTCATTAAGAGAGCCACTAAGGACGCTGGCAAACATAAAGCACGTCATCCAAAAGGCAACGCAACTATCACATGTTGTTGTTATTCATCATTGCACTTACTTGGCCTCCTCGTGTTTTCGTAACAACCAGCGTGCAATGTGTACGGTGTGAAATTGTAAACGCGTTCACGATAGTGACTGCGAATTGGGTGGCATGTGGCACTGGCTGCGCCTCGCTGTGCGCGCAAATATAAAGGAATAACAACACGTCCGCCCGTTGTGGCGGTCGCGCCGGCGGCACGACGCGTACGTGCCGACACCACACATTGACGGCACACACAATCACATATGAACATAAACGAGCAATAACGCACAATTGCGCGCCTGCATGGTATGATACGGACGGTGTCATACCTAAGTGTGAAATAAAATATACCAACAAGAATATACTCCTCACTATGGATACAAGGAATCGTCTAGATTTCAATTTTGAAGTATTTTTGGTTTTTGAAAATTTCGCCTGGCGAAGAATTATTTAGTTTTGGTTCGGCTATCCGAGCCGAGAGGTTGAAGGGACTATAAGGGCCTTTGTGAATTAATTACCCATAATCACCTAAATTATTACGACCCATTCGCTATTTTACAATATGGATTCTTATTAATTATATCAACAGAGGATTAAGTTTTTTTAGAATGCCTTTTTTTCTATCTTCCCGTATGAACAAACTCGTTGACTCCTGGCAGACTCCTTGCTCGCTAACGATCGGCGCTCGTTCGAGGTGATTATCTTTGATCTCGCGCGCGGCGCGCGTCAATCGAAGGCGAACGCGACGAGAAAAGTTGCACAACATTATATGCGAGTATGCGTGATTAAACGCACCGGCTGCGGTCGACGACGCAACCGACTCTTAAACGCGCTCAAGCGTTGGAAAAATGATTTCATGTTTGATACATAAATATGCGATGAGGATGCGTGAGGAGTCATGTGTGCAGGGCAGCATCTCAATTCATAAATCAGAGTCAAGCGACAAATCAAATAAAAAATATATAATGAGATTAAGTATGAAGCACTTAATTTATTATCGTCATGCGTAATGAGGAGAATAGTGAATAAAATAGGAATGTTAAAACATTCTTCAATTTAGTAAATAAATTAAACGAAATCATTCAATTCAACCATATGATTAAAATAGCAAATTTGTCAAAAGTACAATTCCCCACCTTCAAAAGGCTGCTTTGTTCACCGAATTTCAATATAAATCACATGCGACTTATACATGAAGCTAATTATTTTCAAATATAATTCAATGCGTATATTTTCCTAATGATGCAATCAAACTTGAATCGTTAAGCGATGGCGCGATCGTTTGAAATGTTAAGTAAATAATGCTGTCGATGCACTCAACACGTGCGTGTATTGACGCATATTTCCAGTTGTGATATCATTACGAAGCTCATCGTACTTACGCGTAATAAACATGCAAACTGTTTTTTTTCTTTTTTTCTTTTTTTTCGTTGCAGCGTCGACGTATTTGTGGATTCTTACATCCACGCACGCAGCTCGAATGCCAACAATTGACATGCGATAAATATGATACTGTCGATAGGGCAATCATACCTCAAATGACACACGTCGTTTGACACACATACCATGAAACGATAGTTGTTATCGAATTAATTGTCGTTGTACTTTTTCGTCCCACAGTATTTCAGGAGTTTCAGAGTGTCAACTGTTTTTGGATATTTCTAATTTGTCATTGTGATAAGATAATTTCAGTATCAGAAGAATTAGCGTCAAAGTGAAATTTAAAAATGTATTCAAAATCAGATCAAACGAAAACTTAATGCAAACTGTGTATATAAACTAACTGATTGGACCGCGGCCTTTATGGGAAAAAAATATTTACAAAGCAAATTTTACTTATTAATAAAAGTCATTTGTTTGTTTCCGTCATACACAAAAATTGCAAATTGCATATATACTTGGGCATTAGTCCTACTGATACAGAACATTTTTGCACTTTTACAATTTACAAACAAGAAACGCTGCTATAACGCTGCTGTTTTCCTCTTATTGCCTATTTCTTCGTAAATAAGTCTTTGGGGGTACGGCAAGGGATCTTGTAAAAATTGAGTTGATTGAAATTTCATGCCTTGATTGTTTTTTGTTCTTAAATATGAGGTCAATGTCAATCCGGCAATGTAATTTCTTTATTCTGGTAGCTTTTGGCATTACCCAAACTTCACAAATAAAATACTGCAGCATTGCAAGGAAGACAAGGCAAAAAATAAGCATAAAGTGTAATTGTACGTCGGCACCCTTTTAATTAAGTCCGCTCGCCGCTTCGCGTTTTTAATCACTCGATTCATGGAACTGCGACGGCCGCGTGCGGAAAACGGTGGCGCAGACAGGCGCGATCGTCGTTTGTTTGCGGTTGCGTTTCACTGCGCCGCTGTCGGTGGAATTTCGCAAGGCCGCGCCGTGACGATGTGACGAATTGTTCGCGAGTCGCGGACGTGCGCATCGCGTGTTTGCTGAGCGGCCGCGCGCCGACAAACGACGTGACTCACAAATTAATCAAGCGCGCAAATAACATGCACGCACATAGACTCCAAAGAACCATTTGTGTTTCCTGCAATTCTAGCAAACAAAAGATATATTCCAAGCAATTTTAATTCATCCTCACCAGAGCGAGTGTGGTCGACGTGTCGACATCGACTTGAACATTTTTGTGTAATATGTATATTGATATATTCTTATTTGTCACATACAATTGACTTAATTGACATATTTTATATGGTTTAAAGTTGATTATATTGTTTAGGTTTAAAACGTTTTCGGCGGGTTGCCAATGTTGTTATTTGATGTGGTGTTATAAATGGTAATTTATATTGTTTGCGGTTAGTCGTGAGAAATGTTTTTTAGTTTATATTTGTGTATTTGGTTATTTTCCGAATATGCCTAGATATTGTCGGACATTTTACGGGGTTGTTAATTTGTCTGCGTATTTGGTTATTAGTTCGGAATTCAAGTTTGTATTTTCTCAACATTTTGACGGTTGCCGACGTATGTAAGTGTTCTCACTACTCACAAAACGCCAAGATAAACAAAATAGCAAATGTCAAAGTTCTCCGAGTACAATTCAGACGTTTTCTGGTGACAATCAACGAAACGTGTGAATGTTTTAATCCGAAATAATTGCGTAAAATTGTATGTGCTGTGTTTATTACTGCTTTCATGGATATCCGCTGGGTATAATGTTTGTTTGGTGTGCGTGCGGCTGTGTTGACCAGTGTCCCGGTTCGGCGTCGCGGCGTACTTACGTTGGATGACGGTGATTGTTATTGGTATTGGCCTCTTGGCGCAAAGTCGTAGGTCTCGTCGGATATAATTTAAAACGTCGAAAAAGCGTGCCGCCTGCTGCATTCAGCGCACGCTCGCACTGCGTTGGCCGCTTATTACGGCTCTATAAGCCGCCTCATTAATTCCGCCTCATCGGCTCGCGGTTGCGTCTTGCCATGTTGCTCGACCTTGCTGTTGTAATTTTTTTGTTGGTGGGATTGGTGCAGTCTTTATAGGTAATATAAAAGAAGCGAAGAAGTTGTAAATTTAAAAGAATGAATGAAAGAAAAAGAAACAATAGAGGAACAAATCCCAAATGGAAATATTTTCTTGTTTAAGGAATCGAGAGAGAGATATCATCGGAATGTTGAAGTTACTATCAAGTTGCCAACATGAAATGTGCTTCTTTATTGGTTTCTTCTAATGTGCCGTCAATTATTACTAATTACGAATGGCAACGCAGTCAATTTTATTGGAAAATATGCCATCTTATCATCAGCATGTCTCGAAATCAGTAATTTTCGAGCCGCGGTTGCCAGACACTCAAGTACGTCATACATCATCAATTGAATGCCATGCGTGTACTTTATACGGCGGTTAGCACAGCATACGTAGGTCTCTTCGTGAAACTTTTAATCAAGTTTATGCGCACGACGGTTATTACGCCGCGCGCGCTGTGCGCCGACATCACACATAAATTAAGCGCGCGCGCGCGCGCACGGCCTTTTGTTGCTGCCGCTCGGCAGCGACAGCCGACGCGCGAGACGATGCCCGCCGCCTGATTACGGCGTGCGCGCGAGTGCCCGCGACCCACACGCGCTCGTGACTTGCGACCCGCAAACAAACCGCGCGCCGCCTGCGCCCGCCATCGCATCTCGTGCATCTCACGCTTCGGCGAGATAAAAAAAAAAAAAAAAAAAAAAAGAACGGACACAACTCCAGCGGCCTCACTGTATACACTCTGGATCAAATTGAAATAAGTTATAGATGACAAGGGTTTAATAGTAATTCGAAATTGGCAGGGTGAAAGAAGATAAACACCACTAATTCTGCGCTATAAATTTTAAACTAATTAAGTTTTTACAAATTTGTAATTTTGCTCTTGATTTCATATTCACTACAAATACATTTATCCACAGGGTATGTGGATATTTTCGACAATGTATTGGTATCGACGCGTTTGCGCCGATTACTTACGATTCGGTTTGCGGCTAGCCGTCTCCCAACACGCGCGTGTCTGTACGTCGCGCCCAACGGTAAAACCCCATCGCGTCGGAGATGCTCGACATCTGTGTGTGCGAGTCATTTGCATTCGACGGTTTCGTCTAGTGCGCCGCGCACGCCCGGATTTTATGTTAATGTGCTGCGCGGTCGTTCTTGCGCCCGCGCTGCGCTTCTGCAAGTTAACTTTTGACTCGCTTATTATTATCGGACTCCGGCGCGTACATGTAAAAATACAACACAAAAACCATCTGGGAAGCAAGCGCTCTATTTTGTATTTTTCAACTTTGCACTTTTATTAATTGTTTTAGAAGTTTATTAAATGTGTCGAGAGGAGATTTATTAAGTTTTCATATACAATTGACTTATGTTATATATGATTTTGCCTGATACATTACTTACTTAGCTCGAAATTATTGATTTCAATATTTTATCTCCATTTTCAATGAATGTTTATTTGTCGTTTACGTTTTGCTGCAATTTTATCATCGAAATTATTTATATGCAATATGACTATTCTGATGTATTTCATGTGTGCAATGGTCGAGTCAGTGTACCAGCAAAAAAGCCATCATCACCATTGACGTCAATCACGGATATGTTGGCCATGTAGTTTTCGCCGACATTGAAAGTGGCGGGAGAGGAAATCACGCGCGGTGCGAGCTGCGTGCGATTGCGAAATTATGCCGCACCGCCGCATTTTTTTGCTGCTAATTCCAGCGATGTCGACGCCGTTTAAAGCGCTTTGCAGTCGGCGAAATTGTCGCCATCCGTCGTCAGCTTGTTGTTCACTTTTTCATCGCGATCCACCGTTGTACATATGGCGCCTGCGTATGCGCGTGACGTGCAAAGCTCCACGGAATGCGCATTCCACCCATGCGAACGATACGAACACCAATTTATTTTATTTGCCTCTTAGATTTCCATTCCACTACACTGCATCAACAATCAGGCCTATCAGCAGTTATTGGGACTGAATTCTGTGAGAGTATATATTAGATTGAACATACCATCCCCAGCAGGATTTGAACGCATGTCTCCCATGATATGCACCACATTACCGACTCAACTAAGGAGCGGGGCGCGAATGTGATTAATAAAATTTAATTATTTTTTTAAAGTTGTGTTTAATACCTTTTAACCTCTTGGTTCTGATTGCAACAAAAGTTGCCAATTTGTATGCAGAAGAAACTTAACCATTCCGGGTTGATTGATTTGAATGAAAAATTGATTCGTTTCAAATGTTACATGTTTCAAACGTAATTGCAACGGAAAGTTTCCTAATTTTTCCAACACTTTGACTGTGGTACAATAGTTTGTTGTGGACTGTTAGGTTAAATTGGTTGAATTGTGCTGCATCGTGAGATTTACAGCTAAAAAAAAAACCTCGAAAAAACCTTCCCGGAAATCATAACCCAGCCAGGAACCACCATGACCTAAAACTCGTCTCTGGTCGGAGACGAGAATAAAATTACCGACGTAACTAATTCTAACGACTTCCACACACACCAAACATTGAATTTGCGGTCCATTCGGGGCCCACAAGTTATTCTTTTCTTCTCTTGTTGGACATTTGGGACTGAGTTTGCCTTGAAGGTCTTTGGGTCTGTGGAGTCTTCAGTATCTCGGACTTTATTAAGATCGTTAACATCTCAACGTTTTCTTTTCTCAAGAAGTGAATAATTTTTACTTTCTTTGTGTTTTATCTTTTAAGATAAACCACTTATTTTATTTGATTCTATGAAATTGATATAATTAAAATTAGCATATGGATTCTATAATTTTGTTCGATCTCAATTAGGATCAAAGTCAGGAATTTCTAAGTTTGGCATTGAGAATTATGCGTTAAGCTATTTTGGGACCTAGTTTGCATTAAACTCAGACAGTATAAGTGGTTTTATATCATTAGCGAACAAAATAAAACAATCATTTGTACAATCAATAAGGTGGCTAATAAATTTTAGCAATACCACTTCATGTTTTTATGTAATATCATGTATACTTACAAACTACGCGATTAATAGAACAAATAAACTTATGTTTTTATGTCGTTATCTGAATTTTCATTACTTGAACGGTGAAATCGCAAGGCTTGCTTACAGAACGTTTGCTGAGAAATTTGTAAAAGCCAGAGTTGTAACTCTTTGTATTGTACATTGGCAGCATAATAGAAATATGAATATTGTGCCAATTTAAGTCAGTTTACAAGAAGTCTGACAATATTTGCAACTCTATTGCATATTAACTTTCTGTGTTACGCTGTAAAAGAAACGGGCCATGATTTATTTTGGAATTGGGATGAAATGGCGTGCATTTGACTCATTTCTTCGGGTTGAAATAAAATTTGTGTATGATATAATAGTGAGTTTTTGCTGAATTTGATTAGAACGAAAATACAGTTGATAACCGATTTTTCTTCTGGAAAATAAAGCGCACATGTTCAAACAATGTAATTAGCGTGGTATTCAAGTTATGATTTACACGTGCGTAAATGCCACATGTTGATGGTGTTATCTGCACAGTTTACAATTTCATAACTATTTATTATTATCTGTTCATAATGTGGAATAATTTGTGAAATTTTGTTTTTTTTGAAACGCGGAAAGTGCGTTAAAACTACAGCGGTATTTAGGCTTCGAAACTTTAGGATCAATGGTTTGCTATATGCAACTTATAACGCACATAAAATAATGGTATGTTAAAAAATTACAGTTTAATGAACTAAATTTATTAAGAACTCTCCTTAAAAAACTTTAAAGAACCTTTTTCAGATTCTTAAAATTTCTAGAAATACTTTATATATATATTATAAATATATATATATATATATATATTATATAAATACTATATATTATAAATTTATTTATTATAAATTAGAAATCCCAACATAAATTTCACAACATATAAAATTTGACGGAATTAGTATCTACTGAAACAAAATGAAGCTAATGCGGTTAGCATTAATTTTTTGCTTTGTCAGAATTGTGGGGGTCTACTTTCCATTGAAAGACTGACCCTGAGAGACTTTTTACTAAGCACCTGTTCTAGATTTTTCATCTCCCAAACGAAATTTTCAAACCCTAACACATCAGCGTATCATGTAAACTTTTATTCTTGTTAACTGCACCTTGAAGAATTCAACCTGACATCTCAAACTAGTTCGAAAATAAAATAATAGGAAAACCAAACACGCTAGGCATTTTGCCTAGGTTATCTCACGTCTGTTACTCAACTAACTGTAACATGATTGAAAGTAGTGGATAAAAGTAAGGGTGGATTCTTAGCTACATAGCGGAACTTTTGTTTTTTTGTCTTGTTTGGACACAGAAACCAAGCGGTAAATTTGATATAAAAACTTACCACCGCAGTATTAAATCTTAACTGTTAACTGTACATGGAGGGTGGACGAGAACCGTTGCTGTCATATTAGCATTGAAATGATCTTACGGTATTTTACCACATTTACCGGTTAAGGGATACAATTAAGTGAAATTAATATTATAAAAACATACACCGTTAGGACCAATATTAGACTTTATCTGATTTCGAAACCTTTCTGAAGACGAAAGTTACCGAAAGAGTTTGAAAGTATTGTTGAGTGTGGTCACGAAGTGTTTAAGATTCATATTGTTGAAAATTTGCACTATAACACTTACTTAAAA